>OY720462.1:42837044-43437044 GCA_963082715.1 Harpalus rubripes | reverse complement strand
CAGTGCACATCGTACACTACGTTCCATTCACTCCCGTACCCATTCACTCACTCTCAGCCGTGCGAGAGAGGAGTGAGGGACTCTCTCTTGCAGGCTAACGAGACGAGAGACCACCCCCGTACGCGTACATCGATCCAGAGGTCTAGGTCAATGGGTAGCGATAAAGGGGGAGTTTTTCATTCAGGGAATATCAATTCAGTTTTGGTGGAATTTGATGGTGTAGATATAAGGTATACTAAAAATGAACAAGCAGAAGACGCACGTCATCAATAAATATTACTAGATAATGACGTCACTTATTACTAAGTTTACATGGGGTTGAAAAAATTGAAATTTATTAAATATATTGTATTTGTATAATACATCAAGTCAAATAATTTTAAGCTGGAACTCAGAGAAAACTTAAACAACTTTTCTAAAAATTTAAAACAACTATGAATACACGTTTTTCTCAAATTCAGAACGTTTTAAATTTTTAGAAAAGTTGTTTAAGTTTTCTCTGAGTTCCAGCTTAAAATTATTTGACTTGATGTATTATACAAATACAATATATTTAATAAATTTCAATTTGTTATCTCCATTGGGTCATATGGGGGATCCCCACGTTACCGTTTATAATCATTGACCATTTCTAGCCCTGAGGAAGACTGTAGTAACAGTCGAAACGTAGGCCAGGAAATAAATTATTTACATTAGACTGCGTGTCCGATCATTTCCCAATTTTCCATTGTTGTAATTGATGACAGTAATGTAATAGTTTAAATCTTTGTCAATGGCATCACTGATTTTTGCAAAAATATTATTGTGTTCGGATGCAGTATTTTTTCTGTAGCAAAAACCTAAATACAATTTTGCTCTAAAATAATTAGGAAAGCAAATAACTGCACATTAAGATTTTACCATTGAAAACCCTATGCTGCGTCGTCCAAGCCACTAGCCTGTATACCATGTTGGCATATTCAAAGAAAAATATTTCTATACTTATACGTTATCTATAGACAAAGTGGTCAATTCGTAGCATAGTTAATGCATCTAAAGTACAGTGTGTTCAAAAAAATTCCTAACTCAGAGTAGGCTGTGAACAAAGAAACGTATGTCAATTTAAAAATATTTAATTAAATGTCAGTTTGACATGAGATTTTGTCAAAAATGATATCTAAAGCTTTTCTTCTTGTATCGTATTTTAGAAATGGAAACACATTAAAAAACGACGAATGTCAATATACTGTATCCTTCTTAAATGTCTTTTCTCCTTAAAATTACATTTCAAGATCAATTTTGACAACTTAACTTTTGAATTGAATAATGATCAGACACACGTTTCTTTGTTCAGAGCCTACTCCGAGTTAAGAATTTTTTTGAACACACTGTATATACCTACTTATAATAGGTATATTGATTATAGTATTAATAGTATTTGTAAATTAGTTATGGCGCTGATGCAGTTAACATTAGCAGCTGTTATCTAATCTAAATATTTTATTAGCTTTCGAGGAAAATGCACGAGAACTGGTTAAATAATGAAAATTTTTTGTATGGGATTCGGCCGAATGGATTGAATATTGCACTTGATATGCAAATATAATTTTTAAATTGTATTATTTTATTGGAAATTTCAACAAAGTTATTAATTATTTATGTAGATATATTATTACAAGTCTATTTTTAATATAGTATTCAATTTATATTTTATCTGTTGTTTGTTGTCATGTCATTATTATTTATAGAGATGTGCCGATTATGACTTTGGCCGACTAGCCGATTAGTCGGTTGTAAAGAGGCCGACTAATCGGCCGACTAGTCGGCCAAGCCGATCAGCGTTTCCAGGATTTCCGTGACGCTTTGATTTGATTAGGTTATGTACAGTTATAAATCATATAAGTACGTTACTGTCTTTTTTTTGTTTTTATGAAGCAGTTAATGTTTAGAATTTTTTGATATATTTTTTTACTGTACATCGTGTACAGGGTGTAAATCGAAAAGTGAAACATAGGAGTTTAACATGGGAAATCAATTTTTGTTTGCGCAAACGTTACCTAATTATTTTATCCAAAAATACTTAAGTTATAGAGCTTTAAATGCAGCATCTTAATCATGTGAAACGATTATTTTATCTCTTCATATAAACGTAAAAATCAATTACAAAATTACAGTTTTTATGAACATTTTGTCTAAGCAGCCATGGATATATGACAAAAAAAACAAATACGTTGTTTTTTGTCATATATCCATGGCTGCTTAGACAAAAAACTCATAAAAACTGTAACTTTGTAATTAATTTTTACGTTTATATAAAGAGATAAAATAATCGTTTCACATGATTAAGATGCTGCATTTAAATCTCTATAACTTTTATTTGAAGTAATTTTGCATGAAATAATTAGGTAACGTTTGCGCAAAGAAAAATTGATTTCCCATATTAAACTCCTGTTTCACTTTTCGATTTACACCCTGTACATGCAATCTGGCTTTAATATTACTTAGATTGTTAATAAAAAAATTCCTACTCTTTTATTTAAATAAGAAGAAATAATTATAGGTAAATGTTAATTGAAGATAAGAAGATATTAATATAATGTTGTTTTGTTTGTTAATTAAGATACTAATTTTGTTTGATAAATGTCAAAGATTTGTTTTCTTTACAAGCAAGTAATTTTAGAAACTGATTGATTACCAAAGGAAAGGTTGCTTTGCTTTACATTTCAAAATGTGTAAGACTGATTATAAAATAAAAATATTAATAAACAATCAAGGTAAGAAGAAGCCGGATAGTCGGCGCTCTTTGCCGAATAGTCGGCGAATAGTCGCCGACTACGATAGTGGCCGGATAGTCGGCTTTACCGACTAGTCGCCGACTAGTCGGCACATCTCTATTATTTACATATTTTCGGGCAATTAATTATTCATATTATATGTGTTTAGTAACAATAACTGTTTGCCTCATATTATATTGTAGGTAAGGGAAGTATAATTCTCTTTGGTCAAAAAATACAATGGTTTTAAATTAAGAATCAGATAATCAAGTTTTAGATTCTTTAGTATATTTCGTCTTCGAGAAATCAATACCCAATAAAATTAAAATGGGGTCTTCCAAAAAAAAAATTAGTTCTATTTTTTTTGTACATAATTAATTTGAATCTTATATCATACAATATTTCTCAAAAATATTAAACTTTTCATTCATAATTTTGCGTAATAATGAATAAATTAATCTGTATACATGTTGCTATGGTTTTATTTTAACAGCCCGTAAAAACATTCTTTACCTCTAGAGACAGAGCTCTGTAATAAGACGTTTACGATTCAGTATAACGTAAATTACTATTACATGTATGTGTACAAAGGCTATATTATAACGCAAATATTTATTATGTTGTTGTTTTTTGTGTTGCAGATCGGGTGGCGTTGATGCTCTCGGCGGTAGGCACGGTGGACGGGGGTGGTAGTGGGGGTGGAGGAGGCGGGGGCGTCGGCGGGAACCCCTACCTGCCTGCCTACCCCACCCCTCTGCCCTTGCACGCGCACGACTGGCGCAAACAGGATTTCCGGAGACCTCCGCAACCAAAGACCACGCACAACAGGTATGAGACACCTAGCATTCAAAAATACATTGGAAAATAAAGGTGCATTCACAAATGAAAATTAGGTTTAGATTTATGGTTTATACTTTAGATTTAAAGACTTTGGCCGCATATTATGTAATGACTCCATTCACACTACAGAATTTAGGGTCTCTAAATCCAAATCATAAAGCTAAACATTGCAAGCTCCAAACTTTAGGTTTATGATTTAGTTTGACGTCACAAACTTCACCATTGAGAACGAGTCTGAAATGATATAGATATATACACCCATCTTTATTTAGTATCCACTTGGTGGATTCGGCTTTTTAAATAAATGCAAGAAGAACATGGAGACTGTAATTGCTGAAATATAACCGATAATGCCAAGCGAATGACAGTTTCATGGCGCACAGGTGTCTTGTTGAGTACTGCTCTATCGATATTTTAATATTGTTATTCAAGCATTTACACAGATGTCTGTACATATCAAAACTAATTTTCAGATAATTTAAACTTAATTTATGAATGACTTACGTAAACCTAAACAAAAACCATAAACCTAATTTTCATTTGTGAATGCACCTTAAGACGACAAAGTTAACGTGATTAATGTTATAGCTCGTCCAGCAATCATTTGAACAAATGACTTTTAAATCCTACGTACCAACACTAATTGTTGCTACTATGAAAATTTTTGCGTTTCACTCATAGCCTCCTTTCTGTGCATATTAAGGCCTTATCACACTACAATCATACCTCTGACTCTTTTTCGCTGACTTATTTTGTGTGACCAACTCGATCTATCACACTGCAATTCCGAACAACCGTTTACTCTGACTTTTAGTGGATTTTCATACATGAAGTTGGTTAAGATATGGTGTCTTTAATGACAACATATTTCAATTTGTTTGACATATCAAATTATTTCAAATAAAATGAATAAAAACGATGGAAAAATGATGCAATTGTGGGCAAGCATAATAATTTTATGCGCATCAAACA
This sequence comes from Harpalus rubripes, assembly GCA_963082715.1. Classification (NCBI taxonomy): domain Eukaryota; kingdom Metazoa; phylum Arthropoda; class Insecta; order Coleoptera; family Carabidae; genus Harpalus; species Harpalus rubripes. The sequence continues at coordinate 43,432,479 of OY720462.1, read as the reverse complement.
AAAAAATGTGAACTTCTGACGTTTCTACAGTTATATTTTACTTCGTAAAGTTACATTCCTGTACTGCAGAGACAGTTGCGCATGCGCAGTAGAAAAGTCAGCGATAAATAGTCAGAGGAAATAAAATCGATTCCATTTAATCTGACAACAGGATCCATGACTTCCTTGTAGCTATCACATTGAAGTAAGTCAGCGATATGAATCGAAGTCATGGATAATGCGTGACAAGTCAGAGATACTACTTCTAGTGTGATAAGGTCTTTACATGTCTATGAAAGTTGAAAATTAGTTGAAACCATTCAAATAGGGAAAAGGATCGTAGTTGGACAGTAAAATTCTTATCCAAGTTGAATTGAGACTAGATCTAATAGTTTACTGACCATTGTTGAAAACTTGCTACGGCATACGCCAAACTTTGAACATTAAAAATTCATATGTCGTTTATTACATAAAATTTTTAAGTCGCGTTTTCACTAAAATTCTTAGTTCATCCTATACTTTTAGAATTTTTGTTAAAAAATTGGTATAGAAATCGTTTACCTCGCGATCAATTTACCCGTGATTATTTTACTAGCGATATATTTCCCAGGCAATCAAGTTTCCCAGCGATCAAATTTCCGCGATAAATTCCAATGACTAATTTTTAACCAATCATGATGCAAAACACTTGAAAATTCAACCAATGGGAACAGTATTTTACGAGGTTTGTTAGAAAAGTATCCGACCTTATTTTTTTGCGAAAACCTAATGGATTAAACTCTAACCTCACAAATATATAAAACAATATTAAGAAGTTGGTAGTCCTAATTTCAACAAAACTAAATTGATAGAAAATCGTTAAGTGTAAATTCTCAACGACTTGAAAGATAAATTGATCGATTTATCCGTCAATAAATTGTACGATTTATTGTTAAGTGTAAAACAGCTATTAGATAAAACCCCTCCTCCTTCGAAGTCGGGATTTACCATGCAGTTTGCTTTCGTGTTTGTTGCTTAACAAAAAAAATTGTGTAAAATAAAAATTTATCGATAAAATCAGATCTTGTGATATTACTTCTGATAAATTTTCCGCGATCAATTTATTGTGATAATCATCATATATCTTCCTCATGATTTTGTTTCTTCTTTTCCAGGTACAACGGCAGTCTAAACGGCACGCGCTACAAATACTCCCCTCCACTTCCCCCTAGCATAACCTCGTTATCTTTACCCCCACCATCCCACTCCCATCCCCTCTCTTCACACACGACTCTTTCCCTTCCACTTAGCAGCGCGATCCCTAATCCTATCAGCACTCCAGCTCCTGTAAACCTGGTGAAGGATGAGCCTATCATTGCGCCTGGAGGACATCCTGGAAGTCATCCCGGAGGACATCCTGGAGGACTCTCAGAGACGAGAACGCCACCCACGCCGACGGACGATGTGGGGGCGTATTATCCGAGGTTGTACCAGAACGCGGTGTTTGGAGGAGTGGGGTATCCGTACATGTATGCGGGGGGGTATCTCAGAGTTGGGAGTCAGGCTGTACCAGGGTGAGTAGAGTTTAACTTGTCATTAAGGCCTATTCTGTATCTCAGTAGTTAATATTTAACCACTGGTTAAATTTTTTAACCAATCAAGTATGTTATTTTGTTATGGGGTCTCGTGGCTGCGTGCCTGAGTGTCTGGTCGCGAATCTGGGGAACCGGGTTCGATCCCAACCGACGCCAAATATTTCGATTTTTAAATGGCACGAAATTGACCCCTGTGGTGCACTCTCCATGCCAGCAATGAGTGCCCGTGGGGTGACGCTTGGTAAACGCCCGCATGGTACAAATATGTCATCATCATTACCGATATCTGCATACAAAGCGGATTGGCACATCCAGCAATGGGTAATCTGCCGTGATGATATATTTATATTTATTTATTTATTTATTTATCAAGTATGTTGACATATAGCAAAAAAATCTGATGTGGACAACACACGACTTCCTTGTACGCAAGACAAATATGAGGTATAGACTCTATTATAAAATTGCACGTATTTGACATTAACATCTATTTTTTATTTTTTTGTTATTTTTTGTCCTAATCCATAGCAAGTTTCATTACAAAAAGTGTATAAGTTTTAAATTTACATATCTCGCTTATACAAAGGGCTAATTTAATAATACTTGATGTGCTACACGCAGAATTTAATTCCCTAAAACTCTTATTTGAAGCATTTATTTCTAAAATCAAAATGAAACCATTTTATTCAAGAAAAACTATTAACAACTTCAGGTAATATATCACTTCCGGTTTAAACCAAAATCTACTATGTTATTCCAATTGACATTAAAGTCTTATATACCAAATTTAAAAAGTTTTGGATTATATTTTAAAATAGCTTTTCATTAAAATCTATTATAGGCTTCAAATAAAGTACCATTTCTGGAAATTATGTAATGACCAAAAAGGGAGGTGCACAACTAGATGTTATAGCAGTCCTAAATACAAAATTTCAACTTTCTACGGCTTACCGTTTTTGAGTTATGCGAGATACATACGCACGTACGTACGTACAGACGTCACAACGAAATTAGTTAAAATGGATTCAGGGATGGTCAAAATGGATATTTCCGTTGAAATCTGGAAACCGAAATTTTTCGCGATTACAATACTTCCTTTACTTCGTACAAGGAAGTAAAAAGGGATTTTTAGTTGTCAAATCAATAACTATTGGATAAAAATATTAAGCAGTGGTTAAAAATTAACCACCGAGTTACAGAATAGGGCCCATATGTATTTAATATTAGTAGCTGGGTTCTAGAATATCTACCCTACCACCCTTGAAATAGGGGATAACAGCTCAACCGAATTAAGAGAAATTAGTAAAAAGTAATGAAAGTAGATGCTTAATAATGAATATTAATAAAGAAATAAAATGATATAATTGAAATATTTTGAGAATAGGGGGTTTTGTTTTAACAGCTCGTCGCTAATATGAAATCCATATATATTATTTTGATTGGCGACTCAAAGACGGCCTGTAAATATATAACGAATACCAAGTTATGGGAGAAGCCTACTACCAATGGGAGTAGAGAAATTCAAATAGCGGAGGCGTGGCTGTTAGACCGGTACTGCAATTCTCAAACAGTTTTTATTTGAATATAAATATTTTGCATTAAACATAATTATTTAAGTACACTTCCAGTTGTAAATCATATAGACTTGTACAATATAATATTCATATATTTTTTATAAATATAATTTAGAAATAGCATATATTTCAAGAACATTTAGGTCCATGAAGAAAACAGTTTGATATAAAAACTTATATTCGTGACGTCACATCTATATTTTCAAATTTCGGGGGACTATAACACGCTTATTAATAGGAAATTTTTCACAGGATTTTCACTAACAGTATTAGTTTTACTTATACGTTCAAGTAAAATTATATTAAAAAAAATGGTGGAATCCCCTATTCCATATTTTGATTTTAGCTAAAATATAACAAAGAAACACAAAATTCGACGGAATTAGAATGTCACATTCTAGTACGCATACTGTTAAAAGATACATCATTCTTAAACGATTTTTGGTGATATTTTGTTATTTGAGATTGGCATGACTGCAATAAATACACTAAATATCTAGTCCAAGGACCACAAATATACTAGACAAAACATGCCCTATACCATTATTGTTTGTTATGTTCTCGGGTGGACAGAAAGAGACAACTAGAGATAGAGATATATAAAGTCTACTCTAAAGTTTGTCGAGAGATGTCTTTACGGTCCTTATAATGTATTTGTGACATTTTGTTCCTTTGTTTGGAAGTTGTGAAGTCGTTCGGGCCTAGGTTTCAAATTCTGTCAAAATAGGGGATTACAGTTCAATCGAATTAAGAGGAATTAATAAGAAATAGTGAAAATAGATGCTTAATAATGAATATTAATAAAGAAATAAAATGATATAATTGAAATACTTCGGAAATAAGGCGGTTTTTGTTTTAGCAGCTCGTCACTCATATGAAATCCATACATATTATTTTAATTGGCGACTCAAAGACCACCTATAAATATATAACGAAAACCGAGTTAGGGGGTGGAGTCTACTACCAATGGAAGTAGACAAATTCAAATAGCGGACACGTGGCTGCCAGTCCAGTACTGCAATTCTCAAACAGTTTTTATTTGAATATAAATTTCGTGCATTGAACTTAATAATTTTAATACACTTGCAATTATAAAGCTTGTAGACTTGTACAGTGTTACGATATTAATTTGTTTTTTATAACTATAATTTAAAAATAGCATACATTTCAAGAACATTTTAGATTCACGAAGAAAACAGTTTTATATAAAAACTTATATTCGTGACGTCACGACTATATTTTCAAACTTCGGGGAACCATAACTCCCTTATTAATAGGAATTTTTTCACCGGATTTTCACCAATAGTCTTTACTTATACTTTCTGATGAAATTATATAAAAAATAGTGGAATCCCCTATTGGGTTTTCCCAGCTCCAGACCAGAATTTGAAATCTATCCGGAGAGAGAATTGGAGAAATCCCAATTCTGTCAGATTTCAAATTCTACTTGTAGCAGTAGAATTCGTAGTGGCGAAAACCCAATTCCGACAGAATTTGAAATCAGACAGACTTTAAAGTTACAAAATCGAGATCCAGTTTTGTTTCTTCAAAATTTTACAGTTTCTTATTCTCTATAAATCTAACTTTTTTCAAGTGAGTTTTGAAATAAAATGTGCGTAATTTTAAAAACTCTTATTAATTAAAAAAAATCTGATATGGCCAGCACATTACCTTCCGTCAGTTGATCCGTGCGTCAGTTATATGAGGCATTTACGAAAATTTTACCGGTGAACTGTTATCGGCAAACAGCTGTTTATCAGGTTATAGCTACCGAAATCGACATTTTAAGAACGCAAGTGGTAAACAGGGGTAGATCCATGACCTATAAAAAAATTGGAAATTTGAAACAGGTTAGAAATTTAATGTAGTTAACAAACTGAGCAGAGTTCTACTTTGAACACATTTCCAATTTTAACGCGCGCGCTTCGCTTTGCATCACTGCCTTCTTTTGAGATTAGATTCTTCATGAATCATATCCTGGACCAGGATCCATTAAATAATTATGGCATTCAATTGATCAATTTAATTTTAGACATTTATTTAAAAATCCGAATCCACCACAAAAATAAATTTAGAAAAAACTACAAATAGAATAATAAGCATGTACACAAAAACAATATTGTTTAAAAATCAATAGACAAATATAAATAATTATATACAATTCTTTTTATCCTTTCTTAATACTAATATCAATTTGTTTCATATATTTTCCAATTGCTTTTCGTTAATAATAATTCAAATGTTTCAAATATAGCGCAGTTCATGTTAATAGAACAAGCAGTGACATCTAGCGAATACTCCGTGAGGAGACTTATCATATCTCTATCCTTAGTTGCCTCTTTCTGTCCAGTCGAAAACAAAAATGCTTGGAAGTTATGTTTTCCTTATGAATATCCTTCTCTCTCTCTTGCAGATACGCAGCCCCGCCCCCTCTAAGCCCTTTGGAGCACCAATACAGCCCTCCAGCGACCGCTACTGTTACGGCACCGGTACCCACAGCGCCTACAGGCCAAGGAACTTTCGTTTCTCCTGCATCTGCCACCATCGCCAGGAGAGACAGGGAAAGCTTGAGGGAGAGAGAACGGGAAAGAGAGAGGGAGAGGAGAATTGGAGGGGGGGTTAATACTGTGACGAGTGGAGGTGTTGTACAAGGGTTCAAGGTAAGGATAAGAGAATTAAAAATTTGAGCTAACCTTAAAATTAAGTAAAAATACAAACTATAGTAATTAGTGTAACGAAATATAACAGCATATTTCTGAGGTTATACGAGGGTTGCGCTGAAAATTGTTAGTTATTAAAAGACCGTTGCATTTTTAAACAAAAGTTTTTTATTGTTTTTCAAAATATTCTCCATTCAGACGAATACACTTGTGCATTCTTTGAAACCACTTTTTAAAACATTCGGAAAATTCATTTTCTGAAAGGTTCTCAAAAATTCTTTGAAATTCTGTAACTGCTGCATCTGCGCTGGAAAATATTTTACCTCGCATCATTATTTTAACAGTTGGAAAAAAAAATCGCACGGCGCCAGATCTGGGCTATACGGAGGATGAGTTACCAATTGAACTCCCGAATCTTTCAAAAAATCCAATGTTCTGGTAGCAGAGTGGATGCGTTGTCATGATGGACTAAGATGTTACGCAAACCGATCTTTTGTCGACCTGTTTGTAATTTTGCAAACATCTGTGGTAAAGCCATTTCGCAATACCATTCAGAATTAACATTTAGACGGAGCGTTTCCAAATCATACGTTCCTAATATTCGCACATTTGTTAATCTTGTAAATCTTTATCACAACACGGAGTGTCACATATGACAATTGTAAAAAAAGCAACAGCTGTACCCATACGATGTGCAAAAAGTTCAATGTTTTCAGCACATAACAGATTTCAATTTTGGGAATGGCTCATAATGTTCATTAATGAGACTGAATTTACTTGGGAAAGTGTATTTATTATGCTCAATACACATCTCGACAGAAGAAAATTCTGTAAAAATTTTCATTAAAAAATGTTTGGGCGGGAACAATAAATGGACGACTAATTATTGGTACTCTTGTACCTCGTTTAAATGGACAAAAGTTTGTACTTACATTTTTTGAATAACGTATTTAAACTATTATGATTTGTCGATGATAAATAATCATCTCAGAACCTAATAACTATGCTTTTGCTCTTCTTCGTTACCTTGTCTCTGCTTGTCTTCTTTTATTCACAGGTGATTAAAACCTGGTTTAATACACAACTTTATAATTTTGTTATCCAAAATTTAAATTTCTTTATTTTAAAAATTGTACTATTACGAATGAATTAATAATAAATGTTATTTCCGTTGATTCGTTTATTAATTACTGTGACTGCAAGTGTAACCGATAAACGACAATTTTTGAGCTGCTTGTATCCCACTTGAATACGACAGCAGCCATTTGTTCTCCATGGGTGGGTAACGAAATATGCAGCAAATCTTTAAAGAATTTTAACTCAAAATCTAAAAGTTATTAAGAAATATTGTTGCTCTCGTCGAGTTACATTACTGGTTAAATTTAATGCACTTATTTCATTTACACCCTGCATACAGAAATTTGAACAGAAAATCATATTTAATAACACTGTAGAACGTACTTATTCGAATTTCAGAAGAAAAAAGATATGTTCATTTTTTTTTCAACGCCTCATTGAGCTTCCATGGCCTGCTACTAACTATTAACAGAGCATCCCTCGTATGAAGATATGTCTGAAAACTTTTCTTTACAGAATTAGAGTCCTTCAAAATTGCACCTCATCAGGAACATTGTTATTAATAACTCTAGTACTATACTCTATCCGTCTTAACTATCGAGTGATGGGAAGATTATCTAACATTTTGTGGTCAAAATGATCCCAGGAATAAGCTATTAATTTGTTTAGACTAATCCTGATACAACATGTATTATGTATTTTTGTCCCTTACAGGTACCAAGCGGCAAAGAAGGCAGCCTCAAACACCGAATCCTCCCTCGATTAGACCTCCCCCGCCCTAAACCCAAACCCCTTACTCTAGCCTCCCCCACCACCCCTACCTCTACCCCCACTCCATCCCCTACCACTCCCCACCACAACAACAACAACCTCCCGCCTCTAGCGGGAAACTTTACGGCTGGTTCTCTCATCCAATTGGCTACCGGGGAGTTGAGAAGAATAGAGGATATGCGAACAGAGGATTTTGTCCTAAGCGCAGAGAAGAGTCCAGAGTTACGGTTGGCTGAGTCGACAGTGGTGAAGATGGTGGAAAAGGAGGGGGTGGTTAGAGTGGGGGTGACGTACAACAATAATAGGACGCAGGTGAGTCTAAATGAACCCTAATATTAAGCATGTTTTATTTTTTTACAGTTATTTAGTAGTATGTACGATAAATAATTATAGACCAATCTCCAAATTAAGTACCTTTGAAAAAATTTTAGAATCTATTATTTACAAATCATTATATGCTACAGTAAAACATCCGATTATCCCTCAACAACATGGATTTGTACCCGGACATTCTATTGAAACTAACTTACTAGAATATACAGACTATGTTCTAAAAGCAATGCAAAATCAAGTTGAGGTAGATTCCATTTACACCGATTTCAGCAAAGCATTTGACAAAATTCCTTATGATATATTAATAAATAGGTTGGCTGAGGTCGGTGTAGCTGGTAATTTGGTGAAATGATTTATTTCATACTTGACTGATAGAACACAACGTGTACTACTAAATGGCTTCACTTCTGATGAGGTAACTGTTACTTCTGGCGTACCACAAGGTTCTCATTTGGGTCCACTCCTTTTCAATATTTTTATTAATGATATATCTACATGTTTTAAATTTACTAAATTTCTATTATATGCGGATGATCTTAAATTATATCATACTATCGAATCACTCAATGACTGTCATCATTTCCAACAAGACATAAATAATTTAGTAACGTACACGAAAAAAATGAAATTGACGCTAAACACTGACAAATGTTTTTATATAAAATTCACAAGAAATAGAAATGCTTTTAGGTGCGAATACAAAATAGACAATATTGTTATTAATAAAACTGATAATGTGAAGGATTTAGGTGTGACACTTGATACTAAATTAATATTTGATATTCACATTGGCAATATTGTTCAAAAAGCATACAAAATGTTAGGTTTCTTAATTCGAGCAAGCTCTAATTTTAAACATCCCTCCACTTTAATTAAATTATATAATTCTCTCGTTAGGAGTCAATTGGAGTTTGCATCTGTATGTTGGAACCCACGTTATGCTGTTTACATAAATCGCATTGAATCTATTCAACGAAAATTCTTAAAAATTTTTAGTCGGAAGTTTCCAACATACAGGCCTAAACTACTATCGTTAGAAAACAGAAGAAAATTAAGTGACCTCACATTTTTACATAAACTTTTAATAATACTAGAATAAATAGCTTTTTTACTTACTGTCTTTATCGCACAAACTCTATCCTAAATTCTCCTGTTATAAGATTGTCACACTTGTACAACGGCAACAATATGCCAGATCTGTTCTGTACTAGTTTACCGCAGTTTAAGCGCCTTCTTAGATTTTCATAAATTAAAATGTTTGTATTTATATATGTATTTATTATCACTATACTATTTATTTTCTACAAAAATATTATAATCACGGTACTGTTATTGTTTATTTCCTATAATTGAATTTTTTCTGTAATTTTTTTTTTTGTATATAATGCTAGAGCTTCTTTATTATTGGGATTTATTCCTGTTAAGAAGCCAAACTTCAAATAAATAAATAAATAATAGTACATTAAAACACAAGTAGCATAAGGCAATCTGTTAACGTACGAGTCCAAGTTTGGAAAACGAGCCGCCAGGCGAGTTTTACAAAGGACGAGTGCGTCAACAGGCCTTATGATACATGTTTTTTATACTATTTTTTCTATTGAGGTAATTTTACAATTAGATTTTTTAAAAAAAGGACTTGTCAAAAGTATGCGTTGGTGATTTTTTTATCAGTTATGTTGGTAGCGTTTCCCGCTAAAAATTGAAATTTCACATTTTGACAGTTTGTGTATCTTGTGATTTTGTCTGATTGTTTACATTAAAACATTGTATCAAGCATTATACAATTATGAAAGAGGAAAACCAATACATACAATGACCTCCAAGGTTTATTAATGAACCATCTTGATTTGAGATATCGATGGTTCGTGTTGGTTACTATCATAAATAAAACTTGAATATGGGATTGAAGGACGTTATGTGGACCATCGAGCCTTTTTATTGAGAAAACAACATATAAATAAAACTCTTTAAATAATGAAATACTTTAATGAACAATTTATTATTTATTAATTACTTTCCACTATTTTGTCAACACTCACTGCTCAGTTGCACAGATAACGGCAACAGCTGTTCTTACACTTTTTAATACAAAACATATATGACATATATTCGATAGTTCGCCACAACGTGGAACTGGAAATCATGGATTAAAACGTCAACTTTTCATATTTGTTTGCTAGTAGCCGCCACAAATTGAGTAGACAGCGTCAACATTTTCAAGTAACGTGCATCATACATTTCATAACCTGCATGGAATAACAATACATTCAATTCAAAATTGCATTACCATAAATGTAAATTGTAATAAATAAAACTTACCGTTTTAATTATTTTGACAAAGTAAATCTGAGCGCATTGTTTCTTGTTTCATAATTTTTTAGTTGAAATTTTAACTTCACAGATTCTTATTCTTTCTTAACTAACACAGCTATAGCTATAAATTTCTTTTCTTTCTAGTCCTATCACCTAGAGAAAGGATAAAAATCCTCAATTAGAAATAATATTTTAACACAAACAATTTACCATTTTGAGGTTATCTGTCAGTTATGAAAGCATGACTACCACCTCTAGGATGCAAAAGGCGCCAAAAACAGTACGTTTATAGAATTTCTAAACGTCGTGTTTTGAGTGAAAAACAGTGCTTTTATAGAAACATAAGAACACCGAAATAGAAAAATGTATATTTGTTACATAATTAATGAGTATATCATTATGACAGTAGCTTCGTAAACGTTTAAGAAAGCGATTAGCTAACTGTTAGTCTTTGCTTATATTACGATAGTGTTATGGAAGTACCCTAAGTTAAAAAAAAACTTATTAATGATCTCGTACAAATGTTACATACAATTCTACATAAAATGAATAGTCCGCAATATTCAGTAGATATAAAATAAAAAAATCTGATGTGGCCAACACATGACCTCCCGTCAATTCCATGTTTGAAATAGCAATGAGCTTTTAAGTAAAGTATCACTTCCGGTTGATCGTTTGTAAACAAAATCTAATTTGTTGTTCCAATAAATAGAAAAGTCTGTAATACCAAATTTTACATTATATTTTATTATGTTTTTCCTCGAAAATCTGTCAAGAGCTCCAAATTAAGTACCATTTCCGGTTTATCATATAGGTATAGTCAAAATATAATGTTTCAAATTATACACGAGTTTTAAATACCAAATTTGACAAGTTTTGAATCATGTTTTATATATTTTTTCAAGAAAATCTGTTTATAGCTTCCTGTAAAGTAGTACTTCCGGTTTATTAGAAAACATCTAGTATGTCGTTTTCATTAATATAAAACTCTTAAATACCACATTTGAAAAGATTTGGATTGTATCAATTTAGTTTTCATGAAAATCTGTTCAGAGCTTCAAATAAAGGATCACTTCCGGTTTATTAATTTTAGCCAAAATCTAATATTATGTTGTTCTCCTTGATATTAGTCTTCAATACTAAAATTGCAATGTTTTTGATATTTAATATAATTTTTTATTAAAACTATTATGGGCTTCATGTAAAGACACAGAAATCATCGTAAAAATCTGATGTGGCCAACACATGACCTCCCGTCACTTCCATGTTTGAAATAGCAATGAGCTTTAAGTATCACTTCCAGTTGATCGTTTGTAAACAAAATCTAAATCGATCAAATTTCAAAAATCTAATTTGTTATTCCAATAAGAAAAGTCTGTAATACCAAATTTTGGATTATATTTTATTATGTTTTTTTCCTCGAAAATCTGTTAAGAACTCCAAATTAAGTACCACTTCCGGTTTATCATATAGGTATAGTCAAAATCTAATGTTGTTTCAAATTATACACGAGTTTTAAATACCAAATTTGACAAGTTTTGAATCATGTTTTAATATATTTTTTCAAAAAAATCTGTTTCTAGCTTCCTGTAGTAGTAGTTTATCAATTTTAGAAAATATCTAGTATGTCGTTCTCATTAATATAAAAGTCTTAAATACCAAATTTGAAAAGTTTTGGACTGTATCAATTTATTTTTCACGAAAATATGTTCAGAACTTCAAATAAAGTATAAAAGTCTTAAATACTAAATTTGACAACTTTTGGAATGTCATATTATATATTTCACAAAAATCTGTTCAGAGCTTCAAGTAAAGTATCACTTCCGGTTTATCAATTGTATCTAAAATTTAATATTTTGCTCCCCTTCATATAAAAGTTTTAAATACCAAATTTGATTAGTTTTGGAATATATCATAATATATTTTTCACAAAAATCAGTTCAGAGCTTCAAGTAAAGTATCACTTCCGGTTTATCAATTTTAACCAAAATCTAATATGTTGTTCTCTTTCATATAAAAGTCTTAAATACTAAATATAAAAAATTCTTGAATACATCATAATATATTTTTCACGAAAATCTGTTCGGAGTTTCAAGTAAAATATCACTTCCGGTTTATCAATTTTAGCCAAAATGTAATATGTTGTTCCTCTGCATATAAAAGTCTTAAATACTAAATTTGACAAGTTTTGGAGTATATCATTACATATTTTTCACGAAAATCTGTTCAGAGATACAAGTAAAGTATCACTTCTGGTTTATTAATTTTAGCCCAAATCTAATATGTTGTTCCCCTTGATATAATAGTCTTAAATGCTAAAATTAAAATGTTTTGGATTATATTTTAATATAGTTTTTAATTAAAAACTGTTATGGGCTTCAAGTAAAGTGTCACTTCCGGTTATCCAATTTTACCCAAAATCTAATCAACTCTTTATATGAATGCAGAAAGCTTAAATAGGGAGAATAGATATATTTGGAAGTTTGTTATAAGAGTTATCGTGGACGAAAAAATCGTCACACACACACAGACATCATTGTACAAATAGTAAAAACGTGTTGTGGGGACCCTAACTCGTGCTTATTTATTGAAAACTCACCATCGAATTTTTGGACCGATAACATTACCTCCCATACCTACGGTATGACGGGAGGTAAAAAATTGGTGGCCTACTTTTTTGCACGTCAGTGTATCTTAATAAATTTATAACTAAGGTAAATAGCTTTATAACTTTATAATTCCCAATGCGCCTTTTATTCTTGGCATATTAATAAATTTACGATCGCCTAACGTGCTTTATTTTACAATAATATCTACATAAAAATCAATATTATTATTTTTATTCAAGTGCTAGTGTATGGTACGGTCGCATTTATATTCAGAATACACACATACTGTGTAGACTAATGTCTCATTGTTGCTACGTGCACACATCTTATCGAGTGTGTACATCTCACAAATAACATATACATACACAGCATTATGGAGATATTCTGTCCATATTCATATTACTATCGGCGTACACGTGTCACGAGACAGAAATAGCATATTAATAATATCAGCAACCACTACAAAACTGCAATCAATGTAGAGGTACTTTGATAGGTGTAGAGGTTTGACAGTGACACAAAATTTTAGCTATCCACAGTGGCGTATTTACGATTTTCTTCTGGGAGGAGTCCATCGTTGATCAGGCAAGGTATCCCCAAAAAAAGCGTCGCAGGCGAATTTTTTTTCATTCAAGGTCAAATGCATTATAATTTTTTTACATTTTTACCTTCCGTCGTACCTTTAGCTAAAGAAGATATTGTTAGAGTCCCTAAAATACGATTTTACTATTTTTGCGATGATGTCTGTATGTCTGTGTGTATGTGCGTGTGTGTGACGATTTTTTTCTCCGACGATAACTCCAACATTACAATGGGCTACTTGCGTGCCATTTTTTATTTAATATTTTTAAAGAGACGATAAAAACTTGCTACCCATATTTTTTCTTTTGGCAAAATTTTCATTAATTGGCAAAAAAAATAATGAAATTTTTATATTTAAATTACCATGTATGACGTAGAATTATGCCGAACCAATGAACGGCCGTAAAGCAATAACATCGGTACGTCCAATAGCAACGACATGTGCGGGTAATTTAAACATGACAGATCATCTGTTTGACGTTTGAATAATAGTTTGGAGATTAATATTTTCGTTTGTCATTTTAATCTTGTACGAGTATAAGTTAAAATCCTTCAAAATCCTGCTTAACAAATCAAAATACGTAATAAAAGTAACAGAAACCACGCAAATTGTAAATATTAAAGAAGAGTTTCAGTGACAGAAAAATGAACTAATGTCAAAATCCAATTAAAACTCGCTCTAGCTCGCAATCTACAGGTTACATTCTTAAATATGCATCCCTTTCTCCAGTTCAAAATAATGACGTCAGAGAAAATCTTCTTTCTTAATTTAATAAAAAACAATTTTTTTTAAAATAAAATTTATATTTTTACATATGTTTTCAACTTTACTTTAGGTATTTAGTGATAGATATCAAATTTTTAGTACCACGCAAGTAGCCTATTCTAAAAATTATAATTCTTTCGTATTCCTCTTCGTTACATCCATATGAAGAGCTGATTACATTTTGGTTATAATTGGTCGACCGGAAGTACCGTCATTTGAAGATTTTAACAGTTTTTCTTGAAAAAACAATGTTAAATATCATTTTTATATTTTGCGTTCATAATGAAGTCTTTACGATATGCAATTGCGTATCGTAATGACCTTCATTTCGATACGCAATTTTTTATTTTAGACGGTTGGTACTAGATGACGTTTCTTTAACCCATTTTTACCTAATTTATTTTTAGTTAATTGACAATTCATTTTAATAATATAATGTCGAAATTATTATTATTTTTTATTTAGGGAAGATACATGAAAATGTACAAATGGTTACAAATATAATCACAAATTGAGTAAGTAAATGTTAATTGTAGAAGGCGCAAAATATAAAAAATAGTATAAAGAACTCATTTTATAAGACTCGCTAATGCTCATTTTCTAAATTTTGACGCGTGCGAAAAAAAAAAACATCTTATAAAATACGTTCTTTAATATACTATTTTTCATATTTAATGTTATTATAAATATTAAAGAATATTTTATTCTCTATACGATTTGATTACATATTATACTTCATATTCAATGGATATTGAGTTAAAAAACTATAAAGAAATTTAATTTCATAAAGCAACCAGCTATGCAATAATAACACTGGAAACTACTAATAATTTAAAAAAATCTGTTAGACAAATATCAGTGTCAAGTTTGGTTGAGATAGTATGTTTGTAATTTTACTGCAAATATAGAATCAATTCTAAGAAACTTTCTGTATGGAATTTGTACAAAATACATAGAACTGAGGGAAGGTAATGTACTGGAAATATAGAATCTTTCACAAGAAACTGTCTGTATGGAAATTGTATAAAATACATAGAGCTGACGGAAGGTAATGTGCTGGCCACATCAGATTTTTTTCAAGGGATGTGAAGCTGCATGTTTTTCCTCTTTCATGTACAAAAATAAATTGCCAGATTACATAACATTTTAAAAAAGAAAATATATTTAACGGATTGTTAACTTACCTGGATAAATTGTCTAAAATCTAAAATACAACACAATACAAATACAAAAACACTACATAGGTATACTATATAAACACAACGGAAAAAATAAACGAATTAAATACTCACTGACATAGGTACGTATCAAAGTCGCAAACCAGAGCCTACGTTACATTACAACAAAATGCAGACAGGTTATATTTATGTTCGAATGCAATATGCAGTTAATAACATTTAATGTGGCTTGCAAAAATATACTTACAAAATTTGTCACTACGCGGCATTGATTGTATCAACGACCAAATATAACTAGACAAAACTTTCCCTTTTCACTGAATGTTTTGATTTCGGCTGGCCAGACAGAGAAACTAGAGATAGAGATATGTCTTGTCTAGTTCGAGTATTTCTCACTAGAGGCCACGTAGAGTGTCATTGTTTTCACTGTATAGTCTAGTGTTCAGTTTGAAAATTGCTCAATAGAGGCCACATAGAAGCATATGTATTTTGTCTTTGTTTTGTAGTTGTAGTGGTTTTGTAAGTGACAGGTTGGTTTTTCTTTAATATTAAACCTTATAAATTATTTAATGTTAACCTTAAATGTTAAACACGAAATTTTATTTAAGAACACTTGCGCCTGTAGTAAGCAACGTTTAAACTAGATGCTGATACTGTAGGTGGCCTAAGTGGTGGCCTCTAGTGAGAAATACTCGGACTAGACGAGACATATATCTATCTCTAGTTTCTCTGTCTGGCCAGCCGAAATCAAAACACACCAAATGAAGTTTTGTCTAGTTATATTTAGTCGTTGGATTGTGTTCACGTACGCTCACGGTCTTTGTCTCTATAGCAGGGGTGTCCAACGAGACTTGTTTTATATCTTTTTAATACAATATCTTTCTATAAATATAAAATAAACAAACAAGCAAAAAATACTATTGCAATGCATCGCAAAGAAGTTGCGATCCAAGGTGGTCGTCAGTAATTTTTGTTCTAATTTTACTTTTTGTGTGCTTCATTCTTGAAAATAATTGTTCACAAATATATGTGCTACCAAAAAACGAGGACATAAATAAGGCGTGGTCGTAAAGCGAGGGATATTTTTCTCTCGAAAGATACGTTTTGTAAAACTAATAAAGAAACATCAAAATTACTTTTTGAGTTGAATATCTGATTTCAATTCTATGACGTCCATTTCAAAATTCGCTGGTATTGTATTTATGTCGACTGAAAATGGAGTTGCAAATATGTCAAAAAAATTGTTGATTGTTTCGGAAATCTTGAGACCTATTATTAAATTCCTGAATCCAGGTAGTTTGCAGAAGTTAGCATGATTGTGGTAGTTGGCGTTACTGAGATTACATATGCACAGTTAAAGTTTACGAGTAAATAAAGTCGGTGTTATTTTACGTTTGTCTGTGTTTGAATTGTGCGAGTGTAATCTATAGTTACTGCAGTAAAGCCACCTACTACGATCGTGGTAACTAATTAACTGGACGCTATGCGTTGGCTGGCTGCGGGTCCTGGTTTAGTTTGTCTGTGCTAAAAGTGATATACGAGGGTATCCTTTTATATTTCGGGATTAGAGAACAAAAAAAAATATTAATCATCGAAAATAGCTTTATTGTTTTTCAAAATATTCCCCATTAAGATCTATACACTTTTGCATGCGTTTGAACCAATTGTTTGAGCCGATGTGTGAGAGCTCGCATTGTCGTGGTGAAGAGTGATCCGTCTTCGGCGGTTGGTTTTCCTGATTTCTTGGAAGACAACTGGCAAACAAATGGTTGTGTACCGCTCAGAATTGACTGTTCTGCGTTGTTCTAGTGGTACGGTTGTGACATGTCCAGTTTTTCTGAAAAAACAGGCGACCATTTGCTTGGAAGTGCTTCGTGCGCGAACAACTTTTGTGGGATTTGGCTCATCTTGAAACACCCATACAGTCGACTGCTGTTTACTTTCGGGCTCATACGCGTAAATCCACGATTCATCACCTGTCACGATGTCATAGACGTGTTTCGAAGCACCGCGATCGTATTTTTTGAGCATTACTTTCGACCAATCGACACGAGCCTTTTTTTGAGCGATTGACAAATTGTGTGGGATCCAACGCGAACAAATTTTTTTGGCAGTCAAATGTTCATGCAATATTGATTGTATGCTGGTCCCACTAATGCCTAAGGTTGCCTCAATTTCACGATAGGTCACATGACGATATTGCAATATCAGTTCGCGCACAGCATCAATGGTTTCCGGAACAACAACTGATTTTGGACGACCTTCACGAAATTCGTCTTGGAGTGAACTACGACCTCGGTTGAATTCACCATACCATCGATAAACACTGGTCTTTGATGGAGCTTCATCGCCAAAAATTGAATTAAGTTCATCGATGTACTGTTGTTGACTTAATCCACGTCGAAAGTTGTAAAAAATAATCGCACGAAAATGTTCACGATTTAATTCCATTTTTTGGCCGAGATGAATCTTTTAAGTTACTGTAAACAACACAAATAGCGCTCGTATGTCAAAACGTTCTGAGTACGTATAACCTCAAAAATGTCAAACTTTACGATAGAGCTGTCAGTTGCCAGATTGCAACACTAGGGTTGTCCCGAAATATAAAAGGCAAGCCTCGTATTAATGTGAGAATTTTATAACGCTATCGGGCCACATTGCTAGGAGTTTGAGGCCACATGCGGCCCGCGGGCCGTAGGTTCGACACCTGTGCTCTATAGCGTCGTGTGGAAAGTAGGTAACTATCTTTTATCCTTGACGCACTCATTGCATTTAGCATTTGAACATTTGAAGCTAACCTCAAATAGCTCCGGACATCTTGGCTATGATGAGACTTTAATTGAATCAGCACGTTTTAGGGTCCATAGAATACGATTTTACTATTTTAACGATTATGTTTGTATGGATGTATAGCTCGCCCAACAATCATTTGACAAATGACTTTTAAATCCTAAATCCACATGTCCCATTTAACCAAAGTCGTGTCTCTATTATATCAACTGGTACCGGCTACCATTTAGTGTTTTCGAGGCAACCAACATGGGCAGTCAGATTTTATACAAACTTAATACGTTTTAATCCTTGCGCCACTGTCCTCACAACGTACAAAAACAATTAAAATCCCTCGTTTCGTTTTTCTGTGTCTACTCGTATCACATTCGTTCCCCCACCCCCACCGCTTCCCTGTCTGTGACGTAACTCCGGTTGACCTTGGCCGTATCGTTCCGGGCACTCTGGCTCCGGCGGCTCCGGGCCACGTGCTACTACGTCACTACACAAACGCTCAACCATTGATTCACATACACAGAGAAACGCAGGCACAGACAAAAGCGGTAGAGTATACACGGTATACGGAGTATACTGGCCCCGTAAACACATAGCGAGTACAGAGTATTATAGATAGAAGAGTAAAATAATATTGGATGGAGCTACTTATACATATTAATGAATTGGGATCTCGGAAACTATAAGAGAGAGGACTTTGATCGAATGGGACATTTGGAGCGCGCTTTTGGGCATCTTAGATGTGCTTTTGATTTGCAAAAAATTCTTATAGAGTACTATACTCTATCCGTTTTAACTATAGAGCGTTGGGTGAGATAGGGCTTAAGATTCTAGCTCTCTGATTGGTTCAAACGTGAACCGAGTTTACACAGTAAAATAATTGACGTGAAATTTAAATTTGCTTGACAACTGTATTTTGCCGTCTGACATAAAATATATAAATGTTAACATAGTTAATAGTACACGATTTATTACATATTATCAATTTCTGTTCAGTTCTGTTTGTTTGTTTTTTCGTTTATATAATTTTCATAGTGTTTTGTAGTTATATTTCATATTACATAGTTTTCATTGTGCGCGTTTTCTTAGTTTTTAGTTAGTAGTTCGTTAGTTTTGTTATTGTTCTCTTCGTTAATATTTGGATAAAAATCCTGAACCTGGCTCTGCTAATGTTTTAAAATATCCAAAAGGAAAGGCCCCCCGAAGCGGGCAAAAAAAATTGGCCTATAATTTATACTGCACATATCGTCCCACGAATGCATATTCCAAATTAGAAAGTGTCCAAATTGTGGCATCAGAACTGGGCATAGGACGATGTAATATTTGGAAAGCTATAAAAGAACATGAGGAAAACGGGTAATTCGGAACAAAGAAATTAGTTTAGAACATTATTTTGTTCATATTTAACGGTGTATATAGTTTATAAATATAATGTATATATTATAGAGTGTAAATATTTATATTTCAAAGGTGAATTATATTTTTATTTTACGTTGTTTCCTTTAAAATATATTTGAATAATGTGGTTTTCATTTATGCATGCTCCTTTCGCCGAAATGTAGAGAAAGGTACGGAAAAATTACTAAAAAATGTCAATTAGAAAGATTTTTTTAAATCCAGGAATGGCGCCAAAATTTGAATTTTTTATTTAATACATCTAAAACCGGCCGCGATCGAAACGCCATCTAGTCTATAGTTAAAACGGATAGAGAATAGATTAAGGAAAAATATCTGATGTGGCCAGCACATTACCTTCCGTCAGTTATATGAGGTATTTACGAAAATTCTACCGGTGAACTATTACCGGTAAACAGCTTTTTATCAGGTTATAGCTTCCGGAATCGATATTTTAAGAACGCAAGTGGTAAACAGGATAGTTTCATAACCTATAAAAAATTTGAAAATTTAAAACAGGTTAGAAATTTGATGTAGTTAACAAACTGAGCAGAGTCCTACTTTAAACACATTTCTACCTTTAACGCGCGCGCTTCGCTTTGCATCACTACCTTTTTTTGAGATTAAATTCTTCATGAATCTGGTAGACAGATCTGGTAGATATTGAACAATTTTCGAACACGGTAACTTTTTACCACTCGTGTTTTCGAACACAGTCGGAAGATGCGGTATCTACCGGTAGATTTTTCGTAAATGCATATGTATTTTCTATAAAATCCATACAGAAAGTTCCTTGCAAAAGATTCTAAATTTCTTGTATGTACATTACCTTTCGACAGTTGTATGTATTTTATACAAATTCCATACAGAAAGTTTCGAGCAAAAATATCCTATATTTGGAATACAATTATAACAAATATACTACGAATATGTCAATTGCACTTGACACTGACATCTTTCAATCAGAATTTTCTTAATATAGTAGTTGTTTCTAGCATAGCTGGCTAATTTATGAAATTTAATTTCTTTATAATTTTATAACTCTATATCCATTTAATATGAAGTATAAAATGCAGTCAAATCGTATAGAGAATACAATGTTCTTTAATATTTGTAATAACATTATATGTGAAAAAATGATATTTAACATCGTTTTTTCAAGAAAAACTGTTAAAATCTTCAAATGAGGGTACTCCGGTTGACCAATTATAACCAAAATCTAATCAGCTCTTCATATGGATGCAACGAAGAGGAAGACGAAAGAATTATTATTTTTGGAATTGTAGTATTAGTTATCGTAGACGAAAATTTTGTAACACACACACATACAGACATCATCGTAAAAATAGTAAAATCGTATTCTAGGGACCTTAAAACGTGCTTATTCATTAAAAACTCACCACCAAATCTTTTCACCAAAAACAATACCCTCCTTACCTAAAGGTGACGGAAGGTAAAAAGAAGACGAACATTTAAACTCTATCCGTTCTTACTATAGAGTTGTGCGAAGATAGAAGCAGTTTGATCTTGTTTTCTGATTGGATAAAATCGTGATATTATCCAATCAGACAGCAAGATCAAACTGCTCCTATTTTCACACTACTTTATAATTAAAACGGATAGAGTATAGGTCCACGAAGAAAACAGTCTGATATAAAAATTTATATTCGTGACGCCACATCTATATTTTCAAACTTCGGGAGACTATAACTCGCTTATTAATAGGAATTTTTTCACCGGATTTTCACCGACAATCTTAGTTTTACTTATACGTTCAGATAAAATTATATTTAAAAAATCTGATGTGGCCAGCACATTACCTTCCGTCAGTTCTATGTATTTTGTACAAATTCCTTACAGAAAGTTTCTTGTAAGATTCTATATATTTCCAATAAAATTATAACTCAATTATGTAAATTGCACTTTGACACTGACATTTGTCAATCAGAATGTTCTTAATGTAGTAGATATTTCCATGTTTATAGCACAGCTGGCTGCTTTATGAAATTTAATTTCTTTATAATTTTTTAACTCTATATCCACTGAATATGAAGTATAAAATGTAATCAAATCATATAGAGAATAATATATTCTTAAATATTTATAATAACATTAAACGTGAAAAAAGTGATATTTAACAGCATTCTTGCAAGAAAAATTGTTAAAATCTTCAAATTAAGGTACTTCCGGTCGACCAATTATAACCAAAATCTAATCAGCTCTTCATATGGATATAAAGAAAAGGAATACGCAAAAATTATAATTTTTGGAAAGGTGGTATTGGAGTTATGCGATCCGAAAAAATCGTCACACACACATACATACAAACATACATCCATCCATACATACAGACATCATCGTAAAAATAGTAAAATCGTATTCCAGGGACCCTAAAACGTGCTTATTCATTAAAAACTCATCATCGAATTTTTTGACCAAAGACAATACCTTCCTTACCTAAAGTTGACGGAAGGTAAAAATCTGATGTGGCCAACACAACACCTCCCGCTATTTAATTTTCATTAATTTAAATATAAATACTTACATATTTAATTATACTAGAAATTGTATTAAAATCCATTCCATATAACTAAGGTTCTATTTACTATTTTCTTTTTAAAACGTTACTATTATTAATTTGAAATGATTAGTTCTTTGACAGTGACATTTATCTGTCAGATATGAACTGTCTAATCAGGTAGTTGTGTTTGTTTAAAGCGCAGACTCTGTGATTTAAATTATAGATAATTTTATATATTTGTCCATAAAATGTATAGAAAAAGTATTAATGCAAACTAATAGAAAATTTAATAATCTTTAATTTTTATAATAACATAAATCTCGAAAAAATAACTCTTAAGGGTATTTTTCGGAGAAAAACTATTTTGAGCTTCAAGTAAAGTGCTATTTTCGGTTATCTGATTTACACCAAAATCTAATGGCTTCTTTCCATATTAGAATAAGTTATAAATACAAGGTTTCAAAATTTTCTGAATGATAGTATTTGAGTTAGAGTGGAGGATCCACACATACACACAGTCATCATCGTGAAAATGTTAAAATTGGATTCTAGGGACCTTAAAACGTGGTCATTTACCAAAATCCCGATATGCTATTTTTTATTTTTAGCATGATATCTATACCTCCCTTACCAAGGGTAGCGGGAGGTAAAAATGGTGGAATTCCCTATCGACCAAGCGCCACAGACAAACAAATTCTAATTCCAACTTTCATCGAAAAATTCATAACAAATAATACACATGGTCATTGTAAGGTTTAAAAATAACAATTGGTATTTTAGTTTTTTCATCTTTAACTCGGTAACTCGGAAATTGCGTTTAAATAGTAATTTTGAATAAAAAACATCAATAACTGAGCAATTTGTATGCATCATTCGACGTGTATGAAGATGTATCGTATCGTGAAGCGCTTGTATTCTGGTTTAGTGTTGTGTGTGCCTGTGTGGGCGTCTATGTATTTTTAGCACATTGTTCGGCGGTTGGATGGAATGCACACACGAAATACATGATAAATTTAGCACAGCACTACTACGAAAATAATTACAAAAGGTAGACTCTCCCATTCTACTCGTATTTGTTTCATTCTAATACCTGCCGTAGAATTTTATACGAGGGTCACGTTAGAATTATTGATAATAAGATGCATTATCTCTAATTACTGATTCAGTGAACAATTATGTATTAATTTAAATTGATCATAAATAAATAAATAAATTGCAAATAATATTAAAAATAAACTAACCTAGCTTCACCGATAAACCGTTAGACATTTGTCAATTTTTGTCTCAATTTCATGGCTATTGCTATTTTGCAGGTGATTTTAGACATTTGCATAGATATTTTCTGCCTTTACAAAGCAAGTAAAATTAATTCTGCTTATTGATTCAGATGTAGAATTTTATGCTCTACAACTTACGCCAAACACTTTGTATACGAGTATTTCTTTAAGAAATGCTTTAGAAATAGGAGTGTTTTTTCCAAAATTTCCTGGTCGCTTATCTGTTGGAGACCTGGGAAATTGACGTTTCGGACGTTGCTTAGGCGACACGAAACAACACATTTCAAAGCATGAGTACTGTAACGTGGAAACTCCGCCGTCGCCGCCACTGTAATGCTGAATTTATACAGCGTAAGCCGTAACGTAACGTATCATGCCGTAACGTAACGTAAAGAATAAATCAATGCATACTTATGTGATAATTTATACAGACGTAAGCCGTAACGTGACGTGCCGTGCCGTAACGTGTCAAAAACCCAAAGATCGCGAACTTTTATCTTTCTACGTTACAGCACGTTACGGTACGTTGCGATATTATGAAAATTATTGCTTACCTGCGCTATAGTCTGTTTTTGTGTGGCTAATGATGTCAAAATTGAAATTAATAAATTAAATGAATATAAATATAAAAATACTACATTACGAATAGTCTGTTTTGTGTGACTTTGACTGACATAAGTGACATGTGTCATGTGTCAAAGTTTGGATTAATATACAGAGAATTTATTTTAACGTGCAACATATGGTCTATCAATTCCATGGTTACACACTACTGTCAGAAAATGACAGCAATGTAATATTTGTCCAATTTAAAATGCAACATACAAAAATTTGTATTATGTATTATCAATACTAATTTCCAATAAATTAGCCTACATACTATTAACAAAAAATCAAAATTTTAATGTAGCACATCTTAACAAACTTTGTCTTACAAAAATTCAAAATTTTAATGTAATAAATGTTCAAAAATACCTTCATTCACACTGAGGCAATATCCTAGTCGCTAGTAGAAAGAATTGACACCATTTGTGATGTGTTCTGGAGGTATCTCATTTGCTGCAATACTATTTATAATGTTGCATTTTAAAATGGACAAATATTACATTGCTGTCATTAGTGTGTAACCATGGAAGTGATAAACCATATGTTGCATTTTAAAATAAATTCTCTGTATTAAATGGAAATATATATGATATATAGTGCATTGCGAATAGACTAACGAATCTGATAAATACAAATCTGATGTACACTACATTTGAATCGACAGAGCATTAGTATACTTTTTACGAAAATGTACCGTAAAAGTTCTATATAAAATAGCCTAGAAAAATCACGCGTTACGATACGTTACAGTACGCCACGGCACGGTACGTTACGCTACGGCTTACGCTGTATAAATCCAGCATAAGCGGTAGCGTTCAATGAAGTAAGCAAATCTAGCAAATGCTAGGTAAGCAAACGAGACTTGTTGCTTAGTGCGCTGAACGATTTGCTAGCTATATGACGAACTGTCATCCACAACTGTCATCGAGAAATGTATATAGATGTCAAATATAACATTCTGTAATTGTGTATCTGTCGTATCTCTTTTCTTGGTCTGCGAACATATGGAAAATAAATTTATATATTTATTTTCAGATAGTGGGATTAATTTAGAAGAAGCTATATTGACTAAAAAAAAATATTTCAAATTTAATAATGTTATAAACATCCATCACAAAACTCTCAAAGCCTTTTTTATATGTGGTTGATAAACAAACGCCATATAAAGAAATAAAATCAGTTCAAGTTAACTTCATGTATGTAAAATTTGTATTTCCTGCCATTATATTTGACACTTAGCAAGACAAGCGAGAAAATTGTGGCTTGGATTGCTTGCGAGCAAATCAAGCAAATGCTAGGCTAGCAAAGTCGTTCAACAAATTTTATTTCCGGTTGCTTGTTTTGCTGGGCTTATTGAACGTACCTAATGTCTATTTAAAGCGGTGACGTAATCGCGTTAGTAGTCGGGCGACGTAAATTAACAGGTCGCGCCGTATTTAATTACTCCCGGTCGCCTGAACCTTTTGTGTTCATTGTTATTATGCGGTCGAACATTCTAGGGTTTTTCTAGAAGATAAAGACAACTGTATAAAAGGGACGTAGCTATGCTCTGGAGAGAGTTAGTTACATTCAGAGACATAGAGATGTTCACATAGTGTTAGTGAGTTGAGAAGCACAGCAGTATCGTAGTGAGCGTATGCAGTTGGTGACGAGTAGGTACTCGGGAAGTTACTGGTATACCGGGATAGCTGTTAAAGAGAATACTCGGTAGTGTTGAAGAGTATTGGGAAGCTAGGTATATGGGGACAGTAACGGCAAGTGGAAGTGAATACTCTGCAGAGGTGTTGAAGAATTGTGGCATACGGACAGTCGGTGATATTGAGGCTGTGGAAGTTAGACAGAGAGTTACATAAATAGACAGATAGTGTTGTGAAGGAGGTGACTTCTGTTCGAGCAGTTGAATATACAGACGCTGTTAAGTCAGTTGAGTATATAGACGCTGTGGAGGACAGTTGTAACACGAGGGGGGTCTCTAAAGCTGACGGCAATTCTACCGACTGATCCACTGTAACACGAGGGGGGGGGTCTCTGACGTTGACTGATAATGATGCTGCTAATTACTAATGATGATGATTCCCAACGATGATACACTTACTGACTGGTGGACGCTTTGATGGCTGGCGTCCACGGTTTGTGAGAAGGAAGAACACACATACACTTCACTTTTTACACTTTACACTGATGAACACTACGGACATGAACACATACTTGTGATTTACTAATACTTTATTTACACGGTTACATTATTATTAATTAATACTAAGCCTAACGTGTTACATTTTGTAACCTTGCGGGCGGGCGTTCTGCACACGCGCCCCAAAACTAAAGGACACTACATGTCCAAACCAAAACACGTCTTTCCGACGCCACGTACTAATTTCGACTCTCCCATGTTTATTCCATGGCTAACTAATACCGACTGCCTTAAAACAAAAACGCTATCTTTAGGACAGGATTATCTTTAGGGGTTCGGGGTGCATAGGCGAGGTCATTCTAAAGTCAAGCACGTAAATATAATAATTTCCAGACTTAAGATCAACAAATAAATGTCGTGACTATCATAATATGATAAGAATTTCTAAACTGAATTTTGACTTAAATAGATAAACAGAGTTAAAATATGAATATTGAAACTATAATTTAGAAGAGTTTATAAAAAGTTATTTATCTGTTATTGTGCTTACCCTCGCCTTGTCACACAGTTGAACGTGATATAAGTATATAGTGATATAAATATCGCGTAACAGTCTACAAGAGTCTGCAACAGACCGGCAGTCTAAG
The DNA here is from genome assembly GCA_963082715.1 of Harpalus rubripes. NCBI lineage: Eukaryota > Metazoa > Arthropoda > Insecta > Coleoptera > Carabidae > Harpalus > Harpalus rubripes. Next base: position 43,405,699 of record OY720462.1, on the reverse strand, counting down.
ATTGGAACGCGCAGTGAAATAAATAATTTGTAATATCGTAGAAATAAATAGTAGTGTCAATTGGTTAAATAAACAGTGTTAGTGTTATCTAGTCTATTATAGTTTTAGTCTTAATTAGTTTTTAATAATTGTTTAATGTTAGTAATAGTAACTTTCATTATAGTTTAATAAACACTTATTTTGATTAAGTAATAATAATTGTCTAATATTAGTAATAGTAATATTTAATTATAGTTTAATAAGCACTTAATTTTAATTAATAATAATTGTCTAATATTTACACTTCACCCAAATTAATAAAAACATTACCGTACGAAAAATTTGATTTCGGTATAGAACCCCCTTCTATGATGACCTTGATCAAACATCTTTAAAAATAAAACTGTACAAATAATTGTTAGAGAATGAATGGTCCTCTATTTTTTTGCGATGTTTTTCGACTTTGAATCTTTGTGTAAGTCAACAACCTGTGCTGGCGTGTGTGGGCAGATGAAAGTGCGGCAAATTACAGCCATTAGTGCAGATGTAAACTGTGTGCCTCTGCTTTGATGTCCACAACACTTGTTACTGCACTAGTTAATGGACTGTTACATGCAATGCCTGCATTACAACGCAACGTAGCGCAGCGCCAGCCAACAATACATACAACACTTTAGCACACGATATTATATTATACAAAGTTTCTGTTTCATTTTATGTTTTGTGTGGTATACTTCGTCTAAAATTCGTAAGGATAATAATCATTAAAGTTAACATATTGGAGATTTTAGTTTAATATTTATATTGTATTTTGATTCGATTTGACTGTTTCGGAATAATCCGTGAAGTCAACTTTGCCAAAAACTCATGGGGCACGTCAGAACTAAACTTCGTCGTATAGAAGAAAATGGACCACTAGCTCTATATTAAACATGAATGTTAAAGCTTAAGCTATGTTAATTATTTTAGTAATAAGCAGGTTCAATATACTTTCCTTAAATATCCGAAAACTTTTGTGACACATATTATGTATTCTATACCCAAATTCGGGCATTGTCGAAAACATCTGCTCAGGAGACCTATTCTAATTCAAGTTGACATTCACTGAACGCCATAGTTGGCGCTTTTTTTTATCGTGCTGTCACCTATTGAAATATGTTAGAAGTACATCCGTGACGTCATAGTTGGCCTAACATGCGAGAATTTCGCCATGATACTTGGCGCTTGGTCCGTAGCAGATGCGAAGTGTCATGGCGTATTCGCCAAGCCAACATCGCATGTTTTGAGGTGGCATTCGTCATTGTAATTCAGTATTTTGCGAATTGATATTATTGCTATCTTTATTTGTGTTTTATATATAGTATATTTTAGTTTTAGAATTATATTCAATTTAGTTTTTTTCGTTTCTTTTTATAAGTTGTAAAAGATATGGTTTTTATCAATTTGTTTCATTTATTATTTAACTATACTACATGCATTAATCTAATGTGTTTAATTCACATTCCTTTTGACCTGTTACCGGCGTCCTCTTCCACACACGCAAATTTGTCAGCGATGGACTGGGCCTCTAGGACGCGTTCCCCTATGCGAGATAAAGTACACATTGTCATTCCAATTTACTACAATTATCGCGTGCATCTTTATCACCTATACAGTGTCCCACATTTTATGTTCAGTGTGGCGGAGATAGCCAATGTTATTCTTATGGACGTTTTCTGTACCATGTTGCCAATTTTTCAATGTAATGTAATATTGAAACATTCATAAATTTTCATTGCTATACCAAAATTAGTTAACACTGTACAATTTAAGTTTTATCCCCCGAAATTTGTCTGCAGTTCTAAATAACCGGGGTGTAAAAAACATGCTGAAGCTATTTATACCTGTAATAAGTAATATTTCATTACAATATTTTAAAACCGCTCGGCATACTAATCTTGATCAAATGTATTAGAAATTAGAATATTAAAATATTATAAATTCAAATTGGAGATTATAAAGAAAGAATAAAGATTTATGAAATATATAAAATATATGAAGTATTTCTATAAAGTCTAATATTAGTAATTTATCAAATAAGAAGATATATATTAAATTAAAAAAATAATGCTTAGTAATTAAAACTGACCAGTTTATTATTTATTTATTTTTTCTTTTCACCCACCTGTTTAGATACACTGAAAGTACACCAGTCATAAATACATTCAATGAAGTACCCAGAATATTTCATCTCTTTTTGGGTATCTATTTTGCTCTTTCTATCTTGTAGACTTACAACAGTTAAATATGGCAACATGGTACTCCATAAGACCCTACACTGAACATAGAGTGTGGGACACTGTATAGTAAGACAGCCAGGAGGAGGGGGTGGGGCAGGAATAAGGTTACTTGGGCAGGCGCCCCGGGTATTAAATGTGGCCTAACACCTCGTGGGTTCCGGTACCCCTATCCGCAAAGGTATACACCCAATGCAGGGACGAATTGCTGGAATACGGCTCACGTGAATAGTCACTTATGGGCCACTAGCGGTACCGTAGCCACGTACGTATGTCCCAGACATGTTGAGCTTCCAGAGATCAATTGGTCCAGGCCCATTATGAGAGTATGTAGGTCCCAGATCTATCACGATAAACCCCAGGTTTATCCTTTTCGTCCCAGACGGTATCGTGTATCTCAGCCTCTCAGTTGGTGATTCTCACACCTCAATGCACATAGCTCTATGGACCCAGAGTAGCCCCAGACAACTCTTCGGATAATTAGGAAACTGCTACATATGTTTGCGGTCACAAACAAATACAAATGTACATCTTACATATATCATGCATATAAAATACACAAGTAGTGTATAAAAATCCTGGTGATCGACACCACAATAAACTTGTACAATAATTAGAATGATAGCGAGTTTTATCACTCACCTATAATTACTGCAAACAGCTCGTCTTTTCTTTATTGAGACTATTGACACACGCGCACAACATTGTGGTTATAACACAACTAAGGGTCGAACGGTCGTCGAGGGATGAGGAATGTTCAAGTGTTTGTCATTCATGGGCGCTTGTCAAAAGCCGCCATGACTTGCGCTACGAATTAGATACGGTCTCCTGAACTTTAATTTTTAAAAACTGCCGAACCCGAATTTTACCTCTAACGGATATTACTTAATCAGAATTGTACAACACTATAGTTGCCGTCAAATATATGTATATGGACATGGACTCAACACTGTTACCAATGGGGTCCTGCACCATAACAAAAAATTATAAAATGTACACTTATACTTAAAGTATTACTCAATAAATAGCAATTAACATGCAATACACATATTTTTCTCTAACCTCAAAAATCTTAACGAGCCGTATTTTTTCTTGTATTATTATTTTAAATAAATATAATATGGCAAATATGTAAGTTATATTTAATTATGAAAAATAGTTACTATATAAACTTGTAAGAAATGCACTTTTATTTCATAATTTACTGCTTTCATTTTGGCACCAATATGGCGGACAAGTCAGCTATGTATTATCTAGCAGCTGTAGGTGTCGCTGTGACGTCATGTTGACATTAAAAAATCAAATGTTGTTAAACTAAAAACAATTAACACTTTTTAATACTACGAATTTCTTCAAAATTAAAAGAACTTTCATTTAAAATAATAATAAATCAGAGTGCGGGACCCCATTCAGGGGCAATGTTGATATTGCTAAGTTGTGAAGAAGCGGCAACACCGCAGGGCAAGGACAGGGTGCGGGGAAGGAAAAAGTTTAGCATCAGTCCATACTTATTTAACGGCGACTAATGGTTATGTTACAGTTTATATCCATTTCTTAAAAATATGATTATTTTTCTAAATGTTCTGTTTTTATTTTGCAGGTAGAATTCGAAGCGGTAGTCGAGCATCCCTTCTTCGTTTACGGTCAAGGTTGGGCTTCTTGCAATCCTGAACGTACCCTCCAATTTTACAGACTTAAAGTCCACCGACTTCAAGTTGGGGACATTTTGGTCTCACTTACTCCTAGAGAGCCTGCGCAATCCCACACCAAACACGAGGGGTAAGTTAAGTCTATATAACATTATACGTATAGGCGATGTGCACATTTTGAGCGTCAGCGCCTCTAACGGCTACATTGGCATTTTTGATTACCGAATCAATTTTGACATTTCGAGAAAGTGATACAATTTTATTTTGAGTTGTTGCTATTGTGTATGAATATTATACATCATAGTATATTGAAATGAATAAAGAAAATATTTAAAATGCTATACATGTGATGTGACAATCAAAAAATCAGCGAAGATTCTATGGCAGAAAATATAATTTTTCTCATAATATGTGTGATTTCTATAAACCATTTTATCATATTTAAATTTATTTTATAATTTATGATATTAGTTAAATATTGCAAGATGCACAATATACGGAAATTGAGATAAAAAAGTTGGAAAACTTGAATGATTGGAAAGAAGAAAATTTCTACATATCACGATATCAGTGTATGAAGTTAGCATCTTTCTTTTATATTCTCAATAAATGCAGAAGATTCTTCACCGAAAATATACCAGACTCTAAGTGGAATCAGTTGCGAAAAGAAAATACACGAAAAATACGAAGCATGTGAATTTCTATCTTTAACATTAACATTACATGTACAAAATCTATAATAAATAGACGAATTATGTCAAAAATAGACTTATATTTCATACAAATGCAAATATTATACAATTTTAAGACAATTTTCTGCTTCTTGTATTATATCTTGTTCAAATATTAACTTAAGAAACACATTTTTATATAATTTATTATTGCAATCAGACTACCATTGTTGAAATTTTATTCATACGATAAGTATTTTTTACAATGAGAAAATATATATACATAAAAGTATTTTTCATGTTAGTAGAAGTTATCCGTTAAAACGTTATTTTCTTATACATCTGTTCCTCATATAATCTTCTAGGAAATTTATAAAATTTGATATTTCAATTCGGTAATTTTGTAAGAATTATTACATTCCCCACTGCATCATATAATATTTGACATCCTATCATTCGCATTCATTGCAAATATTTTATAAAATAGAAATTGCAAAATTATTCGGACATAAAACATAACCTTGCTATGTTTCAATGAGTAACCATTTTGTCATTTTTGTCCGCTGTCGGCGCTGACTACTTTTGTGCACACCGCCTATAGAATGCGAGCAGACACGTGACTCGAGCGACCTTGAAGTGCTTTTAATCAGCTGATTTGTATGCGCGTATCACTTTGACAAGTACAGTGTTACTTTGACAAGACGAATGTTTTTAATTATTTTGATTTTGAACTTCTAATAAGGTTTTATTTTACAATTTTTAGCCAGTAAAACACATGAAAGTAAAAATAATAAATAAGTCAAAAAATTGGTCGTGTTAAAGTGACATTGTTCTTGTCAAAGTGACACGTGCACACATAGCTGATTCCAAGCACTTCAAAGTTGCTCGAGTCACGTGTCTGTTCACGCCCTATAGTCGTTCCACGTCATCAACCGATTTACGTCATCAGTAGCTAGAAAGTTACTAAACTTTTTAGATATAGTATGGTTCACGAAAGATGACTATTCAAGGTCATAAGCCGTTTGATATAATATTACGTCCATGAACTTCACTGCAATTCGTATTTATGGATACATTTTAACCAAAAAAAAATTGAAAATATGTTTCTTTTTAAATAATACCTATTTGAAAGACATAATTTTCAAATAAATTACACTTATTTTTCAGTTAAAATGTATCCATAAATACGAAGTGAAGTTGTCTGCAAGTAATATTATATCAGACGGCAAATAAATGAGTTTGTGAACCAAACTGTATCATAAATATTAGATAACCTTAAATTCTTCCTCCTCCAGGTCCTTGCGCTCGCCGACGGTGGTAACCACCGCGACGACGACGTCAATGACTGTGCGGCAGGTGACCCGACCCACGGTATCGACAGCTCCGGGCAGCATGTCCGTCGCGATGCCGCCTCCCGGTGCCGTGGACAGCGGTTCCAGCGGGTCTAGGAAGCGGCGGTGGTCCGCGCCCGACCACATCACCGAAGAGGATGCTAGGTGTACTAGGGTCAAGGAGTAACACGACAAATGTAAGTCAGAAAACTAGAAGAATACTTTGACTATAATATACAGGCTGTTTCTCGGATACGGGACACCTGCATTATTTTCTTTATTACTGGAAATAGAAGAAAATCATTAATTTTACGTTTATATTTATTTTTCAGTCAATTTGCATAATTTAGTGCATAATTACTATTCTTGCTATTTATGAAGTTATTAGCAAATTTATATTTCGTTTTAATTTAAGATCAATTTTTTTTCATGCATGGTCTACTGAAAAATAACTATAGAAATAAAATTTATTTAAATTTCAATAGACCTTTTCAATTTAAAGCGATAGAAGATATGTGCAGTGGGGATCTGCGCATAGTAAGGACAATTGAGATGTATGACGTTTGTTTCTAAAAAAAATCAGACGTATAATATGAGAAAAATCTTTGACAACTTTAAAAAACGTCTCGAAAGATGTTACAAAAACTTTTATTAAAGCTAAAATGTCTAACGGTGCAAATTTTCACAGAAAATATAGGTATTTCAATGACTGCAATATTTCTGACGTTTCGTTTGACACCCCAACTGGCAGTTGTTGGCGCCATTTTACTTACTATTTGCAGCGATAAATTCAAAAGGTCTATTGTTTATTTTATTTCAAAGGTATGAAATAAATTTTTTGTGCAACCGGACGCGAAATAAGCATTTCGCAGCCGCAATACAGGCCGCAAAATTAAATTTCTATTAACGTTGTAATGGTAACGGCTGCGAAATGAATTTCGCGGCCGTTGTCGTGGTAGCGGCCGCGAAATTAGGTAAACAATCACTTTGACACTTGAGAATTCCATGGTTTTGCTCATCAAATGTTAAATCCATGGCCACCTTGAAAGCTAACTTTCTATTTACAATGAAACTGTTAAAATTAAAAAAATTGTAATTACATATTTTTTACGTTTGCACAAAAAACAAGCGGCCTCGGCGACAATTTTTCTTTCGGTACGTTAAAGAGTGATTTCGCGGCCTTGATATAAAAATAACTATTAATAAATAATGTACATAGTGTAAGAACTTCGATCGATTTCAGAATTATAGCCAGTTGAGTTTGAAACTCAATAACTTGCTTAATAAAAATCTGGTGTGGCCAACACAATACCTCCCGCCATTTACAGCTCGAGTCACAAAAAAGGTTAAGTTAATCCTTATTTTTGGATTAGCGAATTATACTCTAATTTTGACAGTTTATTTCTTAAAATATAGTCTGATTTAATCCAAGTAACTACCTTTTTTTTAAACCTCTCAACAGGATTAAATCCCAATTACAGAGTGGGTTCACATTCACATACATCCATGCCTTAGTTGGATTCGAACCCAGAGCCTCAAGGGCACTCATGACATGAGGCGTTGCTTTAACCATCGAGCCATCGGAGCTATAATAAAATGAAGATTAAATTTTAAATACCGGGATAGAATGGAATTCACTAATCAAAAAATGAGGATTAGCTTAAACATTTTTGTGAATCGTTAATTTTTATTAATCTAAATATATACCTACATATTTACTTATGCTGGAAACTGTATTGAATTCCTTTTCTATTGTTCTATTTACTTTTTTCATTATAAAACGTTACTAATATTATTTTGAAATGATTAGTTCTTTGATAGTGACATTTATCTGTCAGTTACATACATTTGAATAACTGTTTTGTTTGTTTAAAGTGTAGGCTCTGGGATTTAAATGATAGAAAATTTATAAAATTATCCATAAAATATATAGAAAAAGTATTAATGCAAATCTATAGAAAATTTAATAATCTTTAATTTTTATAATAACAGTAATCTCGAAAAAATAACATTTAAAGGTGTTTTTCGAAGAAAAACTATTTTCAGCTTCTAGTGCCATTTCCGGTTATTCGATTTTCACCAAAATCTAATGGGCTTCTTTCCATTACAGAAAAAGTTCGAAATACAATGTTTCAAAATTTTCTGAATGATAGTATTTGAGTTAGAGTGGAGGATCCACACATACATCATCGTGAAAATGTTAAAATTGGACTTTAGGAACCTTAAAACGTGGTCATTTACCAAAATCTCGATATGCGATTTTTAGCACGATCTCTATACTTCCCTTACCAAGGGTAGCGGGATGTAAAAAAATCTAAAATTATGAAACACTTTTTCTATTTATGGACTATACATTTCTAAGTAATTATACTAATTTTCATATTTTTAAATTAATTAATATAAAATTTAAAAGTGTAATATAAAATGTTTACACTTCAGAAGGCCAAAAATTTTATTTAGCAAGTTGCTAAAACAGCTGAACACCGAATTCCCATAACACCAAATTCCCGTGGTTGCGAATTCCGCGGGGCCATAAAGTTTCAATTAAATACTTTTAAAAAAATGTAAAACCGATTCATTATTGTTGTTTCTGTTTCAGACGGTTGGACCTCCATGACAATACACTTGTTGTTGCATTTAATACGTACCCGATCTTCTTGTTCGACAGTGCGCGCCAGCTCACTACATCAAGTATTAGTTGAGTGATAATATATTTTCTATTCAAACATAAAACATAAACATTAACATAAGTGCTGTAGATACGTACACAGACATATAAAAACAGTGATAAATACTACATAATAAATAATATGTTTCGTGTTACAATAATTATGCTATCATCAATGAAAGGACCGGATGATACAATGATGATGATATGATCTCAGTTGTCTGGTTTGTCCACAGAATGTCTTCCTAATACCACGCCCAATAGGGGGGGATACTACGCGATATATTTTAAATTTTAATTTAAAAATGATCCAAAAGAAGTCTCAAATATTTTACAATCAAATTTCAACCTTAACAATTCAGATTTTTATTCAACAAAAACCGTGAAACATAACATAAAAAACATTGTAAAAAGAAAGGGTATAATATAGTTTTTTTTATATATCCTTATTACAATGAATTGATTTATATTGTTTTTGTAAAATAAAAATGTGAAATGTAAGTCTTTTTTGGATCATTTTGTTACGCGTATTTTATGAAATTTTAAAATATTATGATCATGTTTTATACCCAAAAACGGGTATATATTATGTGATATTAACTATATTTTAAACAATTTAATATATGAATCAATGATTTGTGTTTATTTTTTTACACAAATTTTCTTAAATAATAATTTAAGTCTGATTTATATAAAATTTGACTTTTTTGTGTAAATATTATTTGTATTTTATTTGTGATTTTTTAATCAAAATTTGTAAATATTTATTAGTATATTATTTATTTCATATTTTCAATAATAATTTTACATATTCATAATATAATATTATTATAATATCAGTGATATGCTTAATAATATATATTTATAATATAGGTATTATTGAAAATATATTTTGTATAAAATTAGTTATCTATAAAAATATTATACTTTATTGCAATATTTTACAATATATAGAAAAGTATATATTTTCTGGAACAAAGTGTAACATACTTATTTAAAATAGGGTATATATTTCATTATTATTTGTTTTAACAAAGTTAATAAAACCATGTTTTAAAAGTATTTGAAATTTATCCAAAAATGAGAACACTGCAAACTAAAAGTTTCTGAATACTGAAAATATAAAATAATATCTAGGGTTAATGTATAGGGCACGAGCAGACACGTGACTTGAGCGACCTTGAAGTGGTTGGAATCAGCTGATTTGTGTGCACATGTCATTTTGACAACAACAATGTCACTTTGACCAATGGTTTGACAATAATTTAATGTTTTTGAATGCCGTAAGTATATTAGAATTTAGAATCATGGACGACGACAGATAGACTACGGGAAGGAAAGAGACAGTTATGAATCAGCCTATCAGCGTCGCGTTTATGTTGTAGGTGTGGCAGGGTGTGGCATGGTCACATCTGGCTATAACTATCTCTTTCCCTCCCAGTCTCACCGTCTTTTTTCACGCTTCTACCATTGTCACGTCACAAATCCCTTCCCCAAATTTTTAATAATTATTTTCTCGTAAAGTACGAATAATTAATCGATATAAAAATACGGGTATTTTATTTTTTTTGTCTAGTATCATATCATGTAAAAATAAAAATTTGGTCACATACCCCATTGAATAATAATAACCAACGACCAAATATAACTAGAGAAAACTTCATTTGGTTTGTTTTGATTTCGGCTGGCTAGACAGAGAAACTAGAGATAGAGATATGTCTTGTCTAGTCCGAGTATTACTCACTAGAGGTCACCACTGAGGCCACGTAGAGTATCGGAGTCTAGTTTGAACGTTGCTCACTAGAGGCGCAAGTGTTCTATGTTAAAATTTCGTGGTTAACATTTAAGGTTAACATGAAATAATTTATAAGGTTTAATATTAAAGAAAAATCAACGTGTCACTCACAGAAACACTACAACTAGAAAACAAAGACAAAATACACATGCTTATACGTGGCCTCTAGTGAGCAACGTTCAAACTAAACACTAGACTATACACTTACACTCTACGTGGCCTCTAGTGAGAAATACTCGAACTAGACAAGACGTATCTCTATCTCTAGTTTTGCTGTCTGGCCAGCCGAAATCAAAACATTCAGGGAGTAGGGATAGGGCATGTTTTGTCCAGTTATATTTGGTCGTTGATAATAACATTTTAGCAGTTCAAAATCAAAATAAGTCAAAACATTGGTCTTGTCAAAGTGCCATTGTTGTTGTCAAAATGACATACGCACACAAATCAGCTGATTCCATGCACGTCAAGGACGCTCGAGTCACGTGTCTGCTCGCGCCCTGTACAGAATGAGTTGTGAGAAGACGCCCCCCCCCCGTAATTTTTTTATAAGTAATAAAAAAAGAAATGGCAGATGTAGATATTTTTTAGTCAGGTTTGCAAGATACGACTATCAACTTTTATTTTTCAAATGGCAACCTATAATTATTTTATTAAAATATAAACCGCCATTTTTTCTCCTTTCAACGATGTATTAGTTTTTATTAATGTATTTGAAAAAATTCGAGATAAAAAATACGGTAAAAGTTGTTGCGCGTAAAAACGTCACAGTTTCTAAATGGAAAAAATGCACGTGACGCACATTTTTTACAGAAAGTGGATTTAAAGATTTTGTGAGGGTCCATTGTTTGCAGTGTTCGATATATCCCAGACATCTAAAATATAAGCTAAAGTAAAGAATAGGGTCCAACCTCAAAATTGGTTTAAATGACTATATATCGGTTCATTAGCCTGCTATTCATTAAAATAAAACAAAATTAGGATACGGAAACAAATATTTGATGAGTTTTTGTAGTAAAGTGTGTCGATAGTTGTCACGCATGTCACCCTGAAAAAGTAACGAATACTGAATGTAACCTTCCGAGTTCCATCAAATTGAGTTCTATGCGTTAAGTTATGTTGGGTTAGGTTAGTTCTGCGCATTAGGTGTTAGGTTATCGTTACATTAAAGTATTTTTTTGCAAATTTGCAAGCGAAGAAGTCACAATTTTTACAATTACAGCCTAAAGAACTAACCTGTTTCCGCGCTCTAATTTCAGGTTTTTATACGATACTTTACATAAAATAGAGTCCATTAAAAAATGCATTTTAAAGCCGGACCCTATTTTATACTTCGCCCAAACTATGTTTTCTTATTATATTTTATGCTTTTTCTTGTGGACAGACCTAGACCGTCTCGATATTGTACTGTGTGATACATTAGTCGCTTTTAGTGTGCTCAAAACACAGATCTGTGCACGCTTGGATGGACCTAGGGCGTTGTAGACACAATATATCAGCAAATATAAAAGCTCAAATTAGAGCTACGTTTAAATTTCGCGGGTAAATTGAAAAGTGTGCGCATGGAACACAAAGAGGGCAGCACTATATGCACAATTATTTTTGTGAACTGTCATTAGTGCCTGCGAAGTTTTTTGTTATTCTGATACTCATTTTTCGATTTATTTTTATCTGTAAGATTAAATAAAATGATGATAGGGTAGTTACCGAAATGACAATAAAATAATTAGAAATATTTATTAACTAAACAAGTTCCATTAATTCTGGAATACATACATAGCAAAAAAAAAAAAATTATACAGCAGTATGTCGGAACTCAACTGCAACGGAAGTACAAGTAAACGTGACGTCACAATATAACTTTTTTCTGTTTTGTAAACAAAATTGTGCAAAATAAAAATTTAGGGAAGTTTTAATTTAAAAAAATACTAATGCTGCCCTCTATGTATTAGATTGTCATATACCGTGTGTCTATCTTAAAGGTGTACATAGGAGATTAACATGGGAAATCAGTTTTTTGCAATTTCCTGCTCGCCTAATTATTTTAAGCAAAAACGCGCCAAATAAAAGTTTTAGGGCATAAAATTCTGCATCTAAATCAATAAACAGAATTATCTTTACATACTTTGTAACGACAGAAATTAATTATGAAAATGTTGAAAATTACGTTGAAAATATCGACAGCCATGGAATTGAACAAAAAATAAATAAATGCTTGACGTTTTGTCAAATTGTCAGAAACGTCAAATAAGGCAACTTACGTTGTGACAGATAAAACGTTAAGCATTTATTAATTTTTTGTTAAATTCCATGGCTGTCGATATTTTCAACGTAATTTTCGACATTTTCATAATTAATTTCTGCCGTTACAAAGCATGTAAAGGTAATTCTGTTTATTGATTTAGATGCAGAATTTTATGCCCTAAAACTTTTATTTGACGCGTTTTTGCTTAAAATAATTAGGCAAGCAGGAAATTGCAAAAAACTGATTTCCCATGTTAATCTCCTATGTACACCTTTAAGACAGACACACGGTATATGCAAATATTGTTTTTCTGAAGTGTCTATGATTCTCCTAGGTCTAGATAAATAGATATAGAAAGATGTTTGGAACTTACAAGTTTATGGCTGTGATAGAGAGAAGGTTCCCTCCAAAATGTGAGAAATAGATTTGAATCATTTTTTAATATGTGGCTTCAAAATAATTATTAATGAGATCATGCACGTTTTTTCATTTTTAACTTTAATCGATAGAGTAATGAAAAATAATAGACCCGTATTTTATTTTTCCTCAAATCGATCTTTAATGAAACAATTGCAATTAAAAATGACATTGTTCAAAACGCGGCTGATTTTCTCCTCGTCCCTTGCCCAGTGACGTCAGCGTTTCATCAACGCGGCCATTTTGATTGTCACATTAGGTTAAACGTCAGAGTGATAAACTGAAATTTACGAAAGTAAACATGTCCGTGAAACGCTGTTTTGTATCATCGTGCCAAAATACTAGCGAAAATAGTGAAAAAATATTTTTAATAGTACCGCGTGATACAAAAAAACTCGAAAAACAGTTAATGTTTGTATTGAAAGATACAGATTTGATACGCAACAAAGCAACAGTAATGAAATTCTAAGAATACACAACGAACAACGTAGACAAATGTTAATCAGACGAAAAAGTAAAAACGAATGACTAATGACCAGCAGCTGAGTGATATGTGGATAACTTCAGGTCAAATGAAAATTATATTTATGAAAATGAATAGAATGATGTTATATTAATATATTATAGCATATCCATCAAATATTTAGATATGTAATTCTTAATTTATAGACTATATATTTATACATTCAGCGCACACTAGCTGAGTTTTATACAGAGAATTTATTTTAACGTGCAACATATGGTCAATCACTTCCATGGTTACACACTATTGTCAAAAAATGACAGCAATGTAATATTTGTCCATTTTAAAATGCAACATACAAAAATTTGTAGTTATGTATTACCAATATTAATTTCCAATAAATTAGCCTACATACTATTAACAAAAAATCAAAATTTTAATATAGCACATCTTAACAAACCTTTTCTTACAAAAATTCATAATTTTATTGTAGTAAATGTTCAAAAATACCTCCATTCACACTGAGGCAATATCCTAGTTGATCGTAGAAAGAATTGACACCATTTGTGATGTGTTCTGGAGATATCTCCTGTGCTGCAATACTATTTATAATGTTGCATTTTAAAATGGACAAATATTACATTGCTGTCATTTTTTGACAGTAGTATGTAACCATGGAAGTGATAAACCATATGTTGCATTTTAAAATAAATTCTCTGTATGTTTCATTTATACTTTTCAAGTGAACTGAACCTTACTGAGTTCTCACTTTCTTGCACTTACTACGATCGTCAATTCTTGCCAGTGCAGTCTGCCAAATTCATATATTTTGAGTTGTAAAAAGTGTCTGTGTAAGTACAATGGATGTAAGTCTTGTGTAGTGATATCCATGGACCTTTTACATCAAAAGAGAGATAGACAAAATGACATATATGTAGTGCGCAGTAAGTTGTTTACGCATTGAGGAGGCCAGTTACATTTCAAATAAAATTACAAATGGCGGAAAGTAAAAACTCTGGCAAAAACTTAACTTTATTAAATAAATTCACACAAAGCGTTTGTGATGAATATTTTAAAACAAGAGGAAGAGGATGTGGGAATCAGAAAAGGTGGTTTTTTGTTCTACAAGATGCGAAATAAACACCACATAAAGTGACAGATAATTGCGTAGTTGCCAGATTGATATTAGGAAAGCAATGAACAAGAATTAAATTGTTTTTTCTTTTAAATATATTTTTTTTCATTATTAAATATTTCTTTATAGTTAGACAAAATTATTTAAGTTTTTGTGTTGTTTAAATATTTTTTTATCGAAAATAAATGGTTATCCTTTTAATCATTTTACTTACAACATAATTCCTCCTTATCTCTATACTCTATCCGCTTTAACTATAGACTAGATGGCGTTTCAAGCGCGGCCGTTTTTACATGTATTAAATAAAAAATTCAAATTTTGGCACCATTCCTGGATTTTAAATAATTCTTTCTAATTGACATTTTTTCAGTAATTTTGTCTTGTACGTACATGTGCTAATCTATTTTGTGTTTTTATGCATATACTTATAATCTCCGTACCTTTCTCTACATTTCGGCGATAGGGGCATGCATAAATGAAAACCACAGTATTCAAATAAATTTTAAAGAAAACAACGTAAAATAAAAATATAATGCACCTATGAAATATAAATATTTACACTCTAAAATATATACATTATATGTATAAACTATATACATCGTTAAATATGAACAAAATAATGTTCTAAACTAATTTCTTTGTTCCTGGGTTCATCCGAATGACCCTTTTTCCTCATGTTCTTTTATAGCTTTCCAAATATTACATCGTCCTATGCCCAGTTCTGATGCCACAATTTGGACACTTGCTAATTTGGAATATGCATTCGTGGCACGATATGTGCAGTATGAATTATAAGCCACTTTTTTTGCCCGCTTCGGAAGGTCTTTCCTTTTGGATATTTTAAAACATTGGCAGAGCCAGGTTCAGGATTTTTATCCATAATATTAACGAAGAGAACAACAACAAAACTAACGAAGTACTAACTAAAAACAAAGAAAACGCGCGCAATGAAAACTATGTAATGTGAAATATAACGACAAAACACTAAACATTATATAAACGAAAAAAACAAACAAACAGAACTGAACAGAAATTGATAATATGTAATAAATCGTGTACTATTAACTTTGTTGACATTTATATATTTTATGTCAGACGGTAAAATAATTGATAAAGTTGTCGAGCAAACTTAAATTTCGCGTCAATTATTTTACTGTGTAAACTCGGTTCACTTTTGAACCAATCAGAGAGCTAGAATCTTTAAGCCCTATCTCACCCAACGCTCTATAGTTAAAACGGATAGAGTATAGTTCTTAAGAATTCCATTACGTGACGCACTGAAAAATGACGTCAGGGTGCAATAAAAATGTAAAAGGTCCATTGCTACATAACCTCACTATTTGACAGTGACAGCTAACAAACTTGCAGATGTTTCATTTAAAATGCACTACGCATGTGTTGTAACAACAACAAGTGCCTGGCATGACGTCATCAGCTGTACTAAGTGCAAAACTAAATATGTAAACGGAAAACGCTATAAGATAAATAGAACAAAACTATTAAAAAAAATAAGAACGCTAGTATTCCAAGCAAATAATAATGTTTTAATAAAATTTTAAGTCATGTACTAAAGCTATTATGGTCGGTTTTTAAAAGTATTACAAAGTTATTATCAATGAGCCTGTTTCGCATTTTTTTAAAAGTATTTTAAATGATAGTTTATGCAATATTTTTCGTTGTAATATAAAAAATAATATCCATTTTTTCTTAATTTCGTAAATAATGGAACTTTTCAATTTAACGGCTATATTTTTCTATCTCTGCAAATAGTAAGAAAATGGCGCGAACAACTGCCCGTCAAACGAAACGTCAAAAATATTACAGTCATTAAAATCCCTGTATTCTCAGTGAAAATTTGCATCGGTAGACATTTTAACTTCAATAAAAGCTTTTGCAACTTATTTCGATAAGATTTTTCAAAGTTATCTGAAATATTCTCACATTTTACGTCTAATTTTTTAGAAACAAATGCCATAGATCTCAGTTGTTCTTACTATGCGCAGATCCCCATTGCGCATATCTTCTATCTCTTTAAGGGCCACTTTTACAATCATTAGATAAACCTCGTATAACGCTATACCGGGTATAAAATTGGAAATTGTATTTTACAAACCTCGGATTAACCTCAGATAGAATAAACACCAGTATTTCTTATTCCATGGAAATCGATCGTATAAACGTCGGATAACTTTATCCCTGGTTCTTATGGATACCACGTAAACACAAACGATGTTTTGTTATTCATACGTTTGACAGATGTCAATCAAGTATTTCATCATCACTGTCAGAATCAAAAATAACATTTATGTCATCAAACATCGTAAAAAATGCAAATTAGAAGACAGAAATAATAACAATATTGAAGAAAAATAGTCTAACAAAAAGATAATTTTATTGTGCCAATACCAACTTAAAGTGATTTAACGTAATTCCTGGTATAACTATCTGACAGATAAAAATGGATTGTAAAAGACAGTCTTGTTTATCGAAGGTATAATTGCTAGGATAAAGTTATACCTCCGATAGCTATACCATAGTTTATCCATCAATTGTAAAAGTGGCCCTAAATTGAAAAGGTCCATTAAATAAAAAGATTGGCGCCAGAAATAGTCATGAAAAACAACACCCCACTCCTGTGACATCGAAGCACATACAATCATTCATAGCTCTGACGTCACATTGTTTCAGATCACGTGATTTTTTCAAAATATTTCAAATTTTAATAATTAATTGTAAAATATCTAATGGATATTTCGTGATATTTTCAAATTTGAGGCTCTTTAAAATTTAGTACTTAGAAGTCATAAAAATTCTTGCAACAGCCCTATTGTATATGTGAGTCACGTGATCTGAAACAGAATGTGACGTCAGAGTTCATACAACGTAACATGTGACAAACTATCGTCTATTTTACTTATTATAAAAACAAAGTAGGTAATGGACATATTGTTTTCCTATTGGCTGTTAATACTGTATGTAATGACGTCACAGGAGTGGGGGTTTGTTTTTCATGACTATTTCTGGCGCCAATCTTTTTATTTAATAATTTACGAAAATAATAATTACTATGAAAAATATTGCATAAATTTTCATTTATATTTTTTGAAATATGTACAACCAGTTCATTGGGGCCGTGACGTCACATATGTATAAATAAACTTTTATTAATCGACCTATTGAAAAATCTATTTCTCACAGTCACATATTCAAGCTATATTTCACCGCTTTGCAGACACCCTGTATATATGTATATTTCACTTATGTATAAACCATGTACAGAACACTCATATACAGGGTGGTCAGAATATCTGTGACAATCTTTATTTGTGTATTAGCGATAATTAATTGTTAATATTAGCAGCAAGAATTTATTTGAAAAGAAATTAACTTTTAAAAATGATTTACACGTAAAATAATAAAATATAAATGGGGTACTCCTCATAAGAATATAATGTAACAGCGCGCTTCATAAAAGTGCTTTTATAATAAAAGTGCGCTCGTAATACGGGCCATTGTTTTTAATATTTTTTTAAAAAATTTACTTGGTTTACTTGCTGTTTTGAAACCGTTTTCAAAACTGCATGTAAACGTAGTAATTTTATGAAAAGGACTGCCACAATATAACGTATATAAAAATGTGATGTATATTTTTGTTTAAATATTTAGAAAAAAATTCATCGGCACAAAATTGTTAAAGTACTTACAAATTATTTAAAAAGTATACATAGTTAAATATTGTTATATTTCAAATTATTGTAATATAGATAATTATGTTAAATTTATTTGAAAGTTTATGAAATATTAATGTATATAAAAGATTCTTAAAATACGTTGAATTATAAAATAAAATTATTGAAATTTATGTGAAGCAAACTGCCACACCTAAAAATGGGTAAATATAAAATATATGAAATTATTATAACATGAAAAATATGTTGAAATTGTATAGTAATAAATGTAAAAATATATTTTGTATATAGTCTAATTTTACGTGTAAATCAAGGTCATCATAAAGGCTGTTTCACAAATTCCGATACTAATTTTAAGTGCTATACTATTGCTATCTCGAGAAGTATAAGAGATACGAAGTCAGTTAAATTAACAAACAATTTCTATTTTATAAGACTACTTTAAAGAGTGAAACAAGAATTTTTTTAGACCAGTGGTTCTCAAAATACGGTGTGCTACTTTCTTATTTTAAATGGCAACCTATTTTTTTTATTTGCTTATTCGATTCAGTATTTTTTTCTGAATCCAACGATATCCATATGTAATACTCTCTTATTACAAAATAATAATTATTCACAACTTAAAGAAAATTACAAGTTTTTTAATTATTTTTTCTTTTGATTTGATTTATTTGTTTTTTCCAAAGCACTCGTTGTATAGTCATATTTAAATAAAAATGATACATTATTAATTGTACATATTTGTCAAAAAATTTGTAATAATAGAGTATTACATATGAATATCGTTGAATTCAGAAAAAATACTGAATCGAATAAGCTGATAAAAAAGATAGGTTTTAATTTAAAATAAAAAAGTTGGGTCCCATATTTTGAGAACCACTGGTTAAGAAAATTTTTTGTTTTGTTCACTTTAATAGTCATATAATTTAGAAATTATATGCTAATTTAACGAACTTCGTATCTCTCATACTAGCAATAGCAATAGTGTAGCACTTAAATGGAACACCCTGTATAATACGGACCTATTCGATCTTCAATAGTTTCCAAGATATAAGGCAGTGAAAAATTAGTTTTTACGGAGAACTATATCAGATACAACTTCGATTAAATGAGACCTTCAGTTTAACATTTAGACCGCATCAAAAAAAAAAAAAAAAAAAAAAAAATGTGGCCTTGACCAATATTTAATTTTTAAATAACTATTAGAAATTGAGAAAAATGTTTAATACAAAACTTAATAGTTTTTTTTAATAGTCTATTTACTGGCATAGACAAAATTTTGTTCGATCAAGTTTGTACGCGAATATGTGAAACTCCCTGTATATGTGGGAGTACCCAAAAATAACGATAATTATTGTCTGGCGAATGGTAGGGCTCTAGTTTCGATTCGTCCCGCTAGATATCTTTAATAGACCCTTTTGGATCTGTTGCCCAAGTCAACAGATCCAAAAAGGTGTCTAGTAAAGATACCTAGCGGGAAAAGTTGGAACTAGTGCCTTACCAACTCGCCAGAAAATAATTATCGTTTTTGAGCACCCCTCATATTTCTTATTGTAAAATATATATTTTTTGTCAATTGCTCTTCAAATGATTCTTGTTGTATTGATTATAAGTCAATGACAGTGCCTTGAAGCATACTAGTAAAATACGCCCACGCAATTTAAGTAAAGAGAGAACATAACGTACATATATAGTTAGGGAAAGCAAAAGAAAAGAGTGGGGTGTATTTTAGCAATGGTGTTTCTACGATAGAGATAGATATATACTATTTTACTGGAGAGAAAGAGAGAAGTGTTGATATGGATATAATTTTTCATTGAATGTACTGTGTGCCATTATTGTTATGTACAGAAAGTGGAAAAATAAATAAATATACATATATACCTCTATAGTTTTTATTATTTACAACTCTATCCCTTTTATAGCCTAAATTGTGCTTATTTTTATTCTTATTTGTATTTATAAATAAATATACTTACCTTTGTTATGTGATTTATTAAGTCCCTGCACGTATGTAGTTTTTAAGACGGCCACAAGGGGCAGCACCTGTCGATAAAGGATACAATGGAAAACAAAAAAGTAATGGGCACCTTCAGAAACATACCATTTTTCTAAAGTGTACCCGTATATTATGTGCATTTGGGCTATTAAAAAGGCTGCATCCATGCACGATTCACTGTGTTTACAAAGGAAGCATCCATGCACGATTTACAGCGTTTATATTCCCAATAGGTATACACCCTAAGTGGCATCCATGCACGATTTGCAAAATTTAAAAAAGAAGCATCCATGCATGATTTATTGGTATGAATTTCCCAATAGGTATACGTCCTGCACATGCACAATTTTGATCATGAAAATAGATGCTACTTTCAGGTAGCATGTATGTACGCTAAAATTTTTTTGATCGTACATAGATGCTACCTGAAAGTAGCATCTATGCACGCTAAAAATGTTTTAATCGTGCATAGATGCTACTTCTAGGTAGCATCTATGCACACTAAAAAAAATTTAATCGTGCATAGATGCTACTTTCAGGTAGCATGTAAAATAAAATGGTTATTCCGGGTTGCCTATATTTTAGGCGCAATGCTTGCCGACATGTGCTGCCCCATGTCGGTTTTTTTAAAAACTATATACGTATTACCTTCACGACTCTAATTAGAAATACTTACGTGTGTTTGAGGGGTGAATTTTAAAAATTAAAACTAAAGATTTGAAAATAAATAAGTCATTTTAAAATAAAACTAAAGATTTGAAAATAAATAAGTCATTTTAAAATAAATTTTAAAGTTTATTAGCAATATATAATTACAAATATATATACATTAAGATTTTATTACAATTTTACAATATTTAATATTTCTCTGCTACTGCCTTTAGAGTCCTTTCAGTTCACAGGTTGACAATCTGCACAGAAAAATATATAAAAAATAGATTATTGAACATATAAAATTACAAAATAGGAGGGTAAACAAAAAGGGGTTGATATTGTTATTGTTGTGAAAAAAACTAGAAATATTCAATAATATAACACAGAGAACATAATAAATAGTCCCCCAGGATGATGAGAAAATCTGCAACAATGAAGATGATTTAGAAACTTATACAGGCTGTAACAGCTAAACGAGCTATCTCAAATAATTTCTATATTATTAAAGATACAATAAAATGCTATAAGACAATTTTATAGAAGACCAAGGGGGACATCCGATTAGAGAAAAAATACTTTTTTAAACCAGTGGTTTTCAAGTTACAATACAAAGTTACATTTTCTTAAAAGGGATGATATATATTTTTTAGGCCTATTCGATATTTTTTTCTGAATTCAACCATGTAATTATTTTATTACATAAAAAAAATATTGAGAAAAATTAAATTGAAATTTAAGTAAATGTGATTTTTATAGTTATTTTTCAGTAGGCTATGTATGAAAAACAATTGACCTTAAATTAAAATGAAACAAATATTTGCTAATAACGTTATAAACAGTGTTATATTTGATTTACATCCTAAATAATTCAAATTGACAAATAGAAGTTTTTGTTTTTCATACATAGCCTACTGAAAAATGACTATAAAATATAAATTTATTTAAATTTCAATTCAATATTTTTGTTATGTAAAGATATAAAGTGATTATACGGTTGAATTCACAAAAAATACTCTATCAAATGGGCCTAAAAATATATACCATCCCATTTAAAAAAATATAACTTTATGTTATAGTTTGAGAACCACTGGTTCAAAAAAATTATTTCTTCAATAAGTGAATTTCCCTTTTCATCTAAAACAACTTTTATTTGAATGATTTTCTTCTATTTCCAATAATAATGAAAATAATCGGGGTGTTCCGTATATATACTGTGTCTGTCTTAAAGGTGTACATAGGAGATTAACATGGGGAAACAGTTTTTTGCAATTTCCTGCTCGCCTAATTATTTTAAGCAAAAACGCGTCAAATAAAAGTTTTAGGGCATGAAATTCTGCATCTAAATCAATAAACAGAATCACCTTTACATGCTTTATAACGACTGAAATTAAATATGAAAATATCGAAAATTACGTTGAAAATATCGACAGCCATGGAATTGAACAAAAAATAAATAAATGCTTGACATTTTATCAAATTGTCAGAAACGTCAAATAAGTTAACTTACGTTGTGACAGATAAAACGTCAAGCATTTACTTTTTTTTTAATTCCAAGACTGTTGATATACTCAACGTAATTTTCGACATTTTCATAATTAATTTCTGTCGTTACGAAACATGTAAACGTAATTCTGTTTATTGATTTAGATGCAGAATTTTATGCCCTAAAACTTTTATTTGACGCGTTTTTGCTTAAAATAATTAGGCGAGCAGGAAATTGCAAAAACCTGATTTCCCATGTTAATCTCCTATGTAATGCCCATTTGCATCGACAAGGCTTAAATTTTAAGCTAGGCTTACACAAAAAAAATGCAAATCGAAATTTTGACAGCAACATATTACAATTCATTTGACATTTCATTTTGATGCAATATTGTCAATTTAAGCCAAGTTTAATATTTAAGTTACGTTGGTGCAAACGGCCATTAGACAGACACACGGTATAATTTAAACTGCAAACTAACTTAAAATCTACTATTAATCTAGTCTTCTTCTTGTCCGATTCCTGAAAGATATATGCTAATCATATGTTCATAGATATTGCTTTTATTGATAAACAGTCAATTTTTCAATTTCAAATGGTTAGACATTCATGAAAGTTATATTTCTTTCAATGTACCTAATACATGCTCAAAATCGAATTTGAGTACAAGATAATATTTAAACATATATTATAGTCATACTCCTTCGACTATAAGTTCTCATGGTTGAGTAAGAACAAAATATTTTATAAAAAAATAAAGTTTCCTACCAGTTCATCCATCGATGGTCGTCTATACCGTAGAAGATTTACGTGGAGCTCAGCTATCCTTCATAAAAGCTGCAGTGTTGAAATCCAAAGCTCGAAAGCTGCATCCAAATACTGCAAGTTTCTTGACGTCTCAGACCAGACAAAGGTCTATCTATTAAATAATAATTATTAGTTTGTGGTATTTTTTAAACCATTTCAATAACTGTCGAATAAAACTTCGTATGGCAAACCTGTCTTCATTAGACAAGACATTTGATTTATATAATGAATACACGTGCGCCATGCCATATTTTATTCAAAAGTTTTTAAATGATTTAAAATGTATTTGAAATCTACTTTAATTTGATATTTCGAAAGCACATTTGATAGAAAATTGTGCATAACATACTCTGCCTGCATTATTTTTTATCAAATGTGCTTTAGAAATATCAAATTAAAACAAATACATTTTTAAACCATTTAATAAATATGGACCAGCAATAAAGAATTATTAAAAAATCACAGTAGATTTAGTGAAAACAACAATACTTGTCAATTTTTAAAGGTTTAAGTCAGGGGTGGAACATGAATAAGATACTTTTTATTAATGACAACTGTTTTGGCGCACTTTTCCATAAACCAAATACATGTCGGTATATTCTTGATTAATGAAAGTAACAAGCATTTCTAAATATCTAATGGCCGGTTGCACCAACGTAACTTAAATATTAAACTTGATTTAAATTAAAAATATTGCATTGAATTGAAATGTCACAATTTAGATTTGCATTTATTTGTTTAAACCTAAATTTAAAAATCTGATGTGGTCAGCACATTACCTTCCGTCAGTTGTATGTATTTTGTACAAATTCCATAAAGACAGTTTCTTGCGAAAGATTCTATATTTCCAGTACATTACCTTCCCTCAGTTCTTTGTATTTTGTACAAATTCCATACAGAAAGTTTCAGAATTGATTCTATATTTGCAGTAAAATTATAACACAAACATACTATGTCACTCGCACTTGACATTGACTTCCGTCTTTCAGAATTTTTACCTCCCGCTACCCTTGGTAGGGATCGTGCTAAAAATCGCATATCGAGATTTTGCTAAATGACCACGTTTTAAGGTCCCTAGAATCCAATTTACCATTCTTTACTCTAACTCAAATACTAACATTCAGAAAATTTTGAAACCTTGTATTTCGAACTTTTTCTGTAATGGAAAGAGCCCATTAGATTTTGGTGAAAATAGGATAACCGGAAATGGCACTTTACTAGAAGCTGATAATAGTTTTTCTTCGAAAAATACCTTTAAATGTTATTTTTTCGACATTAATGTTATTATAAAAATTAAAGATTATTAAATTTTATACAGATTTGCATTAATACTTTTTCTACATATTATATGGATAAATTTATAAAATTGTCTATAATTTAAATCCCAGAGCCTCCGCTTTAAACAAACAATCTTCCTTGGGAACCTAGCGCAGTTATTCAAACGTCACTGTCAAAGAACTAATCATTTCAAATTAATAATAGTAACGTTTTAAGAAGAAAAATGTAAATAGAACAATAGGAAAGGAAATCAATACAGTTTCCAGCATATGTATTTCTCATTTTTGGATTAGTCAATTCTATTTTATCCAGGTATTTAAAATTTAATCTTCATTTTATTATCAAAAATGTAGTTATTTGGATTAGATTACACTATATTTTAAGAAATAAACTGCCAAAATTAGCGTAAAATTCGCTAATCCAAAAATAAGTAAATAAATAAATATATCATAACGGCTTATTACCCATTGCTGGGTGTGCCAATCTGGTTTGTACACAGATATCGGTAATGATGAAATATTTGCACCGTGCGGGCGCTTACCAGGCGTCACCTCACGGGCACTCATTGCTGACGTGGAGAGTGCACCACAGGGACAATTTTGTGTCATTTAAAATTGGAAATATTTGGCGTTGGTCGGGATTAAACCCGCTTCCCCAGATTCGCAAACTGACACTACGAGACCCCACGGGGTCTCAAAAATAAAGATTAGCTTAATCTTTTTTGTGACTCGAGCGGTACATGGCGGGAGATATTTTGTTGGTCACACCAGATTTTTAGATTTCAATTTATGAAACTGGTTTGTAATTGGTTGTCTTTACAGTCCCACAACTTTTACAACTTAACAGATTGTGCAGAATATATTTCAGATTATAACTTCTTTCAGTTCTCTTTATCATACCATGAACTATGTTATATTAATTACAAAACCTGTACAAGCTAATAATAATTTTTTTTTTATTATTATGTAAAATATTGCGTAAATTTCCATTTAATATACTTAAAAAAAATGTAAAACCGGATCGAAATTATTTTGGCATTGGTCGGGATCGAACCCGAAAATATACATATAGATGGCATATGAAAAATGCAACATCTTTTTTTTTTCAAGTATAAGAAAGTGACATGACATTTTTTTATCAATTTTACGAAATCATTTTTTGTTAGTTTTTACCAAGTAAACCTATGTATTATAGGGTGTAAAAGAATTCTTGTATCATCTCAGTTCATTGGAAACTCCAATTGAACAAAAATACATGAAAGTCAGTTAGTTTGACAATTTGCCTTTAGGGTAACATGAGGTCGTATAATTAAGGGATTTATAATAAATTTTTAATATATTTGTGGTATTTTAAAATAAATTCATACATCCAAAATGGAAGAAAATTCAACAGCACTAGTAGAAGATGATAAAGCTCCTTCCGAACAGGATACCATAAATTTCGATTCTGATACTGCAACGACAACTGAAAATGTGGAAGAAGCGATTAATCTTGATGTTGAAAATACTTTCGAAAAGGAAGAAGCAGCTCCTCCGGAAGAAATGAAACCCTTAGCATCTTCTTCTTTGAAAGAGGTAAGATCAACTTAGGTAAATGTGAAACACAAAAATATATAGTCAATAGAAATATTCGTTTTCCGGGAATGGACTGTGTCATATTTTGAGTCAGAGCTCAACGTTTCGCCCGCAGTCATATGGGGCATCTTCAGGAGCAAGGGGGATAGTACTGTCTTAAACACGGTTACCCGACGTGTCAACCACGCTAGAGGCTGAGTTTAAGCAACAAGGAGGGAGACTCAGTTTACAAGGTTACCCGACGTGTAAACCACGCTAGAGGCCAAATAAACCAAGTGACGAAAGAAGGCCGAGAAGACAGTTATATACTAATCTAAAGATACGGTAGATGAGCAGAGCTAATGAGGACCAATGGGAATCGAGTTCGTAATGGTAGATTGGGCGTGTCGTGTTCCGAGAATCACCGGTTTCCACATGTGGCTCAAGAAATAGCCATCATCCCGATTGATGTATTTACGTCTGTAAAACTCAGGGACAGGAGCTAAAATGCGGGAATTTTCAAATAAGATGTTATGTCCTGTGTTGTGTTGGTGTTCTGCGACCGCAGATATTAATAACATACCATTACGCAGACAGCGTTTGTGTTCTGACAATCTAGTGTGAACACTCCTTCCTGTTTCACCTATGTATACAGTGCCGCAAGAACAACGAATACTATAAACACCGGGTGACGACAAGGGTTCGCGTTTATCTTTAGTTTGGGGGAGTATTTCTGAGATCTTTTGTGGAGGTTTAAAAAAGACCTTAATATTGTTTTTATTGAGAATTCTACCTATTTTATCCGAGAAACCTTTAATGTAAGGGATAGATGCAAATGTTTCGAACGAGGTATCCACAGGTTTTTTGGGTAAAGGGTTTAATTGTCTATGAATTACATTGTTGATTAATTTTACGTCATAGTTGTTCTGGATTAAACTATGTCTGATGTGATCAAGCTCCTGCTGTAGGAAATAGCGTGGTTGACACGTCGGGTAACCGTGTTTAAGACAGTACTATCCCCCTTGCTCCTGAAGATGCCCCATATGACTGCGGGCGAAACGTTGAGCTCTGACTCAAAACATGACACAGTCCGTTCCCGGAAAACGAATATTTCTCATGACTCAGACTGTGGAAGCCTACGCAATTATATAGTCAATAGTCCCAGAGTCCTCATGAAGCCAGTTACTGCTCTAAGAGAGGTCGGAACTAGCGCCATATACAAAATATTATTTTTTTTACCTCCAGGTAACCCAACCTGCCGAAACCACATTTGACAAAGAAGTCGAACTACCTTCAGAGGAAATGAAACCCTTAGCCTCTTCTTCAGAGCATGAAATACCCGGTGAAACCACATCTGAGAAAGAAGTTGAAATACCTTCCGAAGAAATACAACCACTTGCATCTTCCTCACAGCACGAAATACCTGCTGAAACAACTTCTGATGAAGAAATTGAAGCAACCTCTGACGAAGATATGAAACCATTGGCATTATCTTCAATGGAAGATTTACCCACTGTAAGGTAAAAGCATCGGTAGTTGACACTTTAAAGCTCATTTATAGTTAAAGTGGTTGTTAGTGATACCCGAAGCATTCCACAGCGTCTAAATGTCATAAAGCCCAAATTTCATAGCGTATAAATTTCACAGCACCCAAACTTTACAGCGTCTAAAATGTCCCACCACCAATTGTCACAGCGTCTAAATTTGTGCTGGTGCTATGACATTTAGACGCTATGGCACGTACTCGTGATACCCACGGTTATATTGCAATATTGTTCTTACCAATCTTACCATCTTTGGTTAGAGCTAGCTAGAAGTTAAAGCTGTTGTTTGCATCGCTGCTTTCAATTAATTCTTAACTAAGGGTTAATAAACAGTCACTTTAACTAGAAGTAGTAGGACCAGGCCTAAGAAATGAAAATATGTAATATTCTTATTTAAAAACAGAGTTTATTGTTTAGCAAAAATACAGGCTATTACGAGCGGGCCGTGAAAAGTTTTGCTGATCTCGGTGGGCCATGAAAAAAAAATTTCTTGATCATCGTAATTATCAAAGTTTTGTTAGTTACGACCCCCCCCCCTTTTAACTTTTTTATTATAAGTAATAGAAAAAAAATGGCTCATATAAAAGTTTTATTATTTTACATATACTATTTGATGGCAGATGTAGATATTTTTTTATAAAGTCAGGTTTACAAGATACGACTATCAACTTTTATTTTTCAAATGGCAACCTATAAACGAATCGGCTACTACGAATCGGCTGCTAGCTTCAGTCTCATTTGTAGTTGTCATGCTGCAAATTGACGTCCCGTAAAAATCGCAACATGCTGCGGTAGTATCCGGCTATCGGATCGCAACTGCATCGGTGTGGACGCATTCATTTAAAACAATAAGTTGTTGTCTTCCCGGTCACGCATAGTGGGGTCCGAGCCTAGGTTGTTGTCTTTCCGCCTAAGGAGACTATTGCGGAAAAGGCTACAATTTCACAAGACGTTTCAAAATAAAAATCAAGCTAATCTTTGAAAACAACAAAACTTTTGTCGGTCCCCTCATACTAGTGTAAAAGCAAAAGCATTATTGTAGTGATGCACGCCATACGAGACAAGAAATATAAAATATCCATCTCGTCTCGTTTTCGGATCTGTAATCTCGATCTCGCTCTCGTTCTCGCACATTTTTTTGGGTTTCGTCTCGTTCTCGCACGAGAGTCTCGCTATAGAAATAAACGCTTGCGCACTACGTATTTACGTAACAGTTTAACTACAAGAGACAAGTTCGCACCAATCGCACCGTTTACCGTGTATTTGCAGTCGTAAAAGTATCAATATAATAAAGAGACGAAACACTAAATTCTGGTCACCAAATTATTGCAATACGAACATAATGTTTATTCATTAACGGTCACCAGGAAATGTGATAAGTTGGTAAATAATTTAATTTACCTGTAAAATACACAGTTTATCACAAAATTGTGATGTCTAAACTATTTCAATACAAACATCTATTAATACATTCTGGCATCGGTAAAACGAATTAAAACATTAAACAATTCTTTTTTGTAACTTTTTAAATCGCCGGTAACCAATCACTCCGCTTCTCTCCGTTTTGGCTGCCATCGACGCTTAATATAACATCCTTAAAACTAGTTCTATTGAATGTAAAACAGATTTTGTTTTTATTTTGCATTTCCTAACTCTGGGACCGATACCAATCGACTCTAAATAGACTCAATAATATAGTGAATTCATATAATTTTCACAGTCTCGTATTTTTTGCATGAATTAGCGTTGACTCCACTCCTTGTACGGTGCATTTTTCATTGAATTTATGAATCAAAGCAATAAAGTTACAAATACTTTTATTGCGAGACTCTCGCGAGAATCTCGCGAGATTTTTCGCTTCTCACAGTTGTTATATCGATCTCGCCTCGAATTTTAAACTGCAATCTCGCTCTCGTTCTCGTCTCGCATAATGCTACGAGACGAGACGAGATGCGAGAGTACTCTCGCCTCGTCGTGCATCACTAATTATCAATAACAGTCAAATTTATTTATTTTATTGTAATTTAAATTAAAATTGTCAACTACCGGTGTTTTTACCTTAAGCCTGGCAGGTGAAGGTGGCGAAGAAGATGCTAGTGAACAACCCTCATTTGAAGAAACAGCTGAACAACCATCTTTCGAAGAAACTGTTGATGGTGAACAACCAACTTATGAAGATGCGGAACCTTTCTCATCATCAGTAACGAAAGAGGTTGAAAAAAACCCTTTCGAAGGAGAAGGAGATGAACTACCTCCGACAGAAGAAGAGTTCAAACCCTTGGCTTCTTCTTCTTTGAAAGATGTTAAAGAAGGGGAAATAAAAAGAGCATCAATAGATGTGATGAACGATATAGAAATGATACAATATAGTAGTCCGGAATTGCCTCTCGAAGCTATTAAAAAGTCACTGAACGTAGATCATCGTCGACATACGAATGTTTTTGGACCGGCTCCGTATGATGATACACTACCCACACTTTATGGTAAGTTTGTTTGAAGGCAGTGCCTGCGGGCACGTTAATGTGCCCTTACGGTAGTTAATCCGTTGATGGTCACAATCCAAAATGAGACTCAAACATGGGCGCCCACAGACTTTTTTACAAGGTGGGTCGAAATTTTTGTTGTAAGAAAAAAATGCGCCGCAGGCGAATTTTTAATAATTTTCAAGGTCAAACGTGTTTTAATGCAAAGTAAGATAATACAGAGTTCTTTACAATGAAGCAAATTTAACAAATTCTTAAAAAATTTAAATCAATATTTTATGACGAAAATGCGTATGTATCTACGCTCTAAAAGCGTAGAATTGCCCCTTCTACTAGGCTTTATGATGCAAAATGCGAGCATAAGCAATAACTACAGAAACAATCTGAAAATACAATGCTGCATTAAATTAAAATATTATATTACTGAGTAACAATATAATTATTCTATTGAACTGCTCAAAATAAAATGTATAATAATTAAATGTTAATTAAATCGCGCTCCTCACAAAATACGGCAACCCTAATCATACGTAGATACTTTTAATATAAATAAATATGCAATGTCTATTCATTATTTACTTTTCTATTTCATTATTTCTATATAACAGTAAAATCGATAATTATGAAAGTTTTGAGAAGAACGTGATCATAAAATGATTAGAATAAACTACGGCATATTAAAGAAAATACAACACCGAAGATAATATTATATAATAACAGTACATAACATAATTTACTCATTCTAACACTTCAGCTATTTCGTACTTAGTTATAGATAGTATGTAATAAATTTTTGATTAAAATATAAGAAAATATTACCAATAATTATTAAAAAATACAATGATACATTGAAATGAAAAAATAAAATTATAATTTTGTTTTTTAAAATGGATACAGTCCATAAATGAAAGGGGAATCAGTCGACCCTTTCGACCCCCCCTGTGGGCGCCTATGGACTCAAATTAATATACAGGCTGTCTCACAACTCGCGCCCCAAAGCGAATGAGGAAACACGAGACTGCACTCGGATGTGTAATTTCGAAGAAAAAAATTCTAGCTTAAAAGATATTAAAAAGAGAAAGATTATTTGACCTATGTCTATTTAATTTATGTATGTGGTGTGATAGATATACGTAAATAGAGGCATTACTTTCTAACACAGAATTACAGATACCTAATTATCCACTACACTATTATTCACGAAAGATGACTATTCAAGGTCATTTATTCGAAGAGAGAATACACATCACTTTATAGCAGTAGCTTAGCAACATTTTGTATTAGAAAGAGAAAGATTATTTGACCTACGTCTGTTTAATTTATGTGGTGTGACAGATATACGTAAATAGTGGCATTACTTTCTAACACACTATAAATAATAATGACATATGTTGTAGAATTACAGATACCTAATTATCTACTACACTGCCCTCTGTGTTAATATTTATCCAGTGGCGTTGCCGTTTAAATCAAATTATTATTCCTTGTTTTATAAGTTAAATCTATGTTTTTGTATTTTGCAAAAACATAAGTGAAGAACATAAATCTTTCAGAAAGGCATTATTTAGAAAGAAACATAATTTTCAAATGAATTATTCTTATTTTTTCAGGTAGAATGTGTCCATAAATATTTCAGGTTGTACGCTTATGCATACAAAATGCAATGAAGTTATCCGCAAGTAATATTATATCAGACGGCTCACAAATGACCTTGAATAGTCATCTTTCGTGAATAAATGTTTACACTGCCCTCTGTGCTAATATTTACCCAGTGGCGTTGACGTTTAAATCAAATTATTAATCCTTGGTTTATAAGTTAAGTCTATGTTTTTTAATTTTGCAAAAACATAAGTGAAGAACATAAATCTTTCAGAAAGGCATTATTTAGAAAGAAACATGATCTTCAAATGAATTACTCTTAGTCTTTCATTTAAAATGTGTCTATAGTTATTTCATGTTGCACGCCTATGCATGCGAAATGCAATGAAGTTATCTGCAAGTAATATTATATCAGACGACTCACAAATGACCTTGAATAGTCATGTTTTGTGAATAATAGTTTATTTATTATGTCCAATAACAACTAGATTCGACCTTATTTAGTAATAAAATTTGGAACGTAAAATTTTTCTCAAAACTTTTGTTACATACGTTGTCTACTATTTCAAATTTTAACATCCCTGCTTTATGGTGCTATTCTGTACCGTTCTATGAGCTCTATACGCTCTGTAAGTAACCAACGTTACAGGATGTAAACAAATTGCTATTCTGTAACCAAGTTACAATACTGTAAGCGCTACAGAGTTATAGAAATTTCTCTTACAGCGCCAAAATCTTGACTGTAAAGCATTTACAGAGCATATTGAAACGTCAAAAATATATATATTATATAAAATATTTAAACAAATTATGAAATTAAAAGCAAAAGTTAACAATTTTTATTATATCTATTATTAAATGAAAAACATAGAAGGTAATTATACATCCTACCAATTCTTATAGAAATTTATGTTTATAAAAATATTTTAGCATGAAAATAAAGAAGATTTTTCCAGACTTATCAAAATCCATTCAGATCAGTTTACCAGATAATGAATTACATTACTAATTAAGAAATTTTTTAAAACAAACTCATTGTAAAACTTTAATTAAAGTGACTTTTTTTTCTTTAATATCAAGTTGAATAATTTTAAATAGCTACAATTAAGAATTTGTCATAATTATTGGTGCAAATCTAAAGACAAGGGCAGTTTCCGCCAGTCAAGATAATTTGAAGAAAACCCTACATACTTGTACGAGTACGAGTACAAATTAATGGTAGAGAACTGTTCACAGTTTCATAGAATAATTGAAACAGTCATTAAATGATTACTTTATAATTAATATTAATAGATCACACTAGCGAGGAGAACAGATTACAAAAATTAAAACAGGAGATAAAAAAATTATTAACAATGACAAGCATTGATTACAACAATGACAAAAATTGATTACCTGCAAAAATCAAAACAACGTATTTTGATTCAATAATTATATATTTCATTTAATCATAAACCTATATATTACATATGTGTAAATCTCATGTATTTATAGAAATTAATAATAATGAAAAAATCGTGATGAAATCTATTGCTTATTCAACTACATAAATATATTATGGAACATGTATCTTTGAAGCAACATACCTACCATTTTATAGTGTATTATTTATATAACAATCGTTTCTATTTCATATTTTTTAGAATGCCTACAAAATTACTGTCAAATATGCTGTAGCATAAGAAGCATAAGAATAACTCTGTAGCGAGACTTGTTATAGAGTTACAGAATAGGTAATTTTAGTACTCTGTAAGCTGTCGTCTTACAGAGCTCTGTGGCTTATAGAGTCTGTAGAGTTACAGTCTTACAGAGCAAAGTTACAGAATAGCACCATTAAATATATGTTTTAGATTCTTCTTCGATTTCATTAGAGTCTTCTTCCATTGAAGACGAAGAAGAAGAAGAGGAAGAATCAGAAACTGTTAGTATTTTTGCTGAATTGGGTCTCGGTATGAAAGAAAAAGTACTAATTAACAGAAAGGAATTAGAAGAAGAATTTCAGCAGCAAAGAGTGATTGCCAAATTATTAAAAAGAAGAAATGGGTTACTTCACAAACGAATAAAACAATACTATGAAAGAAGAAAGGTGTGAACTTATAGGGTTGTTGCAAGAATTTTTATTTGCCTTTTAAGTATTAAATTTAAAAAAAATATTATTCTTTAAATAGCTCCATATTTGAAAATATCACGAAATATCCATTAGATATTTTACAATTAATTATTGAAATTTGGGTAAAGCCGGCTAGTGTTGCCGCAAGACCAAGACCAGTCTTGGTCTTGTCTCGTCTCGTCTTGGTCTTGTCGAGACAAGACCATCATTTTGGTCTCGACTAAAAATTCAAGACGAGACGAGACCAGTATCAAGTCTTGTCGAGAAAGTCTTGAAGTCTCGACAAGACTCTCGACTTCAGTTCGTCGGTATTTTTTCAAAATATTTTCTAAAAGTGCTTCAAAAATTAAGAGCAATGCTATTAAAGCTGTTTGAAAATTCATAAAATAATAAAAATATTAATTTTTAATCTTATGTTCCTGAAACATTAATTTATGTAAATATAAAAATTCAAACACTATTAGAAATTCGCAAATTAGGCTGGAAGCTTGGCTTAAAATTCCAAAAATTGCAAACATTACAAAATAGGCATAATACTCGTATTCTTGTAACATCTACACAAATAATGCAATAAAAGCATATTTACTGCATAGATATTAATTTATTAATATAATAGATAAATTCAAAAGCCAATAAACCGTTAAATTACAATGTATACGTAGGATAAAAACTAACCGAATATTTAAAAATTTGTAATTTTTTATATATCCTATGTAATGTACTAACAAAATTGAATTTTCAAGTAGACTAAAATTATTTTCAATTTCCAAACAGCACAAAAGTTATACCTATAGTATGATAATAAAATCAATTACAATATTTTATTTTCTTGTAATTATTGTAATTATTTTAATGTATTTTTTTTATATAATTTAATACTGTTCCTACTGTATTTGCGACCTAGTGCTGCTGTATTGAAACATGTAATCTTCACTTCAAATATAAAGTGTTTTT
The DNA here is from genome assembly GCA_963082715.1 of Harpalus rubripes. Lineage (NCBI taxonomy): Eukaryota > Metazoa > Arthropoda > Insecta > Coleoptera > Carabidae > Harpalus > Harpalus rubripes. The sequence goes on along the minus strand of OY720462.1, from coordinate 43,370,920 downwards.
CATATATTTACAAAAAAAATCTGTTGTAATTCTTAGAATTATGTGATAATGGAAAAGGCCGACAAAGATTTTACGACCTCAAGCCCTTAGGGAAACCAGATTTTTTTTAAAAAAACATATTGTATATTTTCAACAGATGTGCTCCTTATTTCACCTAAATAATTCATTTGAAATTGAAAATAATTATTAATTTATTATACAAAATGCAAGGATTCTTAAAAATGTAACCCATAATATAGCCAATTGCGCAGACGTTTCGTTTTATATTTTCAGTTTTCACCAATGCTTTATTTAAAAGTTTAACCTTGAGTTAAATGTTCTGATGGGTAAGACCATAGTGTCCATAAAACTAAAGCGGAAGGGATGGAGGACAAAGCAATAGATATTTCCAAGAATTTCATTTATGCCTACTTAAACTTTCTTCTCTAATCTTTACATTTTGAATCTCTCAGATCTATAATAAATATATGAATGAATTCCTCACTTTATTTTATTACAATTAGTAACATAATTTTCTTAATTTTCATGTGGTAATATTATAACTTCACATCGAAACACGCATAAAATAACATGAAAATAATGAATAATGTATTTCCAAATAATGTAATATCAACTTCATTGTTGTTTTATATTTAATAATCTCTAGATTTTACTGTTTACCTAGTGCTATTAAAAAAAACGCATAGCTGTTAATTATAATTCGGTATCTAGTTATGTATTTAATTGAAATAAAATTATATTCTATGTAAGAATAAATTGAGAAAAAGAAACACTCGGTATATATGTTCCATTTTCATATTAATTTTTTAAGTGATCGACGATCGACGACAGTCATAGAATACTTTAAAAATTAATATCTCAAACATTTTTTGGAATTTTTTAATCGCGATTGAACGGTTTTTCTTAGATATTCATGCACTATTATATACAATTATAATAAACTATTTGTTAATATACGCAAAGTCGAGAGTCTTGTCGAGACTCGAGACAAGACGAGACTGACTTCAAGTCTCGTCTCGACAAGACCAAGACAAGACCAATGTAGTCGAGACTAAGTCAAGACCAAGACAAGACCGACCTCAAGTCTTGTCTCGTCTCGTCTTGTGGCAACACTAAAGCCGGCTCCACACTATTCGCAAGTATTGACAGTGACGAGTGGTGTGGGATTAAAATTCCTCATACTTCGCTATGCTCGTGCTCACCCGTACTGACACTCGACGTGTCCATTGTCGGTAATCTTGATACGAGTCAAATGATTATTAAAAATTAATTAATACTAAAACTATAATTAACTTGATAACACTAACACTATTTATTTATTTATTTAACCAATTAACACTACTATTTATTTCCACGATATTACAAATTAATTTTTTCCACTATTTATGTCACGTTCAATTGTCCGCTTACCGACCTTCACAGCGTCTATATATTCAACTGACTCAACAGCGTCTGTATATTCAACTGCTCGGACAGAAGTCACCTCTTTCACCACACTATCTGTCTATTTATGTAACTCTCTGTCTAACCTCCACAGCCTCAGTATCACCGACTGTCCGTTGCCACAATTCTTCAACACCACTGCCAAGTATTCTCTTCCACTTACCGTTACTGTCCCCGTATACCTAGCTTCCCAATACTTGCCAACACTACCGAGTATTCACATCCACAGCTATCCCAGTTTACCAGTAACTTCCCGAGTACCTACTCGACACAAACTGCATACGCTCACTACGATACTGCTGTGCTTCTCATTAACACTTTACTTTCTAACACTCCATATGTGAATGTCTCTATGACTCTCCCTATGTAACTAGCTCCCGAGCATAGCTACGTCCCTTTTATACAGCTGCCATTAACTTCCAGAGAGCTCTAGAATGTTCGACCGCATAATAACAATGAACACAAAAGATTCAGGCGACCGGAAGTAATTAAACACGTCGCGACTTGTTTGTTTACGTAGCCCAGCTGCTTGCGCGATTGCATCATCGCTATACTTAGACGCTTGTTCAGCGCAGCAGCGGGGCTCACACGTTACAATAATTCACTGGGCAATGTTTGCGAAGCTCCTTCACCACTCGCGGAACCTCCTAGATCACTCCCTATTTCCTCGTTAGAGTTCGTGTTCAATCGTTATATTTCGTGTTAATAATAAAAACACAATTTCCATAGTATACTAGATTTAATTCTAATAAATTTAGACAAAAATGGTGAATAACTCCGAAATTATTGGTTTTAGGCATAGGATACCCTTAATAACATAGAAAGATAACATAATAATAAATCCAACTAAATAATAAAATATAGGGCGTTCCACTTGAAAATGACGAGTTATAATAGTCATTTGAAATTGAGTAAATTTGATTCGCTTTATTGAACACCCTGTATAATTATATTTAAAAAAAATTATATGAGCATAGAGTATAGTTATAGTTGTACAGAAAAAAAAATTCTTCATTTTTCCTATTAAAATAACTTTAGAACGCCTTTATAAAGCAATGCGTGTATTAGGTAATTTTTAGAGATAAAACGGAATAACTTGACAAGGCCGAGGAAAATTTAAAAAAAAATTATATGCGCATATCAATATAATACAATTCGAAATATATGAAAATATATAGAGTGTTCCATTAAAAAAAAGAGAAACAATTCTCGCCGAGCCGTAGTGCATCATCCTGTATATATGAAAATAATTTTAGGTTATACTCCTTGAGTAGACGAATAAATTCTGTTAATAAATTTATGCTCTATTTCTAACGATAAGGGAGATATCGAGGACGGTCATTTCAAAGACTCACCCTGTATAATTTATAAAATAAATATAAATATATCATGACGGCTTATTACCCATAGACAAGAAAAGTTAGGTTAGAATTTGCCTTTGGCGCGAGTTCATAGTTTGAATTCCCTAGTATAGGTTCCATATAGGAGTTTAATTTTACAGACAAATAAAAGATATTTTGTAAAAGAAATTAAACAGCTCTTGCTAAGAATTCGATAGTTTGTTTATTCAGTAATAGATTGCAACAATCTGTAGAAAAGGTAAAGTAAGAAAATTATTAGAAATTAAAATGCTTGGTGCAAGCAAGGATACCGTATGTCGTTGCCCACCAGTAAATAGGACAGCACAATAGAAGATTCAGCATGCACGATCAAACTAGGACATACGTTCAATGAATTTTGTAGTGTTGTATTATTATTTAAATAATTATAAACTGTGCAGAGTTTATGTTAATATTATTGTACGAATCTGGAGATAAAGGATCGGTCTAGCTGCTACATATAATGCTTTGCATAAGAGATTTATTTTTATGAGATTTTTCGGCCTTTAAAATTGAGCAAAAATTTCCTTGGTAAGAAATACACGGGGATTGAAATTATGTTCTCAGCGTTATGAACTGAGTTTGAATTTCGCGCCTAAGTTTGACCGTTACACTTTTCTGGCCTATTGCTGGGTGTGCCAATTTGCTTTGTACACAGATATCGGTAATGATGAAATATTTGCACCGTGCGGGCGCTTACCAGGCGTCACCTCACGGGCACTCATTTATAATTAATCCAATAAGTTTTTTTTATAGATAACTACAGTTTTTGATTATGAAGAAAGTGAAGAATTAAATGAGAAATACGAGTCGAAATTGGATGATCTATTCGAATTGAGGAAAAAAACACAGCGAGAAAAAGAGGCAGTTGACAATGAGTTAAAAGATATGACGCTTTTGAGAGACGAACAACTAGAAGAATTGAATATGAACCTTGAATTAATGCAAGACAGAGAATTTGAAATTGGACATGGGCTCATAGATTTACGGACGGGAAAAGTTATTCTAGATAAGGTAAAAAATAATAGTATTTTTTCTACAAATCTATTAAAAGTGGGCTTTTTAATGTTTGTTTTTAGCGTTAAAAATGTCATTTTGTGACACTAGTGTTAGAAGTGACAGATCATTGTTACTTTTGACACTAGTGTTAAAAGTGAATGTCAAAAAATTATTAGAAATATAAATTTAAATTAAAAAATAGTGTTTGTAGAAAAAATAGTGTATGATATACGTGTTAAAAGTGATTTTATTTTGTTCGAAGGTTTGGATCACTCCGCTTCGCATCGTGTTCCAAACTTCCTTCTCACAAAATAAAATGTCACTTTTAACACATATCATAAATAACTATTACGATTTTTATATAAATTTGTTATATTTCGAAAATGGTTTATGGGCCCATTGAAAAAGAAGTAAACTATTTTGCCTTTAGAGACGAAATATGAACATTTTTTTTATTCATTACTAATTACACTAGATACTCACTAATCCGAATACCTCTAATCCGAACATCCCACATCTACATTTTTAACTACTAGTACAGAAATAAATTACAAATATATTCCAGAAAAATGAAAGAACAATCAAGTATGTATTTGAATTTCTGTTAATATTGACAGCTTAATTGACACTAGTGACAATGACAAGTTAAAAATCAAGATCAACGCAATATATGCTATTAGGTACGTTCTATCGGTGTCAGAAATATTCCTATACTAGAATAAGAATATTCTTAAAGCAATGGAACGCTCAGTAGCAAATAACTGTCAAGTAAAAAAATAAATACAATAGAACAGTGGCAGTGGCTATGTGATACTGTTAGTTAACACCTAAAGATAACTTTGTATGTTTATTTTGGATCTTCGAAATGTTGTTATGCAAATATTACAGAGATTATAATTATATAAAAATATATTAAATAATATAAACGTAAAGGAGATATTTTTGTTGAGCACAGTCTACTCTAAACATTCACAAATATGACAGAAATGTACGCGCGACAGTCGGCTAGTAAAATTTTGAATTTATCTCTACTCTATACATCTTCCTACCAACGCTTCCAACTCTGAAGCTGGAATGATTCGTAGGAATATTTCGATTTTTTGACGCAAAAGAACGACCATTGATGTTCTACTAGAAGAAGTAGGAAGATTTCTGACACCAATAGAACGTACCTATTATTCACGAAAGATGACTATTCAAGGTCATTTGTTCGAAGAAAGAATTCACATCACTTCATAGCAGTAACTTAGCAATATTTTGTATTAGAAAGAGAAAGATTATTTGACCTATGTCTATTTAATTTATGTGGTGTGACAGATATACGTAAATAGTGGCATTATTTTCTAACACACTATAAATAATAATGACATGTCGTAAAATTTCTAATACCTAATTATCTACTACACTGCCCTCTGTGCTAATATTTACCCAGTGGCATTGACGTTTAAATCAAATTATTATTCCTTGGTTTATAAGTTAAGTCTACGTTTTTGTATTTTGCAAAAACATAAGTGAAGAACATAAATCTTTCAGAAAGGCATTATTTAGAAAGAAACATAATCTTCAAATGAATTACTCTTATTTTTTCAGTTAAACTGTGCCTATAAATATTTCATGTTGCACGCCTATGTATACGAAATGCAATGAAGTTATCTGCAAGTAATATATCAGACGGCTCACAAATGATCTTGAATAGTCATCTTTTGCAAGCCAGTGTACGTCTCTCTGTTCATAGCCTACACCGAATCAAAAGATATAATTACTAATAGGCTACTTGCGTGGTACTAAAAATCTGATATCCATCACTAAATACCTAAAGTAAAGTTGAAAATTTATGTGAAAATATAAATTTTATTTTAAAAGAAATATATATTTTTTAATAAATTAAGAAAGAAGATTTTCTTTGACGTCATTATTTTGAACTGGAGAAAGGGATGCATATTTAAGAATGTAACCTGTAGATGGCGAGTGAGTGCGAGTTTTAATTTGATTTTGACATTAGTTCATTTTTCTGTCACTGTCTCTCTTCTTTATTATTTACAATTTGCGTGGCTTCTATTACTTTTATTACGTATTTCGATTTGTTAAGCAGGTTTTTGAAGGATTTTAACTTAGCTTATACTCGTGTACGATTAAAATGACAAACGTAAATATTAACCTTCAAACTATTATTCAAACGTCAAACAGATGATCTGTCATGTTTAAATTACCCGCACATGCCGTTGCTATTGGACGTAACCGATGTTATTGCTTTATGGCCATTCATTGGTTCGGCATAATTCTACGTCATACATGGCGGTAATTTAAATATTAAAATTTCATTAATTTTTTTCTGGCCAATTAATGAAAATTTTGCCAAAAGAAAAAATATGAGTACAAAGTTTTTATCGTCTCTTCAAAAATATTTAATAAAAAAAATGGCACGCAAGTAGCCTATTATGGTAGTTCTACAAGTGGTTTCTATAATTTTTTGGTTTATTTCATGATCAGAAATGGCATAAAATTGGTTTTTTCCGCTCATTTTACTTATGTGTTGATTACTATCTGACCTGACAACAAAACCATAAGCTACAGAGATTATTCCCGGGAATAATGTAAACTCTATAATCCGAACTTTTCGTTGATCCGAAAACCCCTCTGCAATAATTAGATTGGATTAGTGAAACTCCACTGTAATATGATTAGGAAAAGAAGTTTTAATAAAAATAAATGAAAATGAACTTGGGCCTGTGACGTCACAAATAATTTCAGACGTTCAATCATTCATATCTTACTAATTCGAATTTTAACATAGCGTTTTCAGTAGTAATTCTAGATTTGTACATTTATAGAAGAAAATATAAAAGACAATATAATTTCATTATTTACCTATATTTTCTTTTTTAAGACTATAGAGAAACTTCTAAAACGACAAAAACTAAAATGTGAAGAAATCGCTAAAATCCGTCTAGCGTATATTAAGAAAAGAGACATCGTAAAAGGAATGGAACAAGAACTAAAAGAACTAGAGACCATCGGTGGTAGTTTAAATTTGATGGATGTTGAACAACTTCGAATGGAAAATCAGACATGCCTCGAGAAAATAGAAGAACGGGAAGAAGAGGTTATGCGTTTAAGAGAAAGATATTCCAGAGATATTATCCAAGTTGGGCATATCAGAGAAAAACTCAATATTATTGAAGTTGAAATAGATGATATTGGTTTGGAAAGACAGAGTGAAATACTAAGGATTTCAGATGTAAATATTACTCATAGACAAGGAAAGATATATACTAGACCGAGCATACATCATGGCGGCAATGCCCAGCTTTGTGCCGGACTGAACAGATGGGCTCCATAAAGAGACGCTAATTCTAATGTAAATTCTACAACATAATGAAAAAAAAGTAACTATGCAGTAACTTAAAATATGTATTTTATATGATTTCTTTATTTCAAAATAATAAAGCTCAGTTGTACAATAAAAAGTACGACCAATATTTAATTGACATTAATTTTTCAATAATTATAATATTTTCTTTAGTTTTTAGTTGTAGTGTATTTTATTAAATTTATGTTGGCAGCCTAGCAACCTGTCATTTCTGTTAGCCAGCGTCTTTCAAGTTTATTTCTCTGTTGGTTTTGTTTACAAAGCTTGTTTTGCTATTTTCCATGTATAAATTTATTTTATTATTGAATTTGATTGTCTTCAGCTTTTACAGTGTACAGGCTGTAAATCGAAAAGTGAAACATAGGAGTTTACCATAGGAAATCAATTTTTCTTAGCGCAAACGTTACCTAATTATTTTATGCAAAAATACTTTAAATAAAAGTTATAGAGATTTAAATGCAGCATCTAAATCATGTGAAACGATTATTTTATCTCTTCATATAAACGTAAAAATTAATTACAAAGTTACAGTCTTTATGAGCATTTTGTCTAAGCAGCCATGGATATATGACATAAAAAACAAATACGTTGTTTTTTGTCATAAATCCATGGCTGCTTAGACAAAAAACTCATAAAAACTGTAACTTTGTAATTAATTTTTACGTCTATATGAAGAGATAAAATAATCGTTTCACATGATTTAGATGCTGCATTTAAATCTCTATAACTTTTATTTGAAGTATTTTTACATAAAATAATTAGGTAACGTTTGCGATAAGAAAAATTGATTTCCCATGTTAAACTCCTATGTTTCACTTTTCGATTTACACCTGTCTATATTTTGTAGTTTCACAAAACATATTTTTTCCTACGTTCAAATTTCACGTCTTTCAATTAGCGTCTCGTTATGGCGTCCATTGGTTCAATTCGGCACAAACGCTTAACATTGTAAAGTCAGTCTAGTAGAGTCCGTGCGTTTAGAGAAAAAACAAATCGGCGCAGTAGAAGTTGTATTAACCAACCTACAAATGTTGACTATTAATACTCGCTCAAAAAACATTTAACTGAATAATATTTAAATGTTATTAATTTTAATATTATTATCGTTTACGATACACAAAATTCATAAACAAGTATACGTATAATTATTACTCGCACAAAAGACATTTGATTGAATATCTTTGTCCATATTGTAACGTTTTCTTTTATCTGGGTGAAGTGTAAATATTAGACAATTGTTATTAATGAAAATAAAAGTTTATTATAATGATAAATAGATATTAAATATAATTAAAAGATGATAAATATAACTAACACTACGATTAAACAAATATTAAAGACTAATTAAGAGTATGAATATTATAAAACACTTAAACACTAAGATTATTTATTTAAACAATATATAGATCACTTATTTATTTATACAACTGTGTTTATTTATATTCACTACTTGTCTACTGTCTGTTTATATCACCAACTGTTCAACACGCAACGCTTATTTATATCAGACTGTCCAATGCCTTCACTAACAGTCCTTATATACCTCGGCATCCGTATTCCAGAACTCACTAGAAGATTTCTAGATAAAACAATAGGTTACATCAACCGCGTAATTAAGCAGGTGCCGACACGTCTGCTGCGTCATCGTTAACAACAGACACTCGCTCGTCCCTGCGACAGCGGCGGCGACAGCGACGGGGACAGAGGCGGTAACAGCGGCGGCGACGGCGGGCACTGCACATAACATTAGTCGCGTTCTTTTTTTCATTTGCCTCATCTCATCTCAAAATGAGATGAGTTTGACATGAAATGAGTTGAGATCAACTGAGATTTTTATGAAGTAAAAAGAACGACAAAAGACAAATTTTGTTGGAAACTTGAACGACTGATGTCCGCTGGATGTCTGTGATACTTTTCAACGGACAACTACGATATTTTCAGGTATTATTTTGGAACGCCCACTATGAGTGGGAATTATTTAGGTTTCTACTGTCGATTACATATTAACATATAGTGCGACACATTCTAAAATGTTTAAATTATACAGTACTATAACTTCCACATGATTTTCAATTCTATGAAGTTTACGTCTTTTTACTATATTATTTTCCACGGAATTGTCTGCATATTTATTTATTCTTCAAATAATAATAATATTTATTAAAGGAATAAACAAATAATCATAATAACCAAACTAATTGTATGTGACAGCAAAACATTTATCCCCACCATTCATCTAAGATTAAAAACTCAACAAGCACAACCTCCAGAGGTGTCTAAGAATCGGGAAGGGGGGTGGAACTCTTCTCACTTCGGTCTCACTTTATCTCATCTCCGTTAGGATAAAAAGAACGGTCAAAATTAGCGAGGCAACTGAGGTGAGCTGAGATGAACTAAGATCTCATGTAAAAAGTGGTAAAAAGAACGCGACTAATATTTATATCTATAACCTATACGCAACAAACAGCTGCTACCTGTCACAATATCGTACCATCCCTACTTTCACAAGTTAGACCCGCCCGGCCCGGATGAATTTTGGCCTGTGCGCCGGTTTTTTCTCTAAACGCACGGACTCTAGTATACAGGGTGTATATGAAATAAGTGCATTAAATTTAACCAGTAATATAACTCGTCGAGAGCAACAATATTTCTTAATAACTTTTTCTCGAAATCGCATATTTTTTTTAGCATTTTTACCACCCCGTAAATTGACGAGTCGTTCCAAATATTTTTGTGATAATTGAATGCAGTAGCAATAGCTATGACAAATTTTGTTGTAGTAATTGACAGTCCTGTCAGTTGTTGCAATTAAATTTTAACATTAGTAATAAACTTGTTTATAAGGTAAAACTCTGGCTAAATGCTTATGTTTGTGATTAGCGGATACACAGACATTGTAATTACCTATGGTGAAGTTCTCAAGGTCAACGAAGTTACACGAAAATCGTCCTCTTCGTAATATTCGTAAATTTATGTTGTACCACATACAATATCTTCGAGATTATCACTGTTTGATGTGTTACATATGACAATTTGGAATATTTTAAAAGATCAACAGTTCCATACCATGTGCAAAAATTTCATTGTTTCCAGCATTTCAATTTTGCGAATGAGTTGTATTGTTCACTGATAGGGCTGGATATATTAGAGAAAGTGTCTTTATGCACAATACGCTTATCTGATCACAAAAATCCTCATACTGTAAGAACGAAACACAATTTTCAACAAAAAATATAATTGTTTGGACGGGAATAAATTGACGAGTCATTGATTCTCATATAATCCCACCTTCTTACATTTTTTACCTAGGATGAACTCTCAAAGAGTTATGTTAAAAAATAGTTAACCAGAATAACAATTTAATAGAAATTTAAATTACTGAAAAAATATGTCTGCCATGTCCTACTGGCCGCCAGCGGTTTCTGCGAGTCCCAATAGTCACGCTAGAATAGTGATGCACGCGAGACGAGACGAGGCGAGAAATATAAAATATCGATCTCGTTTCGTTTTCTGATCTGCAATCTCGCTCTTGTTCTCGCATATATTTTTGGGTCTTGTCTCGTTCTCGCGCGCGAGTCTCGCTGTAAAAATAAGCGCTTGCGCACTACGTATTTACCTCGGTATTTACGTATCAGTTGAACTACAAAAGACAAGTTCGCACCAATCGTTCCGTCTTCCGTGTATTTACCATCGTATAACTATAATAAAGAGACGAAACTCTAAATTCTAGTCACCAAATTATTTCAATACGAACATCTGTTAATACATTCTGTCATCAGTAAAACTAATTAAACATTAAAAAAATATTTTTTGTAACTAAAAGTTTCTACACTTTATCATTAACTATATGCCACTATTTAAGTAAGATTTACTCATAAAAAAGCGCTACACTGGGAACCCGCTGACAACCAATCACTCCGCTTCACTCCGTGTTGGCTCCTATCGACGCTTAATATAAGATCCTTTACTTTTCAGGGACGACAAGAATTTTATTAACCGTAGGTTTAACTGAGATGTATTAGGGGCTGAAATGTTGGAGAAAAACTAGTTCTATTAGATGCAAAACCGATTTAGTCTTTATTTTGCATTTCCTCGCTCTGCGACCGATATCATTCGACTCTAGATAGACTCAAAAAACATAAAAATTAATAATAGATGGAGTCTAAGGTTAAATTTAACTAAAACTATAATAATTACCCCTTAACCTTAAAATTAATTTTAATAAAAACTAGATACGTATTTCGAGAACTAAGTTCTCATCATCAGTAATACAACAAGTGAAAAGTTAAACAGAGTAATCTTGACTACTCTGTTTAACTTTTCACTTGTTGTATTACTGATGATGAGAACTTAGTTCTCGAAATACGTATCTAGTTTTTATTAAAATTAATTTTAAGGTTAAGGGGTAATTATTATAGTTTTAGTCAAAAAACATAGTCAATTCATATAATTTTCACATTCACCTGTTCTATGCACGAATTACCGTTGACTCCATTCCCTGTACGGTGCATTTTTCATTGAATTTATGAATCAAACCTATAAAGTTACGAATACTTTTTATTGCGAGACTCTCGCGAGAATCTCGCGAGATTTCTCGCTTCTCGCAGTTGTTATATCGATCTCGCCTCGAATTTTAAATTGCAGTCTCGCTCTCGTTCTTGTCTCGCATAATGCAACGAGACGAGACGAGATGCGAGAGTACTCACGCCTCGTCGTGCATCACTACGCTAGAATATGGTTGTTGCAAGGATTTTTATATTTCAAAATTCAGAAATTTTTGCAAAAATCGTGAAAAGAACACCTTTAAACAAATTATAATTTTCTAGACAAGAAAAGAATTAAACGGCTATAAAGTTCAACGAGATAAAAATAGATCAAACCTTGAAGCATTAAAACAATCTAGTGGATTATTAAATTACCCAAAAATGTTGCGTGACATGGACACTGCTTTGAAAGAAGTAGAGGCTCTCAAGAATACTTTGGTTAAATTAAAAGTAAGTCTAAAACAATAAAAATCTACATTCACTATCAAATTTGAACCCAGCACAATAGGGAAATTTCACAATTTTTGAAAATTTTATACAGTCTGGGAAGACGCCCCCCCCCCCTTTAACTTTTTTATTATAAGTAATAGAAAAAAATGGATCATATAAAAGTTTTATTATTTTACATATACTATTTGATGGCAGATGTAGATATTTTTTATAAAGTCAGGTTTACAAGATACGACTATCAACTTTTATTTTTCAAATGGCAACCTATAATAATTATTTTAATAAAATTGATACCGCCATTTTTTTCTCTTTTCAACGATGTAATATTTTTACCTTCCGTCACCTTTAGGTAAGGAAGGTATTGTCTTTGGTCAAATAATTCGGTGGTGAGTTTTTGATGAATAAGCACGTTTTAGGGTCCCTACAATACGATTTTACTATTTTTACGATGATGTCTGTATGTGTGTGTGTGTAACAAAATTTTCGTCTACGATAACTTCCATACTACAATTCTAAAAATTCTAATTCTTTCGTATTTCTCTTCGTTACATCCATGCGAAGAGCTGATTAGATTTTGGTTAGAATTGGACAACCGGAAGTACCCTCATTTGAAGATTTTAACAATTTTTCTTGAAAAAACTATGTTAAATATCATTTTTTCACATTTAATGTTATTATAAATATTAAAGAATATTTTATTTTCTATACGATTTGATTGCATTTCATACCTAATATTAAATGGATATAGAGTTAAAAAATTATAAATTAAATTTCATAAAGTAGCCATAGCTGTGGAAACAGCTACTGTATTAAGAAAATTTTGATTGAAAGATGTCAGTGTCAAGTGAAATTGACATAGTGTGTTTGTCTTATAATTTTACTGGAAATAGGTATAGGATCTTTTGCTTTCTCTATGGAATTTGTATAAAATACATACAACTGCTTTAAGGTAATGTACAAGAAATAATAATAACAATAAATCTTTTATTTCTGCAGATACATTACACTGTATATAGAAAACGTCACAAAATAATAATTTTCTGTATGAAATTTGCATAAAATACATGCAACTGCCGGAAGGTAGGTAATAGAATATTTAATTTAGCAAGGACCTTTCCGTATGAAATTTATACAAAATACATAGAACTGACGGAAGGTAATGTGCTGGCCACATCAGATTTTTTATTAATGTATTTGAAAAATTTCGAGAAAAATGAGATAATTTAGAAATATTAGAAATAATTATTAAACAAATATTATTGGTGGCTATGTGAAAATAAACAAAACGTAACAATGTAAAACAATTAAATTAATGTCAAAAAAGTATACATTTCATTCCACTCATTGCGTCCCGGGCAAGACAAAAAAGGTTGGCCCCCTGATTTAGACGCTATAAATTTGGGCGCCGTGATATTTAGAGGCCATGAAATATGGGCGCTATGACATTTAGACGCAGTGGAATGCTTTTTCCCCAGCCGAAAGTCGGATTCTTTTTAGACAAACCTCGTATCACATAATGAAACTTCCATTAGTCGGAACAGTGCTTTTGTAATTAATGATTGTTTCTCTCTCTTTAAAGGATGTACATGAGATAAACCGGATTAAACTTGATAATATAAGAGCAAATATGCAGTCAACAGTTCAGCGGCAAAGTATACGAATAGTTCAACCCAAATTTCAAAAAAGAATTTCAGTAGTTAAGAAATGCAAAAGAAGACAAACGCGACCTACTTTAACATATGATATGACAGCAAGAGTTTTATATTTTAATAAAAATATGAATAAAACGAAGAATTCTGCATCAACGTTAGAGTAATATATTTTATTCATAGAATGTAAAATAAATTACCTATGTAAATATAAATAAATAAATAAAAACTTGATCAATAAAATTTTTATTTAAAAATGTACTTATTTTTATTTAAAAATGTACTTAATTCTTATTAATGGGGTATGAGACTTCAATAAAATTTTCAAATTTAAAATAAATATTTATATACAGAATGTTTCACAATTTCGGGTACAAACATGAAGGGTATATAATTTTAACCAAAATGAGTAAAAAAAGCTTAATCAACATGTTTAATCTTAATAGTTTCCGAGATCTGGAAGATTATAACAGGTACGACTTCGATTAAATGAGACTTTTTCTACCTTTCAGAGATCATCTTAGATGTGCTTCTTTTCCTTTCGTCACCTTTCGATGATGAGTTTTTAAAGAATAAGCACGTTTTAGGATCCCTACGGAAACAGCTACTATATCAAGAAAATTCTGATTGAAAGGTGTCAGTATCAAGTGCAGTTGACAGTATGTTTGTGTTATAATTTTCCTAGAAATATAGGATCTTTTGCTAGAAATTTTCTGTATGGATTTTTTATAAAATACATACAACTGCCTTAAAGTTATGTACAAGAAATAGAATCTTTTGCAAGGTACGTTCTGTATGACATTTATACAAAATACATATAACTGACGGAAGGTAATGTGCTGGCCACATCAGATTTTTTCCTTTCGTCACCTATAGGTAAGGAAGGCATTGCCTTTGGTTAAAAAATTTGATGATGTATTTTTAATGAATAAAAGCACGTTTTAGGGTCCCTAGAATACGATTTTACTATTTTTACGATGTTGTCTGTATGTATGGATTAATGTATGTTTGTGTGACGATTCTTTCGGATCGCGTAACTCCAATACCATCTTTCCAAAAATTATAATTTTTGCGTACTCCTCTTCTTTACATCCATATGAAGAGCTGATTAGATTTTGGTTATAATTGGTCTACCGGAAGTACCCGAATTTGAACATTTTAACAGTTTTTCTTGAAAAAACGCTGTTATACGATTTTATTACGTTTTATAATTTATATTTAATGGATATAGTTAAAAAATTATAAAGAAATTAAATTTTATAAAGCAGCCAGCTGTGCTATAACCATGGAAACATCTACTTTATTAAGAAAATTCTGATTGACAGATGTCAGTGTCAAGTGCAATTATTTGTTTGTATTATAATTTCACTGGAAATATAGAAACTTTCTGTGTGGAAATTGTACAAAATACATATAACTGACGCAACTGACGGAAGGTAATGTGCTGGCCACATCAGATTTTTTATTTAAGTAACCGGGTTACATATGGTTAACCGCGTTTAACCGGTGTGAATAAAATATGCCCGGTTACTACAGACGTTACTATCAAATTAATTATTTAATATGTGTCAAATATTTATGTTGTTCATAGTGTGATACATTTAATTGATATAATACAAAAAACGTTGACAAACAATGTGACAGATTCCATTTTTACTTTTACTGAAAATTGCTTAACTGACAAAATGTCAGCGATTTGACAGCTAGACATATCGTTGTTACATGTTTGACGTAACCACAAGTAACCAGAGTGCTCAATAAAATGCGGTTAGTATGTAACCGGTGGTAACCGCTCTGAACAAAAAACGCCTTAAGTAAAATGGCGCCTGCAACTGTTAACTGGGTTGTCGAACAAAACGTCAAAAAATATTGCAGTCACTCAAACATCTGTGTTCTCACTGTTCTCAGTGAAAATTTGCATCATTAGACATTTTAGTAACTTCTTCTGAGAAGTTTTTTAAAGTACACATAATAACAGTAAGTAGAATGATGCATATTTTCTATTTCTTTAAATTAAAAAGGCCTATTACAACATTCGTTCGTACCAGTGAATTTACAGCTTTGGAAAATTTTTAATCATATAAAATATTAAGACACCCTTATAAGGGAAGTCATATTCATGATTCTTACAGCACATCATTAGGCCCCAAGAACATTGAAACACTTCCACAGTTGCTGGATCCGAGAATTAAACCACTGTGCTCTGAAATCACACAACAACGTAAATAAAGATACTCTTCAATGAGATATCTACCTATTACACCTTATAAATGTCAATCTACATACATATAAATGATATTAACGATACAAACCTTTATTGGCGAACTTGGGACGTACACAAATTACCAAACAACACTATGTTGCACTATTATTACATTACAAAATAATTGTTTAACTATTATTGAATATTGTCTAAATATGCTATTTAATACTCTGAAGGAAATATAATAATATAGCGAATATGAAACGCACGTGCTTCTCAAAATGATGTGACGTTGAATAAGTCTTATTACACGTACACGTTTATTGCCTACGCATACTCGACTAAACTAAACATGCCTGCACATTCATACAACACAAGAGTTTAGTCGGCAGAGCGCTGAGGACCACGAAGATACACGATGTTTTCCGAGTGGAAAATTGGACTCATTTTTTAAGAAAATTTTTAAAAATCTTTACAAAACAATACCTAACGCACAAAATTCGAATCCTTATACTTGTTTTTTACCTCCCGCTACCCTTGGTAAGGGAGGCATAGGGATCGTGCTAAAAATCGCAATGTTCGTTTCAATTAGTATGTTCCGTAAATACTCGAGTCACCAATTTTTGTTTTTCCGTTCCGTAAATATTCAATTCCTGAAAATATTTGATTTATGGAACGCGGTGACCTGAAATTGCTGAGTCTGCTTAGTCACCAAACTTATCGCGTTCAAAGCACGATGACTTCGGTTATTTGCAATTTGACAAATAGCATTGGTGCTGTTTGAAGATGATTTTAAGTTTGTTGTTTACTTTGTGACGTGATATCGAAAATGCGTAACTATGTTCAAATTATTGAAAAAAAAATTGCTAACATATTTTTCTTTTTCTTTTTACAAGAGTGAATAACAAGGTGAATACAATTGTGCACAATGCGATGAAATTATAAATGATTTGAATATTGTTATATATTATGAATACTTTTCTGGTGGAACTTGAATGTCAAGCTGTTCTGAAAATACTCACCACTTTCAGTAACCGACTACTCACCGAATTCACCGATTACGATTAGTCTGATTTATTTACGGAACATAGTATATATAAGACCGGACGTAACGATCTGACATACGCATCCCCTGAAAATTTTAGAGTGAATTAGATACACTATAAAAATAAAATTATACATCGTTTCAAAATGAGCTGGATTAATAAATCAGTCCGTCAAAAATATTCCAGTGGCGCGTCAATATTTTTTTGCTAAAGGATAACCGAAGAAATTGATTTCGATAGAGACCTACCGTTTTACGTCAGATGTACCGACTGTGTCAATTTATATTTTAACTCCGTACAACACGATTTGTGTTAATTTGAAAATATTTCAAATAATTCAAAAATTGTTCAATATCCCGACTTAAGTAGAGTGTGAGGTGACGCCTGGTAAACGCCCGCACGGTACAAATATGTCATCATCATTACCGTTATCTGCATATAAAGCAGATTGGCACACCCAGCAATGGGTAATATCACAGAGCACAAATTATATTTGTGATCTGTGGTAATATATATTTTTTTAAGTAGTGTTTATTTTTGCAAAAATGAACTTTAGAGTGTTAATCTGTATTATTTGAATATTTACGATATAAAAGTGATTAAATTTTCAGTTAAAAACTCTTCAAACCCGGGTTCAAAATTTATACATTTTTGGCTAACAATGTGAGGGTAAAAATCGGTCAATATTTCGATTTTGGTTAAAGATAGTGTTAATTCTTGCAAAAACAAACGCTGGAGGGTCGATTTGATATATATTAATAACGCCAAATAGTCCTTAGGGTTTGCGGAAAATCGATCGAAATTTTGAAAAAAAATTGAGAAAAATTGCCCCAAAATAGCTATTTGTATACAAACACACACACGATTTTTTCTACAGTCGCCACAATGGGGTCCTCCTCCATAACAAAAATTTATGTTTCAAGTACACTAAACTAGTGCAGTGAAAAAGTGGATGTCCACGCCAAACTTTTGCAGGTGGCAGCACAACTGTTCACACAATTTTGTGTATATTTAATTTTAATTTATTGTTATTTTCCATTCTTCTTGAGCTGTTGCATCCAATCTAATCTAAGCATTTTATATTTTTGTTTTTGTAAATGTATACCCTATTTTATTTTGACAGCAGTGCGGCATTTTGTTTGCTTATGTAATATACCGACAGAGCAGTTATATGTCAGATTGACTTGTGAAGGTGGTAAATGTGTAACTACAGTGCCATTAGTTCCTGACTAAACGTTTCCATTAAGAATGTAGATGTGACATTTCTCAACATTGTATAGAAATTTGGACAGCAAGCGTTTTTCGTACGTTGTCGCGCGCGAGCGGCAAAATGACATTTTGCGTTGACAAAAGAGAGCGTAAATGGATACTTTGTATATAGACTAGAAAAATGTATTTTATTTTGCTCTCAACACCTCAACGGTTTAAATTATTTTCAAATTAACACTAATTCGGGTTCTACGGCGTTATTCTTGCAAATTTTGATTTATTACTACAGATCATTTTAGAACGAAATATGTAATGATTTTACATTCAAAACATTTAATTTAAAATTATATACATAAAAAATTAGTTACAATTGAAGAATATGTACATATTATAAATTATATTTATAAAAATTTTCTAAACTTTATATCACATTGTTGTTTGATATAACAAAATATATTTTTTTGTAATTTCAGATTATTGGTTTCTATCACAGTGTAGTATCTATAGGTGAGTGCACGATGTATTCCAATGCATTACGAAAAATGGCAACTAACTGGGCTAGTTCATACAGTTTGCCGCTAGATGTCAGGTTTTGCTGCGACCCGGTTTTTACACAAAATATTTAAAATATTAAATTATTCATATATAACGCATAATATTCTATATTTTCAATCATTACCTTTTATCTTTTGTCAGTTCTATGTATGTATTTTGTACAAATTCCATACAAAAACGTTTCTATACTTCCAGTAAAATTATAAAACAACATATGTCAAATGCACTTGACATTGACACCTTTCAATCAAAAATTTATTTTAGTACCTGTTTCTGTGATTATAGTGTAGCTGGCTGCCGCTAAATTGCACCTTTTGGCACCTTAAAAAGACTATATTTCTCTTTATTTGATCCATACCCTGTTGTGCATCTTGTAGCAAAACATTTTTTGTTAAATGGTAACGGGTCGCGTTAGCGCCATTTTGTTTCCCAGTTACTTAGCCATGTCTACACATCTCGTGCTCTCACCTATAGATACTACACCGCGGTTTCTATATTGGAAAATTATTTACATTAATGAAATATTTTACATAAGGTACGTTGTATTTAAAACTAAATTAAAACTAGTCAATTTACAATAATAAGCGTAAATACCAAAAAATAAAACAGGATGATATTTTTTTTTATAAATATATGACTTCTTTCAATATTTAAATTTTTAAATGTTGGTTTTACAAGTTTAACATCAATTAAGTTCATAAATACACACCGAAGATCTTGCACATTTTTTTTTATTTTGATCGAAAGAAAAAAGAATATTCTTCCTGTACCTACCAAATAATTTCAAACATTGTTTGTTTTAAAATCTCTGAAACTCTTTGATTTTAGTTTTTAAAAATAAACATTAATATGTGCGTTGTCATATTCAACGTTATCATTCATTTGGTTAATATTTATTTTTGTTAGGTTGTATCAATTTTAAATATATAATTCAATGTCAATCTGTCCCGAAATAGATGAGAATATTCAGGAACCATGGTGTATACCTGGAATCAAGATACTCTTTTTTTTGGTTGAGAGAATTTGATAAATTAGAAAATAATTTGACAGATTTTTCGATAACTTGTTGCCAGACAATGGGGTAGAATAGTGTGACGTCAGAGTATAGCGCGAAATATGAAGCATTGTCCTAAGCAAAAACGATTCTTTCAAAGTAGACTCTATTGACAGAACACATAAGGGTCAGAATTTAAAGGCTTGCAATTTGATGCTGATATTATTAGTTAACTTAGAGATATTAATAACATCAAATTGTAAACATTTTTCTATTACTTCGTAGTACAATCTATACACCTTCATAAATAACAAAGGTTTTATTTCAAATTGAAATCAATTCTGCACATTCTGAACTACGGAGCATCGAGTTTGCGCAGCTTGAAGCATATCCCAGAGTTTACCGATATACCGACTGAGATTTTGTTTGTTGGCGTTTTTGAGCATTTTCAAATCAGTTCTTTTCAGAACTTTAGATTTCTTCTTTTTAAGTTTAAGGTACGTAAATAACTCTGTCTATCCACATTAATATATTAATAATATGCCGTGCTCTTAGGGTTCTGTAACCTAAAAATGGTTTGCTGTCTTTCAAACAGGCTCTTCCGGCCGCTTCACGCGATGTTTCACGAACATGTTGGAGATTGAACGAACATGTAGTTCCACTCAAAGTATTTTAAAACTTAATTAGAATAATTGTTATTACAAATTGGGATATGTTTTGTTTAATTGAAAGGATGATATTCAAACTTAACTGAATGATAGCTTAAATAGCTAACTTTTCTTAATTAAGTAAGTATTGGCGACGAAATGAATTGCTTAAAATTATAGTTCTTATTTGCTGTGGCAATAATGTTCACTTTGAAAGATGTGTTTACCGGTAGGACAGTAGTTTAAATGAAGCGCGCCGCATATGACGTAATTACTGAACTACCCTATAGTTACGAAAGCCCGCAGGGCTTGAGTGACTATTGGACGCGAGCAGACACGTGACTCAAGGGACCTTGACGTACATAGAATCAGCTGATTTGTGTGGGCATGTCATTTTGATAAGAACAATGTCATGTTGACAAGACCAATGTTTTAACTTATTTTGATTTTTAACTGCTAAAATGTTATTATTTTTAATTTCATGTGTTTTACTACGTAAAAATTATAAAATATTAAAGTATCATTCACAACAAAAAAATTAATGTAGCGGTAGAATTAGTGGCAGTGGTAGTGGCCTGGGTAAAAGATTGAATGCAAATGTATTCGTTCACATCCAAAAATTAAGAAAATTAGTAGTAGCGCAGTGGCAATGGCAGCGGTAGGAGTTTGCAATCTCCAAACTTCTACGTTGCCACTAAGCTACCTCTTAATTTGTTTGACAGTTTTGATGTTTATTGACATCTGATTTCTGATTTCATCAGATAAACTGAGCAATAGAAAAAGGATCATTTTGTGGTGTACCTCAGACGTTGCGCTATATAAACAAACAGACTTATTAATAAACTTTGCACTAATTTTAAATTCCCTTAATCTCTTCGCTTATCTCTCACAATGGAGTGTTTGTGGATAAGTGTAATTAATAAGTCATCACCTATGTCAGTTGCTTTTTGAGCAAAAATCAAATGACAGCTGTAACTGTCAACCTTGCACCCTAGTAATTTATAATAAAAATTCCTAGAAACTATAATTTCAATAATTTTTCATTGTGAACGGAAATAATTTTTACTATAAATTTCTTACGCTACCGATGCCACTAATTCTTACACTACCGCTAATTTTTTTTATTCTGAATGGGCCTTAACATTTTAGCAATTCAAAGTCAAAACATTGGTTTTGTCAAATTGACAATATTCTTGTCAAAATGACATGCGCACACAAATCAACCACGTAAAGGTCCCTCGAGTCACGTGTCTGCTCGCGCCCTATTGGCGACTGAAATGTCCTATAGAGGCGCGGCCATCTTAAATGAACGCAGCGTTCATTTAAGATGGCCGACTTAGCTGATAATTTTCCTGAGGTGTGATTGGCTGCTATTACCAATTCGGAGGGTTCGCAAGTTTACCGCTAGATGGCTACGGGTTAATTTCAGTCGTGAATTGCCAAATGGCCCTCTTGTTATATTATTACTGAAAATTTAATAATAATGAATAATCAAGATACCTAGATTTCATTTTTCAGTTTAAATTTTTTCGTTTATCATGTTATAAGTATACCACCATTAAATTTTTAAAGTTTACCATGATGTCTAAATTAATATAATAATAATAATGAAAAACAAAAAAAATGTATGAACTTAATTGACGGAAAACTTGTAAAACGGCTGTATGAGTATTAGAAAAATATCATTTAATGAATATTGACTGAATATTTTTTGTATCAGTTATTTAAAGTTTGCGTCAAAAATATATTTGTATACTCGTATTTATTTTAGTAGGTAAACATTATCGAAAAATTGATTCAATATGAAAGTACCCTGTTTTACAATTTAAGTTATCAATAATGACACATCAAACATTGTCCTGTTCTGTACAAATAATTATTTACATATTTCAGGAGGTAGTTTTCTTATTTAAAGTACACAAAAATACATCTTATATTTCGCAAAATAAATATTTCTATCATCGAAAATCGAGAAATGACTTTTTTATTTTTGCATTTGATTCGAACTGCTACTCGGTTGAGAGTACATCATTTGCTGTTGAGTTATCCCCATAGCGTCTTCGGGGCGTGCGTGGACGACGGCTACAGAGGGTTGGACCATACCTGGTGGAGCGGATGTCGTGCTGCTTACATTGCTGTTACAAACGTAAGGAACTGACACCGCCTAAGATAAAAAATGAACACAATTGCAACACTGTAGGATTTTAAGATGTTTTATCTTAAATGTATCGCCTTTAGTGGACAGTAGAAGGGCCACCCTTTCAAAGGGACTCTTTGTCTTGATTTACGGATGGTTCAAAACTAGTCAGGAGAAACTAAAGTGGGTGTAGTTGGTCCACGAAATAAAGAAATCCACTGGCATCAGGGGGTCTATTCTAATTCATAGCCACATGTGCTATCCGCTATATAAGTTCCACTACTAGTCAACAGATGGATTCAAGTCGGATAGCCACATGTGTTATCCGCTATATAAGTTCCACTACTAGCCAATAGATGGATTCAAGTCGGATAGCCACATGTGCTATCCGCTATAATGAAAGATGTCAAACGTGCTGGTAGCTTTCACTCGTTTGACTGTGGATGATCGTGGCTTTGTTCTTATAGTACCTACTTGTGTTTAATTTGTGTTAGTTCTTGGTGTGGCAATTTATTTAGGTTTGTTGTAGGATTAATTTAGTAGTTTCGTTATAGTTCTTAATTTTTTATTAGTAATAGTGTCTTAGATTACTTAGGCCCGGTATTTTCACTTCCGAATAAAGTTTTGAATAAGTATTCGTTAAATAAATTTAAATTATTTATCCAACGAATAATTCCATTGCGTATTTTCACACATTTTACACAAAAAAATAGCTATCTGTCGAATAACTTTAAGGTTCGTAAATTGGTAGCCTTGCAGAGTGAATTTGTGTCAGTAGAGAAGGATGGAGTTTGGCGTAGCCACATTAAGCAAACAAGGATGAAATGTGTCAACTACTTTTGAATCCGTAGTTGTCAAAATTTTGTTTGACATCTTTAATGTCAATGTGATCTATATTATGCATTTTTAACCCCGGGAGACTGTAATTTAACAAGAGTACCATCTAATTCAGCACTCATATGCGGTAAGCGGGATATGTATATCGTAAAATTGTTCTTGTACTTTTTGTATATTTGTTTCAGTTCAAAGTAAATGTTTGTCAATGTATTAAACAAAACTATCCAAAATTCGAAAATATGTTGCCAGCGTCAAGTGACAGGATCTTTATAATGATTTACCTATTTACTGGTTGAGATCAAATGCGATCCCCAATATGTGATCCTAAATTGTTTTCATAATCGGAACCTGTCAAAAATTATTTCATTTATGTGGTTATGTTGCTGTCTGATGGTGTGTGATCGATTTCTCACGTTATTTATTAATTCATAGTTGAAAATATCATCATAATATTTAATATATCCATTTTGTTAATAAATCTGCATTATGTGGAAATGTAATGAACTTACGAATAAACGGTTATTCGCTACCCAAGTACCGAATAATTTATCTCGCGAATAACAGATGTTATTCTTTCGAATAAATTTATTTGCAAGTGAAAAGACGACAAAAATATTTATCCGAAGGATAAATTTATCTAAACCTTTATTCGCAAGTGAAAATACCGGCCCTTAGTTTAGTTAATAGTTTTATTTACATATTACATTTTTAAATTTTCGATAGATTTAGATTCTGCTATAGCAATTTTAGTTAGTTTAATTTAAAATAAATTCCCTTTCAATGAAACTGAATGGATCTTGCGCATCCCTAATCGTTCGTCTATTCAATCGAATTTCTTCCCGACTTTCCTCTTCTTCAAGCACATCTGCGGCTAATAAAGCCCTATAAATATATGCCATAATCTAAAATTATTTTTAAACAAAGGTTGTTAGAATTATAAATAATTATTATAATTTAAATATATACTTACAATATATAGATATAAATCAAATATTATTATGATATAACACACCTATTTTAACACAAAATTGAAAAGCCGAAATGCTTGTCAACTTGTCATTTGGAGTTATCAGTCACTGTCAAAACAAACATTCAAATTATAGCGTGATACTTTGCTCGTAGCGGTACCACTGGAGCTCTCGCTACGGATAGCCACATGTGGCTAAATTAATAAAAATTCCACTACTGGCCAACAGATGGAGTCGGAGTCGGATAGCGGAATTGGGCTAAGTTAGCCTCACGCTACATGAATTAGAATAGACCCCCAGTTCCACATATTTCAAGCAAACATCTACGTAATAAATATTTGTGCTCAAATAAACCTAAGCAAAAATCTCAAAGGAACAACATTCAGTATATTGTCAGACAACCAAGGTGTTTTAAATACACTATCATTTTAGACTGCTTGCGTGGTACTGAAAATCTGTAATCGGTTGAAGTAAGTGTAGTTCAAAAAGTTCTCGGTCTGACACAGAGATGGTACCATGAGTATCAAATGCCAATATTTTTTTTACTCCTGCTCTGTAGCACGCTTCGATATCCCAGCAACGAATTTTCTAATGAATGTTGTATTGAATGTTTGTTGTTGTCATAGATACGCAACACAAATACAAAAATTGACAATAAATGTCAAATTATTTTTTAAAAACAATTATTTCCTTATTTTTTATCTTATAGTAGAAAAAATAGTCCTGGGTTTCTGAATTCAAATGTAGTCGATCATCAATATTTGATCATCAATGTTCAAGTAACCCAAGGACAGTAACGGTTAAGGAACCTTTATGACCTTATATACAGGGTGTAAATGAAATAAGTGCATTAAATTTAACCAGTAATGTAACTCGACGAGAGCAACAATATTTCTTAATAACTTTTTTTTCTAAGTCTTTTAGATTTTGAGTTAAAATTCTTTAAAGATTTGCTGCATATTTCGTTACCCGCTCATGGAGAACAAAATGGCTGTGGCCGTATTCAAGTAAGATACAAACAGCTCAAAAATTGTCGGTTATCGGTTACACTTACAGTCACAGTAATTAATAAACGAATCAAGGGAAATAACATTATTATTAATTAATACGTAATAGTACAATTATTAAAATAAATAAATTTAAATTTTGGATAACAAAAGTATAAAGTTGTGTATTGAACCAGGCTTTTATTCACCTGCGAATAGTGGAAGACAAGGAGAAACGAGGTAACGAGACGAAGAGCAAAAGCATAGTTATTAGGTTATGAGATGATTATTTATCGTCGATAAATCATAATAGTTTAAATACGTTATTTAAAAAATGTAAGTACAAACTTTTGTCCATTTAAAAGAGGTACATGAGTACCAATAATTAGTCGTCCACTTATTGTTCCTCAAACATTTTTTAATGAAAATTTTTACAGCATTTTCGTCTGTCGAGATGTGTATTGTGCATAATAAATACACCTTCCCAAGTAAATTCAGTCTCATTAATGAACATTATGAGCCATTCCCAAAATTGAAGTCTGTTATGTGCTGAAAACATAGAACTTTTTGCACATGTTATGAATATAACTGTTGGTTTTTTTAAAATTGTCATATGTGACACTCCGTATTGTGATGTGATAAAGATGTACAAGATTAACAAATGTGCGAATTAAGAACAGAATGATTTGGTGATGATTTGGAAACGCTCCGTGTAAGTGCGTTGGCAACTCCATGACACTGTCTTTATGACAACCGTGATGTCAAGGAAAATGTAGTACAGATACGAGTAAAAAAATAAATAAATAAACCATAGGTAAGTAATTACAATGTCTGTGTACTCGCATTTTGACAGAATTTTACCTTATAAACAAGTTTATTACTAATGTCAAAATTTAATTGCAACAATTGACAGGAATGTCAATTGCTAAAACAAAATTTCTCATAGCTATTGCTACTGCATTCAATTATCACAAAAATATTTGGAACGACTCGTCAATTTACGGGGTGGTAAAATACTAAAAAAATATGGGATTTCGATAAAAAGTTATTAAGAAATATTGTTGCTCTCGCCGAGTTACATTACTGTTTAAATTTAATGCACTTATTTCATTTACACCCTGTATAGATGTCGCTATCATTCTCTAATATTTTACCATTTCTTATGCTACATTTTTAAAACTATAAAATTTGTTTATATATTTTCATAAATTTAACAATAAAATAACTTACCGTCAACATGGCAGGATGTTGTCCTTGAGGTACCACTTGTGGTTGCTGCACCACCTGCTGATGATGCTGTCCAGGTCCTGGAACGGGAGTTAAAAGTCCTAATCTGGAACAAAATCAGAGTCTTTTGATTATTTCTACCTCTTTGCCTATATAAAAAATTTAAAAGATTGGCCTCTAGTATGAACACTGATCTTTGTCAATCGTTTATAAATTATTTTAGGGAAAAATATTTCAAATAAGAAGTATTTTACTCTAAAATAATATCCATAAACGATTGACAGAAATAAAACAATGCTGATGAAATGCTCGTTAATTACCCTTAAACACTTGTTCATAGCGAGTATTATTTTGTTTACAATATTACAAACCTTGCCATTAGTAGCTGTTCGGAAACTCTTCGCAGTTCTGCTTGCTGTTGGCCGATGATAGCTTGGAGTTCTGCATGTTTGCGCTGTAACTGCGCCTGTAGTTGACTTGGAGGGGTGTCTTGGGGGACCATGCCACCGCTGTCCACTGCCTGCTAAGGGAAGGTATAAATCCATATTTTCAGAGAAATTTAATATGTATATTAATGTATCCAACCAGTTTTATAAACGTCGCTTTAGTCACTAGCTTTATTTTTGACACGAGTGGAGCGAGTGTATAAAAACGAGTGTCTAAAAAGTTATAAAACAAATCATATACTATACATTTTTGCAACTTTGAGAAACTGCAAGCAAGTGCTGCGTACTATATAATCCCGAAGTATAATATGTAAGGAGTGGACAAGAGGTTAGAAAAAACGTCACCCATAACAGGCGAGTGAAGAGAGAGATAGATATAGGTAGGCCGCGTTTGACTCACGAGGTATACATTAGATTAAATGTCAAAGTGACAATTAAAGATAACCTGAAATTTACGAAAGTAAACATGTCGGTGAAACGCTGTTTCGTGCCATTGTGCCAAAATACTAGTGAAAATAGTGAAAAAATATTTTTTAATAGTACCGCGTCATACAAAAAAAAAACACAACTCGAAAAACAGTTACTATTTGTATTGAAAAATACAGATTTGACACGCAACAAACCAACAGTAATGAAATTCTAAGAATACACAACGAACTTAGACAAATGTTAATCAATCGAAAAAGTAAAAACGAATGACTAATGACCAGCAGCTGAGTGATCCGTGGATAACTTCAGGTCAAATGAAAATATCTATAAAAATGAATAGAATGATGTTATATTAATATATTATAGTATTTCTATCAAATATTTAGATATGTAATTCTCAATTTACAGCCTGGGTCTTTCATTAAGCGCTTCCTATCTTTAAATTTAAATAAAACAAAATGTGTGTAAGATATCATCGAATTTTTTTATTCATTTGAAAGGCCTATTGATGCCATTACGTACGGAATATGACATCGTTTAAATGTCCGCCGCGGTTTCGCTGGGTGGCGCGCATCCGAAATGTCCAATTTTCCATAACTCTGGCGCATAAATCAGGCTGAATTTGACCTATGGCACGGATTATATTGGCTTTGAGGGCTGCCGTGGTTTGTGGCTTATTCGTATAAACCTGCGACTTAAGAAAACCCCACAAGAAAAAGTCTAACGGGGTCAAATCGCACGATCTCGGTAGCCAGTTCACATAACCTCCACGTGAGATGACCATGTCCTTAAATCGCTCATGCAAAATGTCCATTGTGGCACATAGCGCCGTCCTGTTCAAACCACATGTCGTTGGTGTCCATATTATCCAATTCAGGCCAAAAGAAGTTGGTAATCATCGACCGATAGCGCTCGCCGTTGACGGTGATGGCCTGGCCAACGTCGTTTTCGAAGAAATATGGACCGATGACGCCGCCAGCCCAAAATCCACAACAAACAGTAACGTTTTCGGGATGCATTGGACGCTCTTGAATCTCATGTGGATTGGTATCGTCCCAAAATTCGACAATTTTGCTTGTTGACGTACCCATTCATCCAAAAATGGGCCTCATCGCTGAAGATGATTTTTCGGTGAAAAATAGGGTCAGTTTCCAACTGCTCCAAGGCCCATTCAGCGAACACACGTCGTTGTCTATGATCGTTTACCTTCAGCTTCTGGATCAGTTGAATTTTGTACGGGTGCAGGCTCGTCACGACGCAAAATTCGCCAAGTTGTGGTCTGCGAAAGGCCGAGTTCTTGTGAGCTACGTGAAATCGACTGCCTCGGATTCTCCTGTACACTCTCACGAACAGCGGCGATGTTTTCGGCAGATCTTGCGTTTCGCCGACGTACGGGTATTGGTTCTTTATTTACTGAACCAATAGACTCAAATTTATCCACCACACTGCGAATAGTCCTCGCGGTAGAACGATTATGGCGACCGTAAAATGGGCGAAGCGCGCGGAACATTTTGATAATACAATTTTACTATTTGCACGTGTTGTTGAACGCTATATCCGTCCATGATGATTTGGCAAAACAGACTGAATAAATGACAGGCAATTTGACAGATGTAGTTTCAACAATATGGCCGCTATCAATTGTCAAAGTTCGGAAGTCCCTAATGAAAGACCCGTTATTTTTTTCTTTTAGAAATTCTGTGTTGAAATAATAAGGATAATGAAATGAGTCTGAACTTGCAGTGTGAAACGCTGACGTCACAACATGGCTGTTTTTTTCAACTTTTTAAAAATGTCATACTTTAAAACGATTTTATACAACAAAAAATGTAAATTAAAAATAATTTATTTTTACAGATCGATAAATTAGGCTATGCTTGTTTGATTTAAACAAACCGTAATATTTTTTTTTAATATTCTGTAACGTAGATGTTAAGCTCATTTTGTTAAACGTGTTAAAATAACTCCTCAAAATTCTAAAACTTCTATTAAAAAAAAACTTACCGATACCGTCGAAAGCACCGCAGGTGTCGAAAACCCAGCTATAACGGCACTCTGTACTGGAACGGCGACATATTGCTGTTGGGGCTCTGGATACATCACCGTCGGAGCACTGGGGCCCACCATTTGCCCCTGAGGTGTAGACGGAGCAGACATACTCTGATTTTGCCCTGGTCCTGGACAGGGATTCGACATCGAACCTGGACCTTGCGAAGACGGGTTGGAGGGGTGGCTATGCGTACTAAGCCGCGACGATCGCTAGAAAAAAGATGATAACGTATTGTAATGTGCAGTGCCCGCCGTCGCCGCCACTGTCACCGCCGCTGTCCCCGTCGCTGTCGCCGCCACTGTCGCAGGGACGAGCGAGTGTCTATTGTTAAGCTGGATTTATAATGACGCAACGTAAGAGGTAACGCGAACGCATTAGGTAAGGTAAAAAGATGATCATGTGCTACAGCTATGGATGATTTATATTGAAGTAAAGTAAGCAGTAACGTAACAGCCGCAACGCAAGACTTGCCCAACTTTCATCTTTCTGCGTTGCTTTACCTAAACTTCTCTACCGCTGGCCAATCAGAAGTCAGCATTTTAAATATTGCGCTGAG
The DNA here is from genome assembly GCA_963082715.1 of Harpalus rubripes. Classification (NCBI taxonomy): domain Eukaryota; kingdom Metazoa; phylum Arthropoda; class Insecta; order Coleoptera; family Carabidae; genus Harpalus; species Harpalus rubripes. The sequence continues at coordinate 43,340,796 of OY720462.1, read as the reverse complement.
AATGAGGACGTGATCCATTTTACCGATATTCGCTACCGACTCATCTGTCAGAATTGTTTGTTTGACATATATATGAATAGGAAAATAATTCAAGTTGTCGAAATAAATAAAATTTTATACGATAAATCGTCTAAAGATTTCATAAACAATAATAAAAAAACAATAAGTATGGGAATAAATTGCTAACGCTGTAATACATTTAGTAATGTAGACATCGGAGATAAATCCTGTTCTTCTATGCCTCCATTACAAATACAATTATTATAGACAAAATCTTTCGATGTTAATATTAGTGTGATGAATGTGTACATGCTACTAAAAGTGTAAATAAACGTCATTTCACAAATATTGTGTCATTTTCTATATGCTCAACAAAAACCTATTAAAAGCTTATAAGCTCAGGCAAGATATATCGGAGATGAACGAAAAATGCCGAAACTGTTGCATATGATTCTGATTGGTTAGCAGTAAATCTTTCTGGGTTTAATATAAATCAGCTAGTTCGCTTGCTTTACTTTCTACTTTACTGCAACTGCGTTACGTTTTCCGTTACTTCATTATAAATCCAGCTTTAGCGATGACTCAACGGACCTGTCTGAACCTGCTTAATTACGCGGTTGATGTAACCTATTGTGTTTTATCTAGAAGTCTTCCAGTGAGTTCTGGAATTTTCGGCTAGGGTATATAAGCACCGTTAGCGAAGGCACTGGACAGTCTGATATAAATAAGCGTTGCGTGCTAAACAGTTGGTGATATAAACAGATAGTCGACGAGTGCTAAACATAAATAAAAATAGTTGTATAAATAAATAAGTGAGCTATATATTGTTTAAATAAATAATCTTAGTGTTTAGCAGCCGTATGCATAAGTGCAAGCTTAAAATGGTTTTAGCAGCATTTTACGTAGTGGCCAGTAACATCATATAAAATGCTATTAGCGGGATGGTATGCATAGTTGTACTTTTACTGGTGACTACTAAATAGGCAACTTGCATTATATTTAACCTGGCAGCATTGTAAAATTTGGTTGTTTATTAAGCTGACAGCTGTCAGTTCTATATGTTTTGAGGTAGAATATCACTTCGTATATTATTATAACGTTCTTGTTATTAGATTTTAGTTTTCAGTTGATTAGACCAGTTATATTAGGTTATATAAATTAAAAAATAGTGGTTATAAGTGGATATACAGTTATCAAGTGCTGTCAACACATATATCAGGGAGTATGTTTATATATAAACGGATTGTTACATTTTAATTTGAATACTCAGGCATTTTATATATATATAGAACTAAACAAAGTAAAATGGAAGAGGGCTTGTTGAATATACACGAGGAGGTGGAAGAAATAGAAGCAATACAAGAATTTATTGGAATCAATGACAAATTGTACCCTTGTCGTAAGGTTTACTAAAATCTAATAATGGTGAAATAAGTGGCAGATAATAGTTACCAATCCCATATTCAAGATACCTATTAACACCCTTATTGAATCCGGTCACATGCAGAACGGCGCACATCCGAACGAGGAATGTTGTGGGAAGACTGTTTGGAATAATGAAAAATAAATTTTTGCTTCTTTAATGCACTACAACTTCATATAGAAACGGCAATAATTGCAGTGGCTGTTTTGCATAACATTTGTATTAATGAAAAAGTCGAAGAGCCTGATGAAGAATTCGCAGATGATGAAGATAAAGAAGGCGACGGCAACATTCCTGAGAGGCATCCTTCGAAGGCAATATATTGAAAAACAAATATAATGCAAAAAACTAGTGTTAACAAATTACTTATAGTTACATGTAGAACAAAGCTAAAGACAAACAAAATGTGAACTAAAATGTGAATAAATTATTCCTTTACATGTACAAATTGATAAATACTAAATAAATTTAAATATTGACACTATTTACAACTCTTCCCGTTTTTCCCTTAAAGCTGCTATTCTTGCTTCTTGGTATTGTTTCTCATAATTCATTTTTAATTGATGCATCTCTTCGGCATACATGAACACCACTACAACTACTTTTTTATAACTACTAAAACCGTTGTTTAGAGGTTTACCTTAAAAGTGTCTTAAACATGCGTCAGTTGGTTATTAATACTTAGTTGCCAACTAACAATTTAAATCCTATTAAATGTCACTATACATAACGTTTTGCTTAGTGACATTTTAAAATGTTTTTAAAATGATCTTAGTGACCACTAACAAATTTATGCATACGGCTGTAAGTGTTTTATAATATTCTTAGTCTTAGTTAGTGTTTAATATTTGTTTAATCGTAGTGTTCGTTATATTTATCATCTTTTAATGATATTTAATATCTATTTATTGTTCTAATAAACTTTTATTTTCATTAATAACAATTGACTAATATTTACACTTCACCCAAATAAATAAAAACGTTACAGTATGTACCAAAAGTTTAGAAATGTGAAGGTATAGAATTAAAGCGCGCGACTCTTACCTCCCCATGTTGTCTCGAAGTCGTTGCGCTTACAGGACTATCAGCAGACATACTCGTACAATCGCTGGGCGTCTTCCTCGACGAATGTCTGTGTTTTCTATGAGAACCAGGTCCATGCGATGTAGAAGTTTGTGCACCAGGTGCAGTACTCGCTGTGGCGCCACTCCAAGGGGATGAGGTGCCACTTCCTGGACCGCTCCCTGGAGTGGAGATGGCTCCAAGTGGAGAGGAGTCCACAAGGTGGTGTGGGGTGTCTTTAAGGGTTTGTTTCATCACGTCGACATAGCTAAAGGATTGGTATTTCTTATATTTTTTAAATATTTATAAACGAGGCCTGTCTAAAAAGAATCCGAACTTCAATTTTCTCGCACAAAATATTTTCGCTTCGTCATAGAGTGCGTCATTCGCTGCTTGGTGATTTGCTCGAATGACTGATGCTGGGTTGCAAGAAAACTGTTCAATAAATAGTTTATTGATTCTATAGTTATCGGTCCTACAAAGTTAGCGAACCACTAAAATTCAAACGGTTGCTTGAAAAAAATATTGGAATCTTTAGCTAATGAATTGTTTACCTAGTAACAGTATCAGTACAATAACTGTCATTGTCATAAACGTGTCTTTCGATAAGAAATTATTGTTGAAAATGGATAAGAGAAATAGGAGCCGAAATTTTACCGAAAGAATATTATTCAAAAAATTTAAGTGTAATAGAGAACAAGAAAACTGACGGCACGACAAATAAAAGTAAATTGGAAGCTTGGGCAGATATTTGCAAAAGTTTTAATTCTCAACAAGAATCCGGTATAAGAACTGTTGAACAGTTAAAAAACTTCGTTATTTTTTCAAAATCTGGCCCCACTATATGCAGAATACACATGAACGTATTTTTGCTAAATCTAAATCGTAATTTGAAATCAATGTTGTCGAAACTCTAGGGGATTTGATCTATCACGAAATATTCGTGGTCTTGGAAGAAGTTCTAATATTTCCAAAATCATTTCTTCATAGGAAGAAGATGACGACGACATAGTTCTACCAAAATGAATTTAAAATATATTGTGGTATAATAAATGCATACGAGTATATAGTATATACGATTATTTACTTACCTTTTAATTAGTACTTATTGAATTTAAAACTTAAAATTTTCACCAATTATTTGTTCATGCAATGTCGACATTTCACGTCAAAATCAATTTATTGAACCGTTAAATATTTATAGGCCGGAAATCAGCCCTATAAGTTATAGGACTGTTTAGCGAATCTTTAAAATTATATGACGTTCATGCAACGATTTTTCGAAACTTAGCGAACCGTTAGTTGCTAACGAACTGATAAATAGTTTCATGCAACCCACCATGAATGTGTTGAGCAAAGATTTCGGGAAATACTTTCTTTTTCTTTAGTTTAAAATATTGATGTCTCGTATTCCACAGAGCTTCATCTTTTCTTACGAGATCAAGCAGAGTTTCAAAAAATTCGTCTGCTTTTGTTTTAACTCCAGCTCCTCCAGCTATTTTTAAATATCTCGTACTGTTTACCAGCTGTTTACAAATGTCAAACAGTTTAGGGATTTTTACTCCTTAAGCCTCTTTACTACGCATGCGTATCTTGATAGTTGCAGATACGTGTGACTAGTTTTTGAACAAGATGTAAAACTAGTTGCAAGTAAATTGTTGCACTATCACACGTCAAAAGTTGCACGAAATGCTTGAAGTTGCAGAAAATGTGTGACAGGTTGCAGATACGTACGTACGTGTGATAACCCCATTAAATAAAATGTCCAGAATTCGAATTTTTGATATCTTAAATTAATTATGGATATCACATCTCTTTAAATAACATGCCCATAATTCGAATTTTTGACAGCAAATTAATTTTGGATATCAAGAATTAAATTTTGGATATCACACCTCCTAAATAACATGTTCAGAATTCGAATTTTTGATGTCTTAAATTGTAACATTGAGAAATATTGTGACATATAAAGACACACAATTCAACTTAGGCGAGACGTTAAGAGACGAGTTTTAGTAAAGTCAGCATTAATCGTTTAGAAACTCTCTCGCCGAAGTCTGATTCTATAGTACGCATTTATGCGGCTCCCAAGCGAGGTTGCACTGGCCTGTGTAAAGAACAAATATAGATAAACGCTAAACATCAATGTTCGTTGTCAAAAACAGGATTTAAATGTTTAACCAAATTGTTATTGTATTTCAACATGTTTAGTTATTTTAATATATTTAATCATTAAATTAGTGTTGTTATTAATTAAAACGAACCATAAATAACAGTGAAAACTAGTGGAGTCCAATGTAGTGACTAAGGTGGTTCCAGACAACAATCATAGCAGTTAGTGATGTCAACTGGCACGATCAGTAAGTACCTTCATTCCAATGTAAAATCGTTCCCAAATGGCCACCTTTCCTGCATATACGTGATTAGAGGTGTGTAAACATCTGCCTGTTTACATACTCCCGGAAAGAGAGATTCGTATCATATGGAACTCAAGATTAAAGGTTATATATCCATTGACATACACGTTATATATAGACAAAGGGCTATTTGTATCGTCATCGATGTTATATTCGGAAGTTCATAAGTTACAGTTGGCAGAAACTGTAAAAATACCGGTTGTCAATAGAAATTGTGCGATTTGTCGCATGTTGTATATAAATAAACACTTAGTAGCCCGCCGAGAGGTATTGACAGTCGGTAGAAAACGGTGATAATAAAAGTACGTAAGCAATAAGTAAATCACCCTAAACGAAACGAAATGTAGATTCGATCCATACGTGTTACATTGGCTGCAGTTGGGTAAGATTATCGTTTGCCGCACGCCTGTTATAATGTCTAAAATTTAATTTTTGATATCTATAATAGCTATTTATGTAATAAGTTGCGAAAGTAATGTTTTAAGCACGCGACGTGAAAATTATCCTACGAGGCGTAGCCGAGTTGGATAACACGTCTAGTGCTTAAAACACGATTTCGCAACGTATTCCATACAAGATTTTTTATACTAGCGTTTTAAAATTTTTATTTATTCTCAAATGTCAACAATTTGAATTTTTCAAAATTTAAAAGTAGGCAGGCATCAGTTTCATCTTTTTGTTGCTATGGGATTCAATATGTTGTTTAATAAACATTGATGTCAACGTGCTCGGTGTATAATTTTTCTTGAGAATTTTTGGTAATAAATTTACTTAAAATGAGTGACTCAGAGATTGACTCTGATATTAAAATGGTGCAGAGGCTGCATTGGCTACACTGGTTCCAGGAAAATCCAAAAAATTGTATGAAGAAACTTAGAAAAAAATTGACAGTTGGTGTGCGGAGAAAAACGTTGGGCACATTACAGAAAAGGTAGTTTTAGCCTATTTTTCGAAATTATCATCCATTTATAAGCCATCCACTTTATGGAGTAATTACTCTATGCTCCGAACTATGATATACCTTAATAAGAATGTGGATATAAGTAAATTTACCAATCTTATTGCATTCTTAAAAAGAAAGCCTAAAAAATCAAAAATATTCACTAAGCAAGAGATAGTTCGTTTCATGAAGGAAGCTGATGACAAGGATTATTTATTGGCAAAGGTTGTGTTAATTGTTGGAATCTATGGGGCATGTCGCCGGGAGGAACTTACGTTTTTACGTGTAGGAGATATTGAAGATTCTACTTCTTTCATAAAAATTAATATTCCAAATACTAAAACGAATATTTCACGATTTTTTATGATAACTGAAGGGTTTATCGATGGAATCAACTGTTTAGCAATGTTTCGCAAGTACGCACAACTTCGACCTACTCATACTGAACATCGACGGTTTTTTCTAACCTACAGAAATTTTAAGTGTTGCACGCTTCCTGTAGGTATAAATACCATAGGTGGTATACCTAAAAAATTGAAGAGTTCCTCGGCCTCCCATATGCTAAAGAATATACCGGGCATTGCTTTCGGCGGTGTTCTGCAACATTTTTGGCTGATTCGGGAGCAGACATTACAGTGCTCAAGCGACATGGAGGGTGGCGTTCAAGTTCTGTTGCTGAATGCTACGTTGAAAATTCTTTGGAAAATAAGAAAGAAATTTCACGAAGAATTTTGGGAGAAAAAGAAACAGCAATTAAAAAAATAAAAATTGTCGACAAAGAATCAGAATCCAGCAGCATAACGACATCAAATGTTCAATTTAGTAATTTAAGTAATTGCGTTGTAAACATTTATCATAAATAAACAGTTATAATAGGTATTTAGTACTTTTACGCATTAAACTGTCATTTTTAAGCACTAGTACTTAAAAGTACTTCATTCAACAAGGGAAATAACAATCGAAAAGTTGTTATAATACGCTAGTATAAAATAGTATATTAAAGAACGTGTTTTATAAGACATGTTTTTTTCGCACGCGTCAAAATTTAGAAAACGAGCGTTAGCGAGTTTTCTAATTGACAAGTGCGAAAGAAAGTCTTATAAAATGAGTTCTTTATACTATTTTTTATATTTTGCGCCTTCTACAAACTAAAATATTTTTAAAAAACTGTTAAAATTAAACCGAGTTGATTTAGGGAAATTTGTAAGTGAAATGTTGTAGTTGGTAACACTGAATTGACCACATTCAATTATTATTTGAAAGTTCATGTCATTTCAATATTTACGAACAAATTTAAGTGAATTTAGTGTAATCATGAAAGATGATATCAGTTACACTCCGCCTGAGCTACGCAATATAGCTCAGGCTACAGTAAATAATCTACTTCCTAAAAAATCGCGCGAAATTTATGAGAAAGAATTTGCAAATTTTGACACATAGTGTAAAGAAAATAATGTCAAAGGCGTAACAGAGAATGTTTTGATTGCTTATTTTGAAATGTAAAGTAAGACGAAAATATGTATTATTATTATATTCATTAAATAAAGTGATTTATTAAGTAAAAGAAATTTTGAGGTTATATTGAAATTTCTTATCTTCCAGCTTTGACGTTTGACAATTTAACCCTTTCAGCCTCAGTGTATAGGAATTTTTTTTATATATTTGAACTAAAACTTGCTTTAAAATTAATTAAAAATAATTTTCTATTCCAAGGCTCAATCTACAAATTTTTAGTACTAGTAGGTCCATCTATGTGGACTAATTCGAACATTATATTAACATTTACTTACTCAATTTGTGATTATATTTGTACATTTTCATGTAAATAATCTTCCCTAAATAAAAAATAATAATAATATCGACATTATATTATTAAAATGAATTGTCAATTAACTAAAAATAAATTAGGTAAAAATGGGTTAAAGAAACGTCATCTAGTACCAACCGACTAAAACAAAAAATTGCGTATCGAAATGAAGGTCATTACGATACGCAATTGCGTATCGTAATGACTTCATTATGAACGCAAAATATAAAAAAGTATTTTTAACATTCTTTATTCAATTCTGGATATCTGATATTCAATTTTTGACATCCTAATTTATTTAAGGATGTCTGAAATTAATTTTAGACGTCCTTAATTATTTAAAGATCCATAATTCAATTTTTGATGTCTTTTAATAATTAAGGATATCTGAAATTAAATTTTTGATGTCTTTAAATGTAGTAAAACGGCGTTCCATAAGAACACGACTGTGGAGCTGCAGACAATTCGAAGATAAGGCTTCCAGATGTGTTTTCAGCAGGTCCCAACTTTATCAAGTACGCAAATTTTTTTTCTGCCAAAGGTCGGATTCTTTTTAGACAGGTCTTATATAATGGGTGGAAGCCCAGTTTTTTAAAAATTAATTTACCTAACTACTCGATGCGTACAGACTATAAACTCGGGTTTTGAATTCCACTGATGATACGTGATATAAAATCGAGTTTGTAGCCAAATCCACTGTTGACCTTTCGTTAGAAACCTATAGTAACATGATGTTCCTTCGCCTTTTTGCATTACTGCAAAGAAAAATTCGAATTTTTATATGAATTTTCAGACAAAATGTTCTCATTTTTACACCGTTTTAAGAAAGAACTGCCCTCATATTTCAAAAATATACTTACATGCTTCATGACAGCTGACAACCTTATCCAAATCATCGACATGATAATAGTCATAACCACTAGTCCCCAGCACTTCAAAAGGCAGATACCCTATAATAGGTGGCGCCCTATGGTCCAGGAACAAAAATTTCCATTCTAGAGAATGCCTGGAGGTGAACTCCCCCGGCGGGCCACGACCTCCTGGTGCACCTCCTGGGGCAGCCATGGAGGAGGCGTCCACCAAAGACATCTCACGGATGAGCTGGGGAGTATGTAGGCGAGCTGTGCCGACGAAGAGGCGGGTGTCGGGGGAATAGGACGTGGAGTCCATGTCGACGTCAGTGCCTACGGAGAAGATGTAAAAACGCAATGTTAAATTCGAATTAGTAAGCAAGATATTAATTATTGAGTCGTAAATAATTCATGACGTCGCAGACCCGAGTTGGTTATGCAAATCAAATAATTTTATTCTTCTCTAGGTTATGAAAAGAAACCACATCTATTATCTATTCCATTCGCTAGTCATATGTGCGAATAGAAAACTATAGGTATCCAAGCAGCTGTTCCGTGTCGCTGGTCGCGCCATCTGACGGATTTATTTATTTATTACGTGTAGAATGGCGTTTTATATATACACGAACCGTTTTGTCAGTTTAAAATATATTTGAAGCACCACTTGAAATAGAAAATAAGTGTGTTATCATAAGCTGTGATTTTGAAAACGTCGACATATCTTTCTTATATGTTTGCGCGGTAAATTCGCGCCAGTGTGAGGACTGTCAGACTATCACTACTTGTCACTGTGTACGACGAACATTTGGAAAATATTTCCCGTTAATTTGGGAGAATCGTTAGTTAATACATAGGTGCGGCAGAACCAGTTGAGCAGTTTTGAAGAGTTATAAAAAACAAACCAGCGCATATTTGAATTTTTTTTTATTTTTGCAATCAGTAGGACTTACCATTTTATACTCATTAATTTTTAAAAATAATGTCTAAGATGGCGGCCGTTGGCTGCAATACATTGCTGGATCCGATTTTTGAAGTTTTGAACAGCCCGTTGACACATTTCGCGGGGTATCGCGTTTACTTCTTCAACAATCTGCTCCCTTAGCTCTAGCAGGTTTTGGGGGCGACGTTTAAACACTTTTTCCTTTAGATATCCCCAAAGAAAGAAGTCGCATATGCTCAAAGACACTAGACGTCCAGGAAACATTTCTCTTAAAGCATTTAGAGAATTTCGAGCTGTGTGGGCTGTAGCCCCATCCTGTTGGAACCAAAAGTCCCCTAATCCCTCTTCTTCAACAACCACTTCCAATCGGGGCTGCACAAAATTTTGCAACATTGAAACATAACGCCCGGAATTCACGGTCACGCCTCCCTCTTCAAAAAAGTACGGGCCTATAACGCCAGATTGTGATACGGCACACCACACCGTTAGTTTCGGAGAATGTAGCGTTCTTTCGTGAACAATTTGGGGGTTGTTTTCAGCCCAGTAGCGAAAATTTTGTTTATTCACAATCTCGCTTAGGTGAAAATGTGCCTCGTCGCTGCTGAAGAATGCTGCCTCAGGAGGGATCCCTGCAAGAATTTCCTCACACAGATTTTGGCGGTTGGCGTAGTCTGCTGGGTTCAATTCCTGAACCATCATTATTTTGAAGGGATGGAAATTCAAATCTAAATGCAGAATCCTCCTCAAACTGCGGTCTGAAACCCCCAATGCAATGGCGTGCCTTCGAGTAGAACGTCTTGGCGATTGTTCGACTGCTGCTCTCACTAGCTCCACATTTTCTGGTGTTCTGATGGATCTTCGTCGGCCATGTGTACCTATTCTTAGTGTGCTACCAGTTTTCTTCAACTGCCGAATCCAGGGGACCGAATTGTGTTCGCAGTAGGAACAGCATTATTTCGCGGAATGTTAAACCGTCGCCGAAAACCTTTTTGCGTCGCAATCACAGATCGGTTGTTTTCATAAAACGCACGCACGGCAAAGCCACGATGTACTCCGGTCCAAACCATGTTGGGTACTAAAATGGGGATGCCGACAGAACAAAAGGAGACGTACCCCCGCCACCGCCCGAACACCTGCCCCTCTAAACTGCTCAATTGGTTCTGCCTGTATGTAATTTGTGTATTCCATTTACTTAATGTTTCTTGAACTTTGACGTATATTTTTGTCAAGGTCAGTATAAAGATTTTCTTCGTGCGCTTTGTATAAAGTTGTCTACTAATAATTTATCATAGATCTCATAAATATTATACAATTATACATTCAATAGCACGTATATTTCATAGATATTTTATTTTTCATTATTGTTATCAAAGGCACACAGATATGTATTGTCCCATAACCTATTTTGAATCGAAGCATTTTGTTCATAAGTTATAATTATTGAACTAAATTTTTTATTTGATGAAACCACAAAATATATAAACTTTAAAACCATGTTGTGTGCTTGAGAAATATGTAATCAGATTTTTCATAAAATTCAACTGTACTTATGTCATTCGACGAACCGTTGGTATCCATTTTTGTCGCCTTACCTGTTCCCAAGGTTAATAAGGGAAGGAGTAAAAGTGAATCTTATTATCATACGTAATATAACAAGTGATATGATTATCATCGATGATATTTTCGAATGAAACCGAGTTGCAGATATCAAGAGTCCGAAGGACGAGTGAAATGTGCTGCTTCGGTTTCACGAGCAATATCTTCGATTATTAATCATATCACGAGCTTATATTTAATGAGAGAATATAATGAATTTTTGTGACATATTGTATGTGCTGCTAACCTAACTTTTAATATATTGTATTATAACATGGTTAACTTGGCAATTGCCTTCTTATTTTCATCGTTGTTGATATCAACCCAACGATTATCACACATTTTTATACTCAAAATTAACTGTCAATGACAAATAAAGAAAACAAATTCCTTAGTAACGAATATAAATAAGGTAATAATTTCTTTGTTTTTTTTTCATCGCTGGTGATAGACATGTAGCTAGGAAGATTCTGAATGTTGATTGGCGGAAAACGTGTCACGTGACTCACGAATTATATTCTCCCCATTATATTTAGATTATTAGCACTCTACAACACAACAGATCTGATGGCTTTTTACCACGGTTTTCGTTGCTCATCGCGTGTTTACGAACTGTCATCCCAGCCACGTCCCAGACATCGTGTTAAAAAATCCGCGAGTGGCGCGACGATACGTACTTGGTTAGCCTATTGATATGTAAATAATTACCATAGAATAGATATAGATATATTTATTATTTTATAACTAGGATGCTATATAAATCAATAGTATTGCCAATATGGGTGCGGCATTTTAGCGTGTAGATGTTGATCTCAGTACCTGATACTCGATATATTATGTATTTAGTTATGGTAATCATAAAAAAGCACAATTTATTACTGTTCAGTATTGTAGGTGGAACAAATATTTCCTATATGTGTAGTGATTCGTATAATGAAAGTAGAACATTCTACAGGGAAATAAAAGTTTATTTCAATTTAAAATTTGTAGATCGAAAAGCAGTGGCGGCTCGCGTGTTTTGGTGGGTCAAATTTGGTAAATATTTACACTACGTCCATTCTTCGTAGTCTGTTTTAATTTTAGATCTGGCTTCGGATGACTTTTGTCTTTATTTTCAAATGTTTTTCATAATTTAATGCATTATTACTTTAAGGTTTTTAAATTTATGCTGTTACTATCCCCACTAGACTGAGGCCTTAGGTCAATGACCGTGTGTAAGCTAATAGGGTGGTGGTGTTTTATTTGATTTCCATCCTAAATAATTCAAATTGACAGATAGCAAGTTTTGTTTTTCATACATAACCTACTGAAAAATAACTAAAAAAAACAAATTTATTTTTTGTGCAACCGGACGCGAAATAAGCATTTCGTAGCCGCAATACAGACCGCGAAATTCAATTTCGCGACCGTTGTCATGGCAGCGGCCGCGAAATTAGGTAAACAACCACTTTGACACTTGAGAATTGCATTGTTTTGTTTATCAAATGTTAATCCCATAGCCATCTTGAAAGCTAACTTTCTATTTACATTGAAACTGTTGAAAATTAATAAAATTTGTAATTACATATTTTTTACGGTTGCACAAAAATATTGTGTACACCTTGTCCGCGAAATCCTTTAGCGCCCTCGAGATTGTCTTGCCTCGGCCGCAATTTTTCTCTCGGTACGCTAAAGAGTGATTTCGCGGCCTTGTTATACAATAGTTATTTGTATATCTCTTTAACGTACCGAGAGAAAAATTGCCGCCGAGGCCGCTTGCGGCCGAGGCAAGACAATCTCGAGGGCGTTAAAGGATTTCGCGGACAAGGTGTACACAGTATTTTTTGTGTAACCGTAAAAAATATGTAATTACAAATTTTAATAATTTTAAACAGTTTCATTGTAAATAGAAAGTTAGCTTTCAAGGTGGCTATGGGATTGACATTTCATAAACAAAACCAAGCAATTCTCAAGTGTCAAAGTGACTGTTTACCTAATTTCGCGGCCGCTACCATGATAACGGTCGCGAAATTCATTTAACAACGGTTGCGAAATTCAATTTCGCGGCCTGTATTGCGGCTGCGAAATGCTTATTTCGCGTCCGGTTGCACAAAAATAATTATTGATTTCAATTCGATTTTTCTCAAATTTTTTATTATGAGTACGTAAGGATATAAAACTAATACATGGTTGAATGCAGAAAAAAATACGCTTTCGAATAGGTATAAAAAATAGAATAATCCCATTTGAAAAAATTTAACTTTGTGATGTTACTTGAGAACAACTGGTTTTAAAAAATATTTTCTTCTCTAATGGGATGTCCCCCTTACTGTCCTACAACTTTGTTCTATAGAATTTTTTTGTAACTATAATAATAAAGAAAATAATGGCGGTGGTCGGTTTTTGTGTTACACCCTGTATAGGTATGTTAAATTAAAATAACTGAAGAATGACAAGCATGAAATTTATAATAATTAAATAATGCATGTCATATTTTTTTTATAATTATTGTGCGTAAGTTTTTTGGCAAAAAATCAAATAAAAATATACCAATGATATGCATGTATTATTATTAATTGATCTAATAAACTATTTAATAGGTATTTTTTTAAAAAATTAATTCACTATTAATTATATTTAAAAGTATTTTAAATGAAAGTTTATGCAATATTTTTCATAATAATAAAAAAATAATAATAATTTATTATTTTCGTAAATAATTAAATAAAAAGTTTAGCGCCAGAAATAGTCATGAAAAACAACCCCTCACTTCAGTGACGTCGGAGTATATACAGCACGTCATTAGGTAGCCAATAGGAAAACAGTTTGTCAATCACCTACGCCACTTATACCCAAAAATAAAAGCAGACAATAGTTTGTCACATGTAATGCTGGATTTATACAGCGTAAGTCATAACGTAACGTACCGTGCCGTGGCGTACTGTAACGTATCGTAATGCGTGATTTTTCTAGGCTATTTTATACAGAACTTTTACGGTACATTTTTGTAAAAAGTATACTAATGCTCCGTCGAAACAAATGTAGTGTACATCAGATTTGTATTTATCAGGTTCGTTAGTTTATTCGCAATGCAGTATATTTCATATATATTTCCATTTAATATATTAATACAAACTTTGACACATGACACATGTCACTTATGTCAGTCAAAGTCACATAAGACAGACTATTCGTAATGTAGTATTTTTTATATTTATATCCATTTAATTTATTAATTCCAACTTTGACATAATTAGCCACACAAAAACAGACTATAGCGCAGGTAAGCAATAATTTTCATAATATCGCAACGTACCGTAACGTAGAAAGATAAAAGGTCACGATCTTTGGGTTTTTGACAAGTTACGGCACGGTACGTCACGTTACGGCTTACGTCTGTATAAATTATCACATAGGTATGCATTGATTTATTCTTTACGTTACGTTACGGCACGGTACGTTACGTTACGGCTTACGCTGTATAAATCCAGCATAAAACTGTATGTACTATGACGTCACATTCTGTTTCAGATCACGTGACTTTTCCAAAATATTACATAACTTTCATAACTAATTGTAAAATATTTAATGAATATTTCGTGATATTTTCGAATTTGAGGCTCTATAAACTAAAGAACAATATTTTTTTTAAAAATTTGTACTTAGCAGTCATATAAATATTCTTGTAATTACCCTTCTAAAAATATAATGGATCCACTTACGTAGATATCCCTGAAAGTTGACCAACTCATACGTATCTTCTTGTAGGTGGGGTCGCGCCCTCCGAAGATGAGCTTGAAAAGCCAAAGCTCCACCGCCGCCACTTGAACTGGTGCTGCTACCTACCAGAGCTTGGTATAAAGCAGCTTGTTCTTCGTTCCAGACTAGTTCGTACACGCTAGTGTTCAATAGTTCGCTCTGAAAAGAAGATAAATAAAATTAAGTTCTCTACTATTTTGTTTTATTATTTTGGGAAACTTCATCTAAACTAAAAGCGATTTGTAGTTTTAAAAGTCTTTATTATTATTCGTTAAGCAGTTATAAGTTTTTTTTTAATATTTTGTGATGTAGATATATAGATGATTATATTCTCAAACAGTGGACTTCGCAAATAATTGATCTTTTCGTCACCGAAAGCCATCTGAATTTTCCGACTGGTTTCCACCTAGCTGTTGCCCAGTTTTAGGCAAAATGCAATAGCGCTGCTCTAGTCCTTCCGTCATTTTCCTTGCAATGAAAAACCTACGAGAGCACTACACACTACTTCACTCAAATGGTGCTTGCCAGCTACAGACGCTATCTATTCACGCATGCGCACGAAGGTTCAAGGTCGGCTTATGCAAACGCGCTTGATTCAAATCCATCAGATCCTCAAAATCTCTGAACCTGATTTCCTACAGCAGGAGCTTGATCACATCAGACATAGTTTAATCCAGAACAACTATGACGTAAAATTAATCAATAATGTAATTCATAGACAATTAAACCCTTTACCCAAAAAACCCGTGGATACCTCGTTCGAAACATTTGCATCTATCCCTTACATTAAAGGTTTCTCGGATAAAATAGGTAGAATTCTCAATAAAAACAATATTAAGGTCTTTTTTAAACCTCCACAAAAGATCTCAGAAATACTCCCCCAAACTAAAGATAAACGCGAACCCTTGTCGTCACCCGGTGTTTATAGTATTCCTTGTTCTTGCGGCACAGTATACATAGGTGGAACAGGAAGGAGTGTTCACACTAGATTATCAGAACACAAACGCTGTCTGCGTAATGGTATGGTATTAACATCTGCGGTCGCAGAACACCAACACAACACAGGACGTAACATCTTATTTGAAAATTCCCGCATTTTAGCTCCTGTCCCTGAGTTTTACAGACGTAAATACATCAATCGGGATGATGGCTATTTCTTGAGCCACATGTGGAAACCGGTGATTCTCGGAACACGACACGCCCAATCTACCATTACGAACTCGATTCCCATTGGTCCTCATTAGCTCTGCTCATCTACCGTATCTTTAGATTAGTATATAACTGTCTTCTCGGCCTTCTTTCGTCACTTGGTTTATTTGGCCTCTAGCGTGGTTTACACGTCGGGTAACCTTGTAAACTGAGTCTCCCTCCTTGTTGCTTAAACTCGGCCTCTAGCGTGGTTGACACGTCGGGTAACCGTGTTTAAGACAGTACTATCCCCCTTGCTCCTGAAGATGCCCCATATGACTGACACAGTCCATTCCCGGAAAACGAATATTTCTCATGACTCAGACTGTGGAAGCCTACGCAATTATTTATTCAATTATTTGAAAGTTTATGTCAATTCTGCTTTATGAAAATAAGTAAATGTCATCTAGTACCAACCTTCTGAAATAAAAAATTACGTATCGAAATGAAGGCTCTTTCGAAACGCAACTGGGTTTCGTAATGACTTCATTATGAACGCAAAATATAAAAATATGTTTAAAATAACTTTCGTGGTCAATAATTGAAAATATGTGTGAATAATAAGCAATTTAATAAAACAATTAATAAACAATTACGTTTACTATACAGACACTCCAAGTTTTGATTGGCATTTATTGGCAGCCTATATTATTCAAAATATCTTTGTGTAACGTGTTTATTTATTTGGGTGAAGTGTAAATATTAGACAATTATTACTAATTAAAATAAAGGTTTATTAAACTATAATTAAATATTAAAAAGGTATTAAATAATAACGATTATTAATATTAAATACTAATTTAAAATCTAATTAGGACTAACTATAATTAACTAGATAACACTATTATTTAAACAAATAACACGACTATTTATTTCCACGATATTACTGATTATTTATTTCGACTATTTATGTCACTATTTATTTATGCAATTAACTGTCCGCCTACCGACCCCCACAGCGTCTATATACTCAACTGACTCAACAGCGTCTGTATACTCAACTTCTCGGATAGAAGTCACCTCTTTCACCACACTATCTTTCTATTTATGTAACTCTCTGTTTAACTTCCACAGCCTCGGTATCACCGACTTTCCGTATGCCACAATTCTTCAACACCATTGCCGAGTATCCACTTTCACTTGCCGTTACTGTGTAACACGAGGGGGGTGCGGATCTGGATGATGCTACTAAACTGATGACTGTTTCTTACTGATGATTACTGTTTACTAATTCTTCTTACTCCAACGATGATACACTTTCACTTTGACTGACTGGTGAAAAGGAACTTCGTGAGAAGGAGAACACACATACACTTCCTACACTGCACTTTACTACTTTACACTGATGAACACTTGATGATACGGACATGGACACTACTTTTTATTTAATAACTAAACTTTTTAACTAATTTACTAAACGTTTTATTTACATGGTTACACTCCGTAACCCAGCGGGCGGCGTTCTGCACGCGCCCCTAAACTAAAACACTACATTCCGTCAACTAACGTCTTCCCGACGCGACAAACTTATCTCGACTCTTACATCTTTATCCCATGACTATCTAAACTCGACTATCTTAAAACAAAACGCTATCTTCAGGACAGGATTATCTTAGGGGTACGGGGTGCATAGGCTAGAGCATCCAAAGTCACGCACGTATACATAATAATTTCCAGACTTAATTATCAACAAATAAATCATAATACGATAAGAATTTCTAAACTGAATTTTGACATATATAACTTAAACAGATTCTAAACAGAGTAAAAATATGAATATTGAAACTATAATTTAGAAAAGTTTATAAAAAAATATTTATCTATTATTGCTCTTACCCTCGCCTTGTCACAACTGTCCCCGTATACCTAGCTTCCCAATACTCTTCAACACTATCGAGTATTCTCTTTCACAGCTATCCCAGTATACCAGTAACTTCCCGACTCGTCTTTACTGTCCTTGTACACTATAGCTTCGCAATACTCGTCAACACTACCGAGTATTCACAACCACAGCTATCCTAGTTAACCAGTAACTTCCCGAGTCCTCCACTTCACACTATGCTGCATACGCTCACCACGATACTGCTGTGCTTCACTAACACTCAATGTGAATGTCTCTTGTCTCTCCATGTAAGTAACTAACTCTCGAGCATAGCTGCGTCCCTTTTACACAGCTGCCATTAGCTTCCAGACAGCTTTAGAATGTTCTACCGCATAATAACAATGAACACAAAAGGTTCAGGCGACCGGAAGTAATTAAACACGTCGTGGCTTGTTTGTTTACGTAGCCCGGCTGCTACGCTATACTTAGACGCATGTTCAGCGTAGCAGCGGGGCTCACACGTTACATTTGATTTACATACAAACGTACGTGGTTTCCTCGATAATAATTAACAATAATTTTTCTTTATGATCCGGCATTTCTCGTAGCATAGGTCAGCGCAGAGTTAATTGCAAATTACAACTACAACTGTTCAGCGAAAGTAATAAATATTTACTGCATAGTTTTACGACTTTTCTGTTAACAATGATGTCATTTACAAACAAATAACTTTGAGTAGGAATTTTTATGAAAATTCACTGTTAACTATTTGTTAGTGTTTGTTAGTGCTAACAATTATCGTAATGTGTAATTATCATACAGACTGTCTCACAACTCGCGCCCCAAATCTAAAAAAATCTAGCTTAAAATAAAATAAATAAATATATCATCACAGCATATTACCCATTGCTGGGTGTGCCAATCTGCTTTGTACGCAGATATCGGTAATAATGATGACATATTTGTACCGTGCGGGCGCTTACCAGGCGTCACCTCACGGGCACTCATTGCTGGCGTGGAGAGTGCACCACAGGGGTCAATTTTGTGCCATTTAAAATTGGAAATATTTGGCGTCGGTCGGGATCGAACCTGGTTCCTCAGATTCGCGACCTGACACTCAGGCACGCGGCCACGAGACCCCATCTAGCTTAAAAGATATTCGACAAAAGACGTCTTAAAATTGACCAATCAGAGACCTACACCTTTAATGTGTGTTTGCCGTAATTTTACGTTTCTAGGGTTTTATACAAATCAAATCTTCTTTAAAATGTGTGGACGACTGTAGTTTTCGAAAAATATCAGTGTCAAATTAAATATGACAAGATGCATAAAAAAGGCAAATTCTTACCATGTATTCAGCCGCTGATTACTTAGAAATGATTATAATTTTCGGAGAATGTGGACGTAACGCCAGAGAAGCAGCACGAGTCTATTTGGCACGTTTTCCGGATAGAAATCTTGTGGATCATAAAGTGATATTGAGAGCCATCGCAAGGACGCATGAGACCGGTCAAGTTATGCCAGATCGAAAAGAAACTGGTGGTGTCCCCAGAATCGCTCGTACAGTTGAGAACGAAGAAGCTGTTTTAAATGATGATCTCGGATGACACCTTCGCTAACCTAAATTTGCTGACAGTGAAAAGTCAACTCTAAAGTGTCAAAATTACAGTATGTGAAACAAATTTTGTAACTCACTAGTAGTATTTTTAAAACCTAGCTACCAGTTTTATTTTGTAATAATATCATCACACCTCAAGATATCCTTCCGGGGTTGGTGGATTAAAAAGTCTTGTAACTCCGTTATGCAAGCAGCCGCAAATTATTTTCTTCTATTTGTTGGTAACCTATTGTCGTCGGCAAGTATCAGTTTCGTCTGGGGCGCGTGTTATGAGACACCTGTATATTAGTTAATTAGTTCTTATTTTATGACATGTCAAAAGAAAAATTAAGAAGGGTTTATAGATTAATTATGTCTATATTTACTTGTCATTAAAAGTATTGATACAAGTGCAAAAGAAATAAAAATAATGTATTGTTCATATATATGTATAAATATACAGAGTGTTTCCTTTAAAACAACCAGCGCTTTTTTGGACGAACTAACAACTTTAGAGAAATATGTTTTATATCAAAAATGATCAAGAATAAGGGGATAATGTATCAATAGTAACAAACCGAATATTTAATATTTATTTTTTTAAATTGCACCCTATATAATTTTTTAGCCCTTTAAATAGAATATTATTTTCTGATTTCAACTATATAAATATAGCATAGGGTTGTATAGCAATTATTTCGAGAAAAATGGTATTAAAAACTAGAAATAATGTAATAAAAATCTGGTGTGGCCAACACAATACCTCCCGCCATTTACAGCTCGAGTCACAAAAAAGGTTAAGTTAATCCTTACTTTTGGAATAACGAATTTTACTCTAAATTTGACAGTTTATTTCTTGAAATATAGTCTAATCAAATCCAAGTAACTACCTTTTTTAAACCCCTCAACAAGATTAAATCCCAATTACAGAGTGAGTTCACATTCACACACATCCATGCCTTAGTGGTATTCGAACTCAGAGCCCCGAGGGCACTCATGACATGAGGCATTGCTCTAACCATTGAGCAACCGAAGCTATAATAAAATGAAGATTAAATGTTAAATACCGGAATAGAATACAATTCACTAATCCAAAAATGAGGATTTCCTTAAACATTTTTTGAATCGTTAATTTTTATTAATCTAAATACATACCTACATATTTACTTATGGTGGACACTGTATTGAATTCCTTTTCTATTGTTCTAATTACTTTTTCCTTTTTAAAACGTTACTAATATTATTTTGAAATGATTAGTTCTTTGATAGAGACATTTATGTCAGTTACATACATTTGAATAACTGCGTTCTGTATGTTTAAAGTGTAAGCTCTGGGATTTAAATTATAGATAATTTTATAAATTTATCCATAAAATACATAGAAAAAGTATTAATGCAAATCTATAGAAAATTTAATAATCTTTAATTTTTATAATAACATTAATCTCAAAAAAATAACATTTAAAAGTATTTTTCGAAGAAAACTATTTTGAGCTTCTAGTAAAGTGCCATTTCCGGTTATCCGATTTTCACCAAAATCTAATGGGCTCTTTCCATTACAGAAAAAGTTCGAAATACAATTGTAATATTATAAAATTATTTTTAATGCCATTTTTCTCGAAATAATTGTTATACAACCCTATACCATATATATATCATTGAAATCAGAAAAAAATTCTCTATTTAATGGGCTAAAAATTATATAGGATACCATTTAAAAAAATATAATTTTGTTCTGCCGTTTGAGAACTACTGGTCGAATTTTCGGTTTGTTATTATTATTAAATTAGCCCCTTATTCTTGATCATTTTTTGTATATAACATTTTTTTCTAAGGTCATTAGTTCGACCAAAAAAGCGCTGGTTGTTTTAAAGGAAACATCCTGTATAAAAGTTACAATACAAGTGTGTTGAATAATTTGTATACAATTAAAATATGATGGTATGAATACAATGCAATTTAAATTTTAATTAAATACGCGTGTCCTATATTAGTTGGACATTTTTATAAATAATACAATAGAAATTAGTACAAACGTCATTCATTGTAAATGTAAATAAACAAGCATAATTAGAATGTAATGTTTTTAGTTTATATACAGATACATTAACTGGCACAGAAAATGATCCATTTCACTTATTAAAGAATAAAAACTTGAATAAAATATAAAATTTATATTTGAGTATTTACCACAAAATATTGTAACGTTTTTATTTATTTGGGTGAAGTGTAAAAATCAAAGAATAGGGGATTACAGCTCAATCGAATTAAAAGTATATGCTTAATAATGAATATTAATAAAGAAATAAAATGATATAATTGTAATACTTCGGAAATAAGGGTTTTTTTGTTTTAGCAGCCCGTCACTCGTATGAAATCCATATATATTATTTTGATTGGTGACTCAAAGACCACCTATAAATATATAACGAATACCGATTAGGGGGTGGAGTCTACTACCAATGGGAGATGACAAATTCAAATAGCGGACACGTGGCTATCAGTCCGTACCGCAATTCTCAGATAGTTTTTATTTGAATATAAATTTCTTGCATTAAACTTAATAATTTTGATAGACTTGCAATTATAAAGCATGTAGACTTGTATCTACAGTGTTACAATATTAATTTGTTTTTTAAAATATAATTTAAAAATAGCATACATTTCAAGAACATTTTAGATCCACGAAGAAAACAGTTTTATATAAAAACTTATATTCGTGACGCCATATCTATATTTTCAAACTTCGGGGGACCATAACTCGCTTATTAATAGGAATTTTTCACCGGATTTTCACCAATAGTCTTAGTTTTACTTACACTTTCTAATGAAATTATAAAAAAAAAATGGTGGTATCCCCTATTATTATTATTATTAATTAAAATAGGTGTTTATTAAAACGATAAATAAATATTTAAAACACTATGACGATTATTACTATTAAACAAATTATAAAAACTAATTAACAAGTTAAACATTAACATTATTTATTTAAACAATTAACAACGCACTATTTATTTACACAATTTTACTGATTATTTATTTCTACTATTTATATCACTATTTATTTATATCACATTCAACTGTCCGACCTACCGACCTCCACAGCGTCTATATACTCAATTAATTCAACAGCGTCTGTATATTCAACGGCCCGGACAGAATTCACTCCTTTCACCCCACTTTTTATATAACTAACTGTCCTTCTGACGGACTAACTGTTGTAACTTCCACAGCTTCAGTATCATCGTCTGTCTGTATGCCACAACTCTTCAACACCACTGCCGAGTATCCATTTCCACTCGCCGCTACTGTCCCCGTATACCTAGCTTCTCAATACTCCTCAAAACTAACGAGTATTCACTTTCACAGCTATCCCAGTATGCCAGTAACTACCCGAGTATTCCACTCGACACTAAACTGCATACACTCACCACCCTTACTTCTTATTATCTATGTAACTGTCCTTCTGACGGACCCTCTCTCCGCACGCAAATTCGTTGCTTGTATGTATAGTTGCTCTAATATTTGCCAGAACATTCTAGCAATATCTCGACCGATATAACAATGGGCGGGTAGTTATGTTTCTCTCCCCCTTGTTTACACAAGAGTTCGCTTCGTCGCCCGCCAGCCGCGCGCTCCAACTATGTTATCGATTGCTTTCCAAATCTCCACCCATTCATTCACTATTAAGCGTTTACATAACGTAACATAACATATCATAGCATAACATAAAGAAAATATGAATGTATGTAAACCGGTATAGTATTTCATAGTTTTCGTAAGAAACATAATATATCATAACGTATCTTAAGAAAACGTAGAATATGGCCAAATTTTATTTCCTTACGGATACGTTATATTAATCGGTTATACTCGGACGCGTACATGAGTCGTCGTATACCACATTTCAAAACAACAGAACAGCTGTCAATTGAAGTGTCAATGTCAAGATGGATGAAGCAACTAATTCCTTTTGTTGAGAAATATGCTATGATAAATCTCGACAAGATTTTAAGGATATTAAGAAAAAAATATTGCACGGGATTGCAACAACGACCAAATATAACTAGACAAAACTTCATTTGGTTTGTTTTGATTTCGGCTGGCCAGACAGAGAAACTAGAGATATAGATATGTCTTGTCTAGTCCGAGTATTTCTTACTAGAGGTCACTACTGAGGCCACGTAGAGTATCAGTGTCTAGTTTAAACGTTGCTCACTAGAGGCGCAAGTGTTCTTAGTTGAAATTTCGTGGTTAACATTAAATAATTTATAAGGTTTAATATTAAAGAAAAACCAATGTGTCACTCACAAAACCACTAAAACTACAAAACAAAGACAAAATACACATGCTTCTACGTGGCCGCTAGTGAGCAACGCTCAAACTAAACACTAGACACTCTACGTGGCCTCTAGTAAGAAATACTCGAACTAGACAAGACATATTTCTATCTCTAGTTTCTCTGTCTGGCCAGCTGAAATCAAAACATTCAGTGAGGAAGGATAGGGAATGTTTTGTCTAGTTATATTTGGTCGTTGGATTGCAATATCCGAAATTATGAACCAGTCCGGTAAATTATTAATAGCAAAAATATCGTCCGTATCCATAATAGTATTCTTGATTTTTAGACTAACATATAATGTCAACATCAAACTGAATATATGAGCAAAATATTTAACATGAAGTTAGCAGATATTTACAATATGTATTGGAATTATGAAACCTTCACTGATTCCTTATGTTACGTTATATTATGTAATGTTATGCTATGATATGTTATGCTACGTTATTTAAACTCTGAAGCAGGCTTTAAACTCTAGAACTTATATCATAGGCGTCGGCTCGCACCTCGCATGCACTGGCTGGGGGCGAAATGTCGTAGGTACCCTCTCATGTTACAATATTATTATTATTATTGTTGTGTATTTAATTAATTGCATTAATTTATTGCAATATTCATATTGTACCGACGCACGCGGCGCGTCCATGAATTACGATCGCGCCGCCTGCATCGGCACAGGCCCACTTTATTACTTGTATTTATATTTTCATTGTTATTGTTATGTATGATATGAGGGCAGTTGTTTTATGTCCATAATTGTAAACAGTCGCATTTTGTATTTGTCCTTAACATTAATAACCTTTTCGAAATTATATGTCTGCGTTTATGTTTATTAGTATTATTATTATACAATTTAACTGATCCCAATATTTTTACCTTGGCGTGGCAGCGGAGTGGTCTGCCCGCCACTTTTGTGTGTGCCCATAGCGGGTACATTTTGGTGATTATTATGAAATGAGACCATGTGGGGATTATAGGGCTTTAAATTTAGCAAGAATTCCAGACAGATACCCTCTACCCCACATACACTCATTTCATAATAATCTACAAAACTGCACAATATTTTCAAAAATTGACCTACTGGGAGCATATCATCAAATCCCAGTCGCAGAAGAATATGTCTATTTAACAGCTATAACGACACCATTCGGGTTGTATGAATTCACACGAATGCCATTCGGACTTAGAAACGCGGCTCAATCATTTCAAAGGTTCATGGATGCCATATTACAAGATCTCGATTTCATTTTTGTTTACATTGATGACATCTTAATTGCAAGCAAAAATCAAACAGAACACTACAAACACCTCAAAATTTTATTTGAACGATTAAACTCATTTGGTATCAAAATCAAGCCAGAAAAATGTGAATTTAACGTACCCAACCTAAACTTTTTAGGGCACAATATAACAAAAAACGGCATCAAACCTGCAAGCGACAGGATTAAAATTATTTCTGATTACACACCCCCGAAACATGCAAAGGTCTACACAGATTTTTAGGAATGATCAACTACTATCACAGATTCATACCCCATTTTGCACCATCGTTTAACTGATCCCAATATTTTTACCTTGGCGTGGCAGCGGAGTGGTCTGCCCGCCACTTTTGTGTGTGCCCATAGCGGGTACAATATTATAAGCCTATCGTAGCGGAATAATGAAATTGATAAACATGTAAATATGCATTTTTAGAGGCTCATAACGCCTGAATTATTTGAAATATTTTCAAATAACACTAAAATCCTGTTGTACGGAATTAAAATATAAATTAAGTCTTGGTTTCGAAATAAAATATAGTCTAACTTACTGGTAGGTGTCCTAAAAGAGCCGTAACACTCTCCGAGACGTAGTGGACATGCCCAGCTGCAGAAAAGACAACGATGAAGCCATCCAGTGCTTCCAGGATCAGATGTGTGAATTCTTCGTTAGATAAAAAAGCTGGCTTCCAGTCTTCTTGGATTTCGTGGGCTCGCGATCTTATCGCTATCTCTGTAACCAAAATCAACAAAATTACTTATTTGCAATCGAAATTAACGATAGAGGCGCTGATTTGCGAAACACGATGGGTTTGGCATATCAATATACCTATAAAACTAAAATATACTGCTGGTGGGAGTGAGATTTGTGAGACTGACATTGGTCGAGTGCAGACATACAGGGTGTAAATGAAATAAGTGCATTAAATTTAACCAGTAATGTAACTCGACGAGAGCAACAATATTTCTTAATAACTTTTTTTTCTAAGTCTTTTAGATTTTGAGTTAAAATTCTTTAAAGATTTACTGCATATTTCGGCGCGCGCTCATGGAGAACAAATGACAGCTGTCGTATTCAAGTGGGATACAAACAGCTCAAAAATCGTCGGTTATCGGTTACACTTGCAGACACAGTAATTAATAAACGAATCAACGGAAATAACATTTATTATTAATTAATTCGTAATAGTACAATTTTTAGAATAAAGAAATTTAAATTTTGGATAACAAAATTATAACGTTGTGTATTAAACCAGACTTTTTAATCACCTGTGAATAGTGGAAGACAAGGAGGGGCGAGGTGAGGTAACGACAGGAAGAGCAAAAACATAGTTATTAGGTTATGAGATGATTATTTATCGTCGATAAATCATAATAGTTTAAATACGTTATTCAAAAAATGTAAGTACAAACTTTTGTCCATCTAAAAGAAGTACTTGAGTACCAATAATTAGTCGTCCATTTATTGTTCCCGCTCAAATATGTTTTAATGAAAATTTTTACAGCATTTTCGTCTGTCGAGATGTGTATTGTGCATAATAAATACACCTTCCCGAGTAAATTCAGTCTCATTCATGAACATTATGAGCCATTCACAAAATCGAAGTCTGTTATGTGCTGAAAACAGAACTTTTTGCACATGCTATGGATATAACTGTTGCTTTTTTAAAAATTGTCATATGTGACACTCCGTATTGTGATGTGATAAAGATGTACAAGATTAACAAATGTGCGAATATTAAGAACAGAATGATTTGGTGATGATTTGGAAACGCTCCGTGTAAATGCGTTGGCAACTCCATGACACTGTCTTTATGTCAACCGTGATGTCAAGTAAAATGTAGTACAGATACGAGTAAAAAAATAAATAAACCATAGGTAAGTAATTACAATGTCTGTGTACTCGCATTTTGACAGAATTTTACCTTATAAACAAGTTTATTACTAATGTCAAAATTTAATTGCAACAATTGACAGGACTGTCAATTGCTAAAACAAAATTTTCATAGCTATTGTTACTGCATTCAATTATCACAAAAATATTTGGAACGACTCGTCAATTTACGGGGTGGTAAAAATGCTAAAAAAATATGCGATTTCGAGAAAAAGTTATTAAGAAATATTGTTGCTCTCGCCGAGTTATATTACTGGTTATAATTAATGCACTTATTTCATTTACACCCTGTATATATCTGCATATACAGCTGCACTTTTCTGTAAGATAACTCTGCACAAGCGCCGGATTGCTTTGATTTTATTGGTGTAGAACAGGTAAGGGGAACTAGCGGAAGGGAAATTCTTACACTAACTGATAAGGACAGACAATAATGTTTGTAGCAGACTGTAACACGAGGGGGGTGGCGGAGTAGAATGATGATAATACTGCTGATTACTGCTATTCTTAAATACTGCTTACTCCTAATTGTTTGCTTCAGCGATGACACACTAACTGACTGACTGCTGATAAAGGGCTTCTTGAGAAGGAAGAACACACATACACTAACACTTTACACTTGATAAACACTACAGACATGGGATAAACATGTAGTATGTTTTTAGTTTTGGGGCGACGCCCGCCCGCTGTGTTACGGAATGTAACAGTTTAGTATCTGCTTAGTTGTGTTAATTATGTTTAGTTTAATCCATAGTTAATAATAAGTTATAATAATCATGTAAATAAAGTTTAGTTATTAAAAACCAAGTAGTGTCCATGTCCGTAAATCGTAATGTAAGTGTTCATCAGTGTAAAGTTAAAGTGTAAAAGCGTGTGTGCTCTTCCTTATCACTAGTCAATTAAGTGTAAAGTGTATCATCGTTGGGAGTAATTAGTAGCAGAAGAAGGAGTAAACAGTAAGAAGCAGTAGTAGCATCATCAGCTTCAGAGATCCCCTTGTGTTACAGTGGCGCAGTCGGTAGGATACTCGTGAGAGTTAACATTAGTGATGGGCATAATCGAATGATTTTGAGAATCGAATTATTAGTATTTGAATGAATTTCATAATCGAATGATCATTCGAGTATTCGAATGAATTTCATAATCGAATGATCACTCGAGTATTCGAGATATGAGAACTCAATTCGTTCATTCAATGAATAGTTTTGTGCTCGAGCGAAAAATACTCCTCCCTAACACAAATCATTCGATCTCGGTTCTCGGTTCGGTTGTATTCGGATTACTTCGCATCTCACATTCCCGTATCTCGTTCAGCCTTCTGCTCTGCTGCATGTCTGTTCTGTAGTAATTGCAATAATACTGGCAGACTGGCAGTGAGAAACAGACAACTGATTCAGGTTTATTTTTCATTTTTCTATTTGATAAGGTGAATAATAATAATAATAATAATTATACGAGCCCCGTCTCAATGAAGTTGGCCCACTCGCTATAATTTCATTTTATTTAGGTAAATTAAATTATGATACAGATAATTTTTATTAATATTACAGACATTTTGTCATTCTAGTGACACAACAAGAAAATATGTTTTCTAAAATATTTTATTTTTTAATGTAAAATGATATATAGTTACTTTTACCAACAATTAAAAAAGAAATGAAAAAAATTAAACGAATTTAAGTCGTATGTGGTTTTATTATAAAATATATTTTTATTTACCTATGTCTAGTTTAATATTATAATTATATTTAATTTATTTTTAGTGTAGGTAGTCATTCTGAGTTCTGTAACGAAAGAAGAGTTTTTTATTTCATTGTTTTTAATGTTTTTATTAATTTAAATACTGCAGTTTAACAAAGAAATTAAATTATTTTTGTTTCTAATCTACGTGAGTTTTCTTTCCCATAGCCCGAATTACGAAATACGAGATACGAATGAAAGTGCATTCGAGTTCACGAATAGTTTACCTAAGAAATTCAGTCTACCACATGAAATACCATTCAAGCGATAAAATCATTCGAATGATTTAAACGCACTCGAGTTCTCGACTTTAACCGAGATATTCAGTCTACACATGAAATACCATTCGAGCGATAATATCATTCGAATGATTTAAGCGCACTCGAGTTCTCGAAATATCATTCGAGCGAAATAATCATTCGAATGATTTAAAAATCACTCGAGATATCTCGAGACATTTTCATAATCGAATATTTCGATTATTTTCATTCGAATGATCCCATCACTAGTTAACATGTAAGAGTTGACCTTAGAGAGCCATGGGGTTCGTCGCGTCGGGCAGACGTGTTTTATTTTTGAACATGTAGTGTTTTAGTTGTGGGGCGACGCCTGCCCGCCGGGTTACGGAATGTAACTTATTAGTAATGGCTTAGTTGAGTATGTTTTGTTTAATCCATAGATAATAATAATTTATAATAATCATGTAAATAAAGTTTAGTTATTAAAATCCAAGTAGTGTCCATATCCGTAAATCGTAATGTAAGTGTTCATCAGTGTAAAGTTAAAGTGTATAAGAATGTGTGCTCTTCCTTATCACGAATTCCTATGTCAAGAAGTCCTTCTCATGAATTCCTTCGGCACGAAGTGTTGGACGCCAACCATCAGAGGCGTCCACCAGTAAGATAAAGTGTATCATCGTTGGAATCATCAGTATTAGTATCATCATCCAGATCGGCACCCCCCTCGTGTTACAAGACTCCTCTTAATGAGAGATAGAGCATCAGCAGTATATTTTAGTTTTATAGGTATATTGACATATCACAGTTCACATTTTTCACTGTTTCATTGGCGTCGTTCAGCATGGTACAGGCGCTGGCACCGAAATTTGCCGAATACAGTTGCTGAACCAATCACATTCGTCCATTCATTATGTTCGGCAAACTTCGGCGCTCAGCGCTGCCAGCGCAGTGCCGTGCTAAACGGGGTCATTGACTGAGTTTAAAAACTTATTTAAAAAATAATCGTAGTATTTTTTTGTACCCTCATAAATACTAAGTAAACGACACTATTAAATTTGACAGAACAAAATCTTAATTCATACTATTCGTAGATAACCTTGTAAAGCGTTTAGTTCAGAATCTATGTATAACCTGTCGAATATTCAATTAACTGCGCAATGCCATTCTTAGGTGAAGAATATTATATAATTTTTCCATATATTTCTTTTGTTAATAAATTATTATTCTTGTAAAATATGTAACAGTAATTGGTACCACACCTCAGCAGAATAAAAGCGACTAGTTTTTATCGCCCAGGTATTCAAAGTGAAGAAAATATCATTACCATTATATAACATCGGCATTTGTGACTTTACACAAAGTATGATAATACTTAATCTAACCTGTCACATACACACATGCGCAAGTATGCATATACAGGGTGATCGGCGTAAGTCCGGCATCAAGAATATGTCGTTCATTTGAAACATACAAAAAATGTTGATAAGCAAAGTTGAACTAAACAAGGGGCTCATCAGGGGTGCGTTTCAAAACAAAGATACAGAGTAAGTGGATCCCCTACTTGGAGTACGGTCACGTGACCATATTTGCCGGAGTATTTAGGAACGGCTATGAGTACATAAAATAACATAACCTTAAAAATAAGAAAATATCTTTTTGATACGACATTTTGACTACCAATAGTTATTTGTATCACTACTCCAGAAACTGAATATTTGCGAGAACGAGTTTATTTTGACGAGATCTCGCAAAACAGTTTCTGGGCGTGTGATACACAAGATTTTTTGTGCCGACATCTCCATAAATTCTTCGTACATATCTCCACACTTTAATTTTATTTTACATAACCTAAAAAAATTAACATATATTTTTATCGGTTTTGCATTGCAAGTTTAAATATTATTACTTACATTTGAGTTAAAAATGCGTGATTATTTTATATTTATTGAAAATATATCATACAAACATTAGTTACGTATATATTTTATGTAATTTCGCATATTTTCAATGACAGATAGCGGAAACTCAATTGTGTCACGTGAAGTTAGTTGTAGTTACAAAACAAACGAAACAAATTAGTCCTAAAGTTGAAATTTATAATTAATCTATACGAGATGACAGCAATGACAGCATATTATTATTTTTATGACACAATTTAGTTATTTAAGTTACAATAATTAAAGATTTAGCCCTAAAATTTATAAACATTTTGTTAATTCTTGTGTACAAAAGAATCTTAAATTGACATATCACCAGAACAGTAATGCCAACTCCTTTTGCCGGCCTAGGTCAGCAACAGCGCATTTCTGGACGATTTTAAGTTCTGTAATACTAGTCAAAATGGACGGAGGTACGAAAAAATTATTTATTGTGTGCACTTCCTGTTTTACCAAGACTTTTTTTACAATTAATACGGGTTTTACTATTATGTTTTACAAATGACTTTTTTATAAGATAAATAATCATCAATTACTCCAATGTATTGATAATTTTCAAGATTTATTTTTATTTCAAATACGATTTCTGTATGTTTCGTTGTAAAAATTTGCGTAAGACACGCAAATTCTCATTGGAGTATTTCGTACCCTACTAGCGTAGCAGAGTACGAAGAGTATGCTCTAGAGTGCGTACTCCGAATTTTGGAACGTTTATCGCGTAATCTCTAAGGGCGGTATTCATAGTCCATTCTCAAGCGAATACTTAAGATCGTCTTCATGGAGACTGGCTTGTTTATCAACGTCGACTTATTGTAACTACTGATTCATAGTCGTGACTTAAGCAGATCTTCAGAAATAAGTATTTACTTAATACTGACTTCATGGAGACGATGCTTGAGGCATTGCTTATTTGATATCTGTCATTATTCTTTAAATTTTGACTTGGCAACATGCAATTTATTGTCAAATAACAAATTTGACATTTCAAAGGGAGAATATTAAAATATAAATTAGTAGTAATCTATGGCAAAACAATGAAAATAAATTTATTGACAAATTAAATCATTTTGACGTACATTATAAGTGTATATGGTCTGTCATAAGTGATTTTTAAAATGTCAAAAAATCGGCATTATACCCCATTAGAGAAAAAGATATTTTTTGATATACTAAAAGTATATAAAAATATTATTGAAGTAAAGAAGAGTGATTCAGTTTCTTTATCTAAAAAAGTAAATGCGTGGAATAAAATTGTGGAACACTACAATAATTCAAAAAATATCACGCAAGAAGTATAATTTTAAAATATATTATTACCTACATATTTTCATTTTATTCTCTTCTATTTTATATACTTATTAATATTAGAGATCCATCACACAGTTAAAAAAATTATGGTTTAACATAAAGACAAGTCAACGAAATGCCCTTACTAAGGAAAAGCAAGCTAGAATGGCAACTGGTGGTGGTCCGGAGGAGACACCAGCAGAAATTGACCCCGATGTAAATGAAATTGCGCCTCATTTAATGATTACTGCACCAGTGCTATTTTCCTCAAATGTTATTATTGTATTTAATTAAATTATTTTGTATTTTTGGTAAAATTGCATTAATTTTGCACTATTTTTATTAAATCTAAATCTTTTTTTTTAAATTCCAATACATTATATTTTTCTATTGGATTTTCCATGTCACGCACGTATTTTTTTGGCACTCTATTAATATAAATTTCTTCTATATCATCTATATCACAATCTTCAATATCATTTAATTCAAACATGGTGTGTTCTTAAGCAAGCATAGACCTATACTTGACAAAAGTACTCCTATATGCGTTCTTGAGCATGAACTATGAAACTTGTCAGTTAAAGGAAATTGTTTTGTTCAAAGAAGATATGATTATGCAACTAGAACAAATAAGTATTGCTTCATCAAGTCTTGCTTATTTTGAAGAATCTCAAGTCATCACTATGCAACATAAACAATAACTTAAGCAAATGCTTAAGCTAGTCTTATATCAAGCAATGCTCAAGTACTGACTATGAATACCGCCCTAAGAGTAAGCGCAATAGTTTTAGAACGGATTTTACCATACTCGATACTCCAGAGTAAGGTTTTGGAACGCACCCCAGATGATGTTAGTAAGAATTTTGCATCACTTCCGGTTTTACCGAAAATGGGTACAACTTCAAATCTAGCATACAGGCAATCGGTATTTTTATATTTTTTTCAGAATGTACATAAATTTATCTTCACAGCGACACCAAAATATTGTTTTACTTCAACCATTTCAAAATCGCGACCATTTATTTTATTAATAAAATTCCATGCAAAATAAAACAGTCACATTTTTTCGAGCGTTTTTCCGTCACCTTTAGGTAAGGAAGGTATTGTTTTTGGCCTGTGACATCACAAATAATTTCAGATATCGCTTATTATTTTGAATTTTAAAATCACGTTTTCACCAATCATCCTATACCTATTACTCACGCCTGGAATACTAGCAGACATTTAAAATGACCTTAGCAACAGAATTCAGGGGTGTATTTAAAAATTTTAATACCGCAAATTCTGGTTTTAAGGTCCACCCTAATGTATATATTTAAAAAAAAATCTGGTGTGGCCAACACAATACCTCCCGCCATTTATAACTCGAGTCACAAAAAAAAATTTTGACAGTTAATTTTTAAAAATATAGTCTAATCTAATCCAAGTACCTACCTTTTTTAAACCCCTCAACAGGATTAAATCCCAATTACAGAGTGGGTTCACATACACACACATCCATGCCTTAGTTGGATTCGAACCCAGAGCCCCGAGGGCGCTCATGACATGAGACATTGCTCTAACCAATGGAGTTATAATTAAATGATTAAATTTTAAATACCGGAATAGTATAGAATTCACTAATCCAAAAATGTGGCTTAGCTTAATAGTATGTTAAAGAACGTGTTTTATAAGACATGTTTTTTTCGCACGCGTCAAAATTTAGAAAACGAGCGTCAGCGAATTTTCTAATTGACAAGTGCGAAAGAAAGTCTTATAAAATGAGTTCTTTATACTATTTTTTATATTTTGCGCCTTCTACAATAACACTCAACACTCAATTTGTGATTATATTTGTAACCATTTGTACATTTTCATGTAAATAATCTTCCTTAAATAAAAAATAATAATAATAATTTCGACGTTCTATTATTAAAATGAATTGTCAATTAACTAAAAATAAATTAGGTAAAAATGGGTTCAAGAAACGTCATCTAGTACCTACCAACCGTCTACAACAAAAAATTGCGTATCGAAATAAAGGTCAATTGCGTATCGTAATGACTTCATTATGAACGCAAAATATAAAAACATTTTTGTAAATCGTTAATTTTTATTAATCTAAATACATACCTACATATTTATTTACTTATGCTGGAAACTGTATTGAATTCCTTTTCTATTGTTCTATTTACTTTTTTCTTTTTAAAACGTTGCTAATATTATTTTGAAATGATTAGTTCTTTGATAGTGACATTTATCTGTCAGTTACATACATTTAAATTATAGATAATTTTATAAATTTACCCATAAAATATATATTAATGCAAATCTATATATTATATAAAAAAAATAATCTTTAATTTTTATAATAATATTAATCTCGAAAAAATAACATTTAAAGGTATTTTTCGAAGAAAAACTATTTTGAGCTTCTAGTAAAGTGCCATTTCCGGTTATCTGATTTTCACCAAAATCTAATGGGCTATTTCCATTACAGAAAAAGTTCGAAATATAAGGTTTCAAAATATTCTGAATGATAGTATTTGAGTTAGAGTGGAGGATCCACACATACATACAGACATCATCGTGAAAATGTTTAAATTGGATTCTAGGGGCCTTAAAACGTGGTCATTTACTAAAATCTCGATATTTTTAGCATGATCCCTATACCTCCCTTACCAAAGGTAGCGGGAGGTAAAAAAAATCGCGAAAAGTAAATACACAAAAATTATATATACATTTCCTTTATATCGCCCGCCATAGACCAAAATCCTGAGAACGTCACTGGCCGCTTGTCTAGTTAAACTTTGCTTATTAACATTATTTTGTATCTTTCAAAATTAACGAAATATTCTTGGTGTTGAACTTTAACCGATCACCCTGTATTTACGTTTTACGTATATATATTATCATAAATCTTTATGGTTGATGCATGCATGTAAACTACCAATAATTATACGTTCTTCGACATTTTTATTCTGGAACTAATTAATATTAAAGGACAATTCACTTTCACACAAAGAAAATGAGAAATAGTTTCATGATAATACTTATTAACTGGAAACTATTATGTAAGAAGTTGTTAATGTTATAGTTTTATATTAATTTCTGTTAAATAGATTAAAATATTTTAAAATTTACATTTCAATTATAAAATAATAATAATGTGGATATTATAAATTACCTACAAGTTGTTATTAGTATTTATTTCAGTGGAAAATGTAATTAAATTAATTTTATATGGGTTATGGTATGGTTTATGCTAAACAAAATATCAACTAGAACTCCCTCCCCATTTTTAAAATTAATTATTTTCTGGTGCATGATAGGTTAGTATACAGAATGTCTCACAACTCGCGCCCCAGACGAAACTGACACTTGCCGACACCAATAGGTTGCCAACAAATAGAAGAAAATAATTTGCGGCTGATTGCATAACGGAGTTACAAGACTTTTTAATCCACCAATCCCGGAAGGATATCTTGAGGTGTGATGATATTATTACAAAATAAAACTGGTTGCTAGGTTTTAAAAATACTACTAGTGAGTTACAAAATTTGTTTGACTTACTGTAATTTTGACACTTTAGAGTTGACTTTTCACTGTCAACAAATTTAGGTTAGCGAAGGTGTCATCCGAGATCATCATTTATATCGTACAGTGCAACGTGTTGTAGCAACAAACTGTGTAAAATGTGTTAAACGAAAATATTATTGTCATTTGATCTGGTATAACTTGACCGGTCTCATACGTCCTTGCGATGGCTCTCAATATCACTTTATGATCCACAAGATTTCTATCCGGAAAACGTTCCGAATAGACTCGTGCTGCCTCTCTGGCGTTACGTCCACATTCTCCGAAAATTATAATCATTTCTAAGTAATCAGCGGCTGAATACATGGTAAGAATTTGCCTTTTTTTATTCACCTTGTAAAATTTAATTTAACACTGAGATTTTTCGAAAACTACAGTCGCCCACACATTTTAAAGAAGATTTGATTTGTATAAAACCCTATAGTAACGTAAAATTACGGCAAACACTCGTCAAAGGTGTAGGTCTCCGATTGGTCAATTTTAAGTCGTCTTTTCTCGAATATCTTCTACGCTAGATTTTTTTTTCTTCGAAATTACACATCCCAGTGCAGTCTCGTGTTTCCTCATTCGCTCTGGGGCGCGAGTTGTGAGACAGCCTGTATACTACGTATATGTAGGAACTAGTCTACCTAACCTTAATTTTCTTCCAGCGCGGACATCCCTAAATGAATCAAATCATTAAAGTGAAAAATCAAGAGTACGCGTAAATTTTTGGTCCCAACTCCCAACCTCTCAAAAAAGCATGAATTTTTAACGGTACATAAATTAAAGTTGTTAATTAATTGAACAAGTATTTAATAGTGTGATTTTTAATGTAGCTGGCTTGATGACAACAATGCTTTAAGGATAACAAGCAAAATTAATCAAAAATATATAAAATAATAGATATCTCGGCCAAAAAATATAATACATAATGTGCGCGTTAGGTATTTGTACAGCGCACGGTTTACAAACCTCACGTTGTAAAATAACACCTACCGCACGTAGGTATAATGTAAATAACTATTCCTTGTGCATTGCTTCCCAATTTATTTCGGAAGATGAAGAGTGAACTTCTTGTAAAGCGTATATATCTTGATGAAATTGAGGGTGTTCGATTGCGTGGCTGTCCAGTGTGTAAGTGGATGGATGTGATTGATAAGTTACTAAAAGAGAGAAAGTTTCCTAGTGGGAAGAGAAGAAGAGCGTGTATGAATGCGATTATGAATGTGGCCGAGGTAAAAAAAAGTGTGCTTAAACAGGAATGTGTGGCGAAGGATGATTGTTTCGTAAATATTATTGTGGCCCGGTTGCGGTATTTCGCTACAGAAAATCGGTCACTTTAATATGTTAAGAGTGAAGAATATATGTTGTACCTATGATGTCAGGTTAGTAAGAATGTTGTTGAAAGAGAGAGTGATTATTTTTTGGTTGATGTAATTTTTATTCTTTCGGGTTTGTGCTAACCCACTAAGTGGGAAATGCGTGATTCTATGTGTGTATGTATGTATGTATGCATGTATGTATGTATGTATGTATGTATGTAAAAAAATATTTCAAATTAAAGCTGTACAGTATAAAATTCTGCATATAAACTAGCAAACAAAATGATCAATTTTGTATGTAAACTCACCGTTGTGATTCTTTAGAAATGAGATGGTAGACCGAAGCACGGTGGATTTGTCCATTTTTCTAGCTCCTGTAGATACCATGGAACTCAATTCGTTCACCAGCATATTGAATTGGTCTCTTCGTTTTTTCTCGCTCAGGTTACGGCTCTTTCTGAAAATAAATACAAATAGATTATTATTATAAATCTGAAATTTAAGAAAAACTATAAATATCGTAATTATGACAAAGCGGCATATTGTGATAAGACGAGGGAAAGAGCATTAACAAATAAATAACTTTTCCTACAACCGTGCGTGAAAAGTACTTTTCACGCACTCATTACAGTGTGTAAAGTGTCACTTTTCAAGCACTAGTGCGTGAAAAGTACTTTACGCACTAGTGCTTGAAAAGTAAATAAGCGTTGCTAGGCAACATTAAAATTCGGTTAATTTACCTTTCAAGTATATAATTATGTAGTAAATAATAATAAAAGTAATATAATTTATTAACAAATATACACTGTAAATGAAACAAATCTAATATTTTATTTAACAGATTGAGTACTAATCTAATTTTTGAGAACATTAACATTTTTTTGACATGTATTCTAACCTAACCTAATTTTTATATTAATATTAAATGTACAATTTGTGCATTATAAAAGATTAATCATCGTCTGTCTGAGATTCTTCCAAGTGTTTAAGTTACATTTTGTACAGTGTTATGAGAAACAGTACTAACAGTATTTGAAGCTGCTGGATGCCTGTACAATCAGTATTATGAGAAACATCAATACCATTTCGGTTGTAGGAAAAATGTTGTATGCAACACGTGTGTAAAATAGTATTTTTTGTCTCGTGCTACAATTTCCGCATTCGGCTACGCCTCATGCGTAAAACATCGCACTCGACCAAAAAAGTACTACTTTACACACTTGTTACATAAATAACTATTTTATAAACTTTTCTAAATTATAGTTCAGAAATAATATTTCAACTTGTTATCTTAGTCAAAATTCTGTTTAGAAATAATTATCATTTTTTTTCACAGCGGTTTATTGTGTCTAGCAGTCAGAAGACTTTCAGGTCTATTCTGTAAAATTAGCGTGCGCGTTAACCTCGAAGGTCACCGTTAATATTTTAACGGATTCTTTAATTTTTAATTTGTTATTCAGTAAGCAGATATACGTTAAAATTTTAAAGAAATCGTTAATATAACCACGTTAAAAGCAAGAAATTTAACATCATCTTGAGACATAGTGTTAAAACTTTAAGGCAACGTTAATATCAAAAATGACTTGTAAATATAGTTATAAATATGCTTCGATTGGAAGAAATTGAGAGAATAAAGGAAAGGTATATATATATATATATATATATATATATATATATATATATATATATATATATATATATATATATATATATATATATATATATATTAATGTCTTTATTTGAAGTAATTATTACTTACATATGAATAATTAATGATTAATTCATGATTTTACTTGGAAGTTTACATCACATAACCACACTAATAATTTTAAATTGTCCAAAATACATTTAATTATTTTAGGCGCTACGTAAAACTTCGATTTCGAAATCTTGGGGATACAAGTGATCCATTCCATTTGCCCGATTATGAATTTAATAAAAGTTTTAGATTATCCAAGCACTGTGCTTTAGATTTATTTACAGCTCTTACACCCCATATGAGGAATCCAATAAGAATTACTGCAATACCTATCAGTATACGGGTAATAATAATTTAATAAATTCATAGTTAAAGGTTCTAGCTGCGTTAAATTTCTATGGCCATGGGCCTTAGCAGCTATCAATATGGAATCGAAGAATATTGTAATTTGTGAATGAGCCAAAGCGGTGTGGTTTCTGCAAAACACTTATTAAAAATATTGCAAATACATATTTGTACTTAACTGTTATCTGACATATTTATAAATAATTATTTTAATTTAGCTATATATTTTAAGGATTTCACACTTTGATCTATCCACTTTGATAAACTTTTCCTAACATTTCACACTTGACAGGCAATTATATTAAGTTAGGACATACGTTTTACAGGATTATTTCGTCATGTGAAACTGATTTCACAGCATTCGTTAGCGTACACGCTAAAAAGTTAAATATTAACGAAATTTTTAACCAATGCTTTAGTGAATAGCAATTTTATGAAGTACTGTTAACAGTGACGTTAATATTTACTTTTTAGCGTTATATATTTTTGCGCTAAAAGTTAACGTATATTTTAGTGAATAGACCTGTTTGACTGTTAAGTGTTGACAAAAAATTAAGGGTATATACAATTTAATGTACTGATTGTAATGCAAAAAGAATTTTGCCAAGATTCGCAAAAAATAATTGGACGGTCCTTGTATTCTGTTATGTTTAGTTTAATTAATAATAAGTTGTAATCATGAAAATAAAACTACTAATTTAAAACTCAAGTGAAATTCGTGTCTATATAAGCGTTCATCCCTCATCAGTCAACAAGTGTGTGAAGTGGAAGTGTATGTGGTTCTTCCTATTCACGAAGTCGTGGACGCTAACCACCCAAGCGTCCACCAGACAGTTAAAGTTGTCATCGTTGGAAAACAAGTAAGCTGTAATCATCATATACCTGGGGCTAGTGCTACGTGAAAATGTATCATGAACCATGATTCATGGTATTCCAAATACTGACCCTTAGTGCTCATTTTAAATACTCTGGAGAACAATTTGGTATCTCCCGAAAAAAAAAACGATCTACCCAACTGTGGAAATAATAATAAAACTGTTTTAAAAACTTATACAGCTTTTTTCTTTAAAATTTATAAAAAAGCAGTATAAGTCTTCTGAATGACGATTGTTAATTTTTTCATACAATTTTTATTTTCCGACGAGAACACTATGTTTGAACCTTTTTTTTTGTTATTTATTATTTTTTAACGCCTCAGTCTTTTGCCCTGATGAAGCTGTAAGTGGCAGCGAAACGTTGGCCTCAGACTAAATAATAAACAAATTTAGACTGCATTCCTGCTATTTTTCCTCCAATTATTATTTAAAATAAAGGTTTATTACTATAACTGAATATTAAAAAGGTATTAAATAATGACGACTAATAATATTAAACAATTATTAAAAACTAATTAAGACTAAAACTACTATTTATTTCCACGATATAACTAAATAGTTATTTCACTACGTGTTCCAATCTTAGACTGCCGGTCTGTTGCAGACTCTTGTAGACTGTTTACGCGATATTTATATCACTATATACTTATATCACGTTCAACTGTCCGCTTACGGACCTCCACGGCGTCTATATACCCAACTGACTCAACAGCGTCTGTATATTCAACTGCTCGGACAGAAGTCACACCTTTCACCTCACTGTCTGTCTATTTATGTCCGTATGCCACAATACTTCAACACCACTGCCGAGTATTCACTTCCACTTGCCGTTACTGTCCCCGTATACCTAGCTTCCCAATACTCTTCAACACTACCAAGTATTCTCTTTCACAGTTATCCCGGTATACCATTAACTTTCCGACTCATAGCTCTCTGAATGTAACTAACTGACTAACTAACTCCCGAGCATAGCTGCGTCCCTTTTATACAGCTGCCATTAACTTCCAGAGAGCTCTAGAATGTTCGACCGCATAATAACAATGAACACAAAAGATTCAGGCGACCGGAAGTAATTAAACACGTCGCGGCTTGTTTGTTGACGTATCCAGGCTGCTAGCGCGATTGCGTCATCGCTATACTTACACGCTTGTTCAGCGTAGGTGCGGGGCTGACACGTTACATAACGATAAATTTAATATTGTTTGTACGAAAAAATTCGCTATATTTTATTACTTTTATTGCATTAGTAATATTGCATGTATGGTATTGTAGTAATGTGGAAAAATCATTACATTTCAACATAACTAAACTCCCCCATAACGGAAGGTAAAAAGGTATGTGTCTTTATCCTTGTAAAGTATTATATAATAAATAGAATAAATTTCTTTCAATTCTGAAACGATTTACATTGAAATATCCTACAATCACGTGACATAAGTAAAAAAATATGTTATGCAAATAGATAGTTGACTATCACGTTTCCGTGGAATAAACAAAGTCGTAAAACATCTGCCGATCGAGTCGGCAGACTGACAAACCATACATTTATGTATAGAATATGCAGATACACTGACTGTACATTATACCGTTTATCAAGGGAAATGTTTTATAGTTATATAATTGTCTGTACCAAGTACAAATAATATTTTATATTTTATTGCTGAAGGAAATTCCTACACTGTTAGTTAATTGTTCAAGGACAAGAAAATAATTGACTATGATTGCATAAGTGAAGATATAATTACCCAAATTATTATATACAGGTATTACCAAACTTCGGTTACAAACGGATATATTGTGGTACTGAATGAGTAAAAAAACTTAATCAACATAGGTCCGATCATCAGCTTTTTCCAAGAAAGAAACCATTTTGTATAGACCCGTTTAGCGATGACGTTGGCTAGATTTCCGAACAAGAAAATGGCTGGCGCCTATAAATG
This sequence comes from Harpalus rubripes, assembly GCA_963082715.1. Taxonomy (NCBI): domain Eukaryota; kingdom Metazoa; phylum Arthropoda; class Insecta; order Coleoptera; family Carabidae; genus Harpalus; species Harpalus rubripes. The sequence goes on along the minus strand of OY720462.1, from coordinate 43,298,975 downwards.
TTGACATATTTACAGTTTACTGCATATACCTATTAACTAATATATTGCTAATCCTTTGCTTTACTTGAAGCCAACACAGTGAAATGGAAATATCATTGCTGCATAAGTCTATCTCACACAAAAACCCAACCTGGAATTATGCGCATGCTCGTAAACCTTGACACTATTGGCTAACGACGACATCATGATCACTTTTATCATTTAGATCGCGAATCACAGCCCGAAGGAACACGGCTGATATGACTTGATTATTGACGACTAGTGCTGGAAATTTTAAATTTAAATTTGAGAAATTAAGTAATGTACCTTTTTATTTTGTGTATAAATATATATATTGAATATAAATATAGTAATAATAAATAACAATGAAATATTCTAGTGTTAAATTTGTATTAAATAATTTGCTTTGTTGTACTGTAAAAATATTAGGAATACAATCTGATCAGGATTAATTTATTTAGGTGACAGTAAAGTAAAGAAGATTAAAAGAAATAATTTATAAAATATTTATTTCTAAATAGCCCAATTCGATGATACTGTAACGTGGAACGCCCGCCGTCGCCGCCACTGTAAGCGAGTGTCTATTTATATCGGTGACGTATCGCGCTAACAGCCGGGCGATGTAAACAAACTGGTCGCGACGTGTTTAATTACTACCGGTCGCCTGAACCTTTTGTGTTCATTGTTATTATGCGGTCGAACATTCTAGGGCTTTTCTAGAAAATAATGGCAGCTGTATACCGTAGGTCTATCTTAAAGGTGTACATAGGAGATTAACATGGGAAATCAGTTTTTTGCAATTTCCTGCTCGCCTAATTATTTTAATCAAAAACGCTTTAAATAAAAGTTTTAGGGCATAAAATTCTGCATTTAAATCAATAAACAGAATTACCTTTACATGCTTTGTAACGACAGAAATTAATTATGAAAATGTCGACAATTACGTTGAAAATATCGACAGCCATGGAATTGAACAAAAAATAAATAAATGCTCGGCGTTTTATCTGTCACTACGTAAGTTAACTTATTTGACGTTTCTGACAATTTGATAAAACGTCAAGCATTTATTTATTTTTTGTTCAATTCCATGGCTGTCGATATTTTCAACGTAATTTTCGAAATTTTCATATTTAATTTCTGTCGTTACAAACCATGTAAAGATAATTCTGTTTATTGATTTAGATGCAGAATTTTATGCCCTAAAACTTTTATTTGACGTGTTTTGGTTTAAAATAATTAGGCGAGCAGGAAATTGCAAAAAACTGATTTCCCATGTTAATCTCCTATGTACACCTTTAAGACAGACACACGGTATAAGGGACGTGGCTATGCTCGAGAGACACAGTTAGTTACATTTAGAGACATAGAGATGTTCACATAGAGTGTTAGTGAGTTGAGAAGCACAACAGTATCGTAGTGAGCGTATGCAGTTGGTGTCGAGTAGGTACTCGGGAAGTTACTGATATATTGGGATAGCTGTGGATGTGTATACTCGGTAGTGTTGACGAGTATTGGGAAGCTATAATGCACATGAACAGTAACGGCGAGTCGGGAAGTTACTGGTATACCGGGATAGCTGTGAAAGAGAATACTTGGTAGTGTTGAAGAGTATTGGGAAGCTAGGGATACGGGGACAGTAACGGCTAGTGGAAGTGAATACTCGGCAGTGGTGTTGAAGAATTGTGGCATACGGACAGTCGGTGATACTGAAACTGTGGAAGGAGAAAGATAGTTACATAAATAGACAGATAGTGTTGTGAAAGAGGAGACTTCTGTCCGAGCAGTTGAATATATAGACGGTGTTAAGTCAGTTGAGTATATAGACGCTGTGGAGGTCGGTAGGCGGGCAGTTGAACGTGATATAAGTATATAGTGATATAAATATCGCGTAAACAGTCTACAACAGTCTGCAACAGACCGGCAGCCTAAGATTGGAACGCGTAGTGAAATAAATAATTTGTAACATCGTGGGAATAAATAGTAGTGTTAATTGGTTAAATAAATAGTGATAGTGTTATCTAGTTAATTATAATTTTAGTCTTAATTAGTTTTTATTAATTGTTTCATATTAGTCATAGTAACTTTCATTATAGTTTAATAAACACTTAATTTTAATTAATAATAATTGTCTAATAGTTACACTTCACCCAAATAAATAAAAACGTTACAATACTTATTTGTAATATAATTATCTTTTTCCGACAGTAATTTCGTTTCGTGATAAAATCTAATTTTTAGAAAGGTGTCAATAATTTTCATTATTCATTATTTGTCCTATACCATTTTTTCTTTAATTTTTTTTCTGTAAGAACAGGATGAAATAAGAATTTTAGTGCAAACGCGACTTAAAAATTTTACGTAATAAACGAGATATGAATTTTTAAAGTTAAGAATTTCTTGCGTGACGTAGCTGGTACTTCCAGTGGTGTTAGTTCTAGAGAGGACAGATTTTTTCATTTCTGCATAGCTGAAATAGTTTTATATAAAAACTTATACGTTATATTCACGAAGAAATTATTATTTAACATAAATAATAAGCATTTTTTTAATAAATTATAGAACATTGAAACAGTTTGACATTATTATGACACAAAGTATGACGGCGAATGGCGCTAGTGTTGGTTTTGATTAGTTATTATTATTAATTTAATTAATACATATTACAAATTGATTTAATTATAAATACATTATTATTGTTAATATTACTAGATATTATAATTCAACAAATTCATGAAACATAAAAATGTAAATTCTTTGTTAGGTTATACAACAACGTGACAGTTCATAATCTTTCAAAGGTGACCGCAGCAGACGCGCGAATCTCGTTTTTAAAATCAGGCGACCAATCAAATTCTTAGGACCTAACGCGTCTTACCTAATTAATAATCAACTTTAATCGCTTGTAGTTTGCGACATAATCAATATTGAAACAAAAATTTTTCACTAATACTCATTAATTTATGTATATTTTCGTCTTCTTATTTAAGATAGTTAAAATTTGACTATGGTATAGTACCCTATTCCAGGTTGGGTGTTTGTGTGAGATAGACTTATGCAGAAATGATATTTCCATTTCACAGTGTTTCCTTCACCTCCTCTTATGGGAAAGATACGAGCATTAGCAATATATTAATCTAATAGGTATATGGTTTACTGTATTATCAACACCACTTGTAGTGGCTGAAACAAGCCAGGACAAATTTAAACACTGTGACAATTAGTCGTGGGGCATCATTTAGACGCAGTAGAGTTTGGGCGCAGTGAAATTTAGATCAGGGGTTCCCAAAGTGCGGCCCGCGGGACAAATGCGGCCCCCGCAAAGCCTGTGAATTCGGCCCGCGATATCAATACGATATATTATATTTTTATTAATAAGTAAATAGTAAAATAAATATTAAATATTACAAATAAGATACAATAAAATATTTTAATATTTTTAAAAATTTCTTACAGAACTTTAACCATAAGCGTTTGTATCAATAAATATTATTTAGTTTATACCTATTTAAAAAATTATTGTAGTATGTCTAGTCTAGTTATTACACATTTGTACAGAAATATAATATAGTAGTCTCAAATAGATACAGAACTGTTAATCATTTCTGGCGCATCTAATGCAACACACAATTTCAAGGAGTCAGTAACGAATTTATAGTTTTTTTTTTCAATGATGTGCGCTGTGCCGCACACTACTACAACTGTACCACCAGACCTAGTCCTGCCTACCCAGTTGCCCTGAGCAATACAGGCCTATGCCATAGCCATATTAACGAATATTCAAAAATGCACTGCTCCAACTCACTAGAGGTGGGACGAAAAATAGAAAAACGTACAAACACAAACAGATAGTCTTTTCTTATTGGTTGCTCAAATTATGAACGAAATGCGTCTTTCGCGCAGTTCTGTTTCTATTTGAGACTACAATGCAGTAGTGTTTACATATGTTAAAATAAGAAATAGTTAAATAAATTTAAAACAAAAAAAATCGTGGTTGTTGTTTTGATTTTATTCGGTTTTTTTTGGCCCGCCAAAAAATTCAGTAATATTAAATTGGCCCGCCTAAGAAAAACTTTGGGAACCCCTGATTTAGATGCTTTGAAATTTGGGCGCTACGACATTTAGACGCGACAGCACGTACTCGTATTTAGTAACTCTAGCAGGCCTATTCTACTAAAAAAAATATGTATCGTTACGAGTCGTTACCAGGCGACATGTAGTTATAATAACGATTTTTTCCAAAACCCTATTCTACTAATTTATTTATCGTTACGTATCGTTACTTATCGTTATTTTATGTCGTTTATGAACGACAAGTTCATATGTCTCATTGAAGTCGTGAAGTTAGATATATTTTGAAAACAAAAGTAAAAATGGCTGAAGAAGATATTTTAGTAATTGTAGCTGTAATAATATTATTCTTATTATATTATTACATTTTTTAATATGACATTTTATATAATCGTCCTTTTACTGTACCGGAGGAATATTTTAGATTTTTTTTTTTGGTGAGTAAAGAAGCATGTAGAGATTTATTTACGCAAATATCACCATATATGAGGAACTCATTAAAGTGATTTCTAGATTACTTATAAATTATTATTTATGCGTATTACATTATATATGAATGCACATAAATATTTTGTTTTCAATTCAGATGATGGCAGCTTTGCATTTTTTTGCTCATGGAAGCTATCAGAAATCAATAGCAAGGAGGATATCACTAGAAAAAGAAACATATATGATATTGAGTCAATCATTAATAATCATATCATTAATAGAAATCTGCAATATTATTGTTGATCATTTTATAAATATATACCTATATAAAATGTCATACGGCGCAAGTAGATATGGAGCGTGTAAACTGTAAAACGAGGGTGAGAATAATAAATAATTTTATGTACGATGAAAATTTCAAATTTGTATCAATGTCAAATTTGAATTGAAAAACATATACAAATTAATTCTGTCAAAATCAACATGAAGTTAAATATTATCGTTAAACTCGTCATAACGATAACTCGATAACGATATGATTAGTAGAATACCTTTTTGGCATTTGTCGTTATTAAAGTCGTTCAACCAAATGCTTAGCGACAGTCGTATGGTAACGATATCGTTATACATATTTTTAGTGGAATAGGCCTGTAGGGCTGTAATGTTACGCACTCATCAACATCGACAGTTTTTGATTGTAATTCGATCGTAACCAAGGCAGCAACAAAGAGACATTTTCATACATTATTCATATTTGTAAAAGATAGATAACGGATTTATAAGAGTAAGTTGTATATTATACAATCGTTTTTTTCTATTACTCATAGCTATTTCTTGCATACTGTAATGAGTAAAAGAATTGTTGATTTATGTTATACGATAATTTCTATCAACAGCTATTAGCAATAAAATAAAATAAAAGAATATCTATAAATATCAATATAATATATTGACAATGCCAATGACAATACTGTAGAATGTACTTATTAGAATTTCAGAAGAAAAAAGATATGTAATTTTTATGCAATACCTCATTTCTCTTTGTTTCGAAGATATCGAAGGAATTAAAAAAATCAGATGTGGCCAGCACATAACCTGCCGTCAATTCCATATTTAAAATAGCAATGAGCTTTAAGTAAAGTATCACTTCCGATTGATCGTTTGTAAACAAAATCTAATTTGTTGTTTCAATAAATAGGAAAATCTATAATACGAAATTTTGGATTATATTATATTTTATTATTGAAGAGTAAAGAGTTTTTTTATTATGTTTTTCCTCGAGAATCTGTTAAGACCTCCAAATTAAGTATCACTTCCGGTTTATCATATAAGTATAGTCAAAATCGAATATGTTGTTTCAAATTATACACGAGTTTTAAATACCAATTTGGATCATGTTTTAATATATTTTTCACGAAAATCGGTTTATAGAATTCTGTAAAGTACTACTTCCGGTTTATTAATCTAATATGTCGTTCTCATTGATATAAAAGTCTTAAAAACAAAGTTTGAAAAGTTCTGGATTGTATCAATATATTCTTCAAGAAAATATGTTCGGAGCTTCAAATAAAGTATCACTTCCGGTTTATCAATTTTAGAAAAAATCTAATATGCCCTTCTTATTAATATAAAAATTTTATATGCCAAATTTGAAAAATTTTGGTATATAACAAAATATTTTTCACGAAAATATGTTCAGAGCTTCAGGTAAAATATTATTTCCGGTTTATCAATTTTAGAAAAACTCTAATATGTCGTTCTCATTAATTTAAAAGTCTTAAATACCAAATTTGAAAAGTTTTGGAATATATTATAATATATTTTTCACGAAAATCTGTTCAGAGCTTCAAGTAAAGTATCACTTTCGGTTTATCAATTTTAGCCAAAATCTAATATGTTGTTCCCTTTCATATATAAGTCTTAAATACTGAATTTAAAAAGTTTTTGAATATATCATAATATATTTTTCACGAAAATCTGTTCAGAGCTTCAAGTAAACTATCACTTCCGGTTTATTAAGTTTAACCAAAATCTAATATGTTATTTCCCTTGATATGAAAGTCTTAAATAATAGAATGTTGGATTATGTTTTAATATAATTTTTTAATAAAAACTGCTATGAGCTTCGAGTAAAGTATCACTTCCGGTTCTCTAATGTTACCCAAAATCTAATCAACTCTTTATATGCATGTAGAAAGCTTAAATACGGAAAATAGAAATTTTCGGAAGTTTGTTGTAAGAGTTATCGTGGACGAAAAAATCGCCACACACACGTACATAGACATCATCGTAATAGTATATTATGATATAAGTGTATAAGCTAGCCTTTAAAGCACGCACGACAAGTTTAAAGCCGCGACGCGTAGCGGAGTGGCTTTAATGTCGTAGTGCTTTAAAGGCTAGCTTATACACTTATATCATAATATACTATTTTATTATAAATGCATCATAACCATTTAAAACTGAAAATTATTGCAAATCATACGGTTTTGATTTTTGATCCAGTGAGTTTAAGCGTTTCCAAGGAGACAGTTAGCAATTATTCGTATTGTTTAAGTTGTCAACAAGTCAATATTTTTTCACGTGATTGTGAGAGTGAGAAATGAATGAAATTAAAGAATTAGCTGAACAGGCGGAGTTAAGATTAATTCCGCCTAAATCTAAAGACGCGTATTATAAGGAATACGAAAAATTAAATAAATGGATGGAAAATAAAAATGCCGTAACTGTGGATGAAACACTCATGCTGGCCTATATGAACCAAATGGTATAACGGTAACTTGTGAAATTTATTGTACTTATTTTGTGTTTCGTTATAGTCAAATCAGTATAAACCTTCATCATTATGGTGCATTCATTCCAAATTACAGGCAATGCTAAAACTTAAGAAAGGAGTAAACATAGCTACTTTTCATAAATTGCATGCTTTCATGAAAAGCGCAAAAATCTTTCGTATTTTCGGAAGAACAGTTAAGGAAATTTTTTATTGAAGCCCCAGATAATACCTACTTATTTTTGAAGGTAAGCGCGAGATTATGATATTTTTTACAAAATTTAATAAATATTTTATTTTAAAGGTGGTAGCCATATGTGGAATATTTGGCTCATGCAGGAGATATGAATTATGTGATTTGCGCCTGTCTGATATTAAAAAAGAAGGTTCTGTTTTAATTATTAATATTCGACCATCAAAAACCGAAAAAGGTCGAAAGTTTGCTGTGGTTGATAATGATGACATATCGTATGTCAAATTATTTAACAAATACCTATCTCTACGTCCAGAAAATATATCTACGGATAGAGTATTTTTGAAATACGCCAATGGAAAATGCATTAAACAAGTCGTTGGAATTAATACTTTTGGAAAATGTCCTTCTCTTCTGGCGCGTTTCTTAAATCTTCCTGACGCTACAAAGTATACCGGACACGCGTTCAGGCGCAGTTCTGCCACAATCATGGCAAACAGCGGAATGAGTGTGGATGAACTGAAGCGCCAAGTAGGATGGAAATCATCAACGGTAGCGAGTGGATATATTGAAGAATCCATACAGAACAAAATATCAGTCACGAAACGCATTGGAGAGGCACTTACCAGTACACAAACTATATTAAAAGATAATATAGACATTCCAGCAAACGGCGACAGCGAAACTATAAATACCCAGCTAAAATCCTGTAATTTCCATATTGCTGACAACAAAAATTGTAATTTTTATATAAATTTAAATAAAAACCAATAATAATAATTGTTTTAGTTGTTATTCATATTAATTGTCATTTTTCGTTACCTAGGTAACTCAAAAATTTAGCGTGTTTTTATGGTCGATTTAAACACGCTTTGGCGTGTTTTAAAGAGGGATTATGATGCATGTATAATAAAAAAATAGTAAAAACGTGTTGTAGAGACCCTAATTCGTGCTTATTTAATGAAAACTCACCATCGAATTTTTGGCACGATTACATTACCTACCTGCCTTACCTACGGTATGACGAGAGGTAAAAAATGATAAAAGAAAATTTATTCATCAATGGATAGCTAATTAACATAAAATTACAGCATCAACTTTTCAAAATGAGAACCGCCATTTTCTAAACATACAGCTATCCTTCGAGTCATAGAATGTTGCCAGTTAATCACTGCCAAGTCATTCTTTAGAGAATTAGTAGCTTCAACTATACGGTCAGTCAACTCTTCGCGTGTACCTGGTTTACCATTACTATACACACGAGATTTGAGGCAACCCCATAGGAAAAAATCTAAAGGCGACAAGTCAGGTGACCGAGCTGGTCAATGTACAGGGTGTCTTATTTTCGATGTTTTTTTAAGGTATCTCGGGTAATATTAATGATAGAGTAAAACCATTTGCATATTCCAGGGTCAACTTTTCGAGAAAAGTTTAATAGTTACCACAGGAATTTTCGATCTTCTTTTGTTTCTGAGCTACAGGCAAAAACTCGTTTTTCGCTCATTTTGAAAATATCTCATATCTTATTTATTATGATAGTTAGAGAAAAAATGTTTTTACATAAATTTTATCGTTTTTTAAATAGGATAAAATGGCGTAATTAGATTTTTTGAAAACTTAATAATTCTCGAGATATAACACAAACTTATGATTTTTTAAATGGGAATCTATGTTGAAAATAGTATAGTCTTTTTGCTTATTTTATAAGCTTTTCAATTATATATAACAAGCCTACATTATTTTGTTTTAAACATTAATAAAAGACGAATTATTAATTTATTGGGGTGAAAATATTGGAAATTATTAAGAAACAAATGGAAAAATCTATTCCAGATCATCATTTGCATATTTCTAATGGTTTTTGTTTCAGTTTTACTCATTTTCTCAATTTATTTACCTCAAAAGCATATTAAACCATTTTGATCGAATTGTGTCAAAGCCAACTGTAACGTCGATAAACAGTAATTTAACTAACCCGAAAATAATTGGTTAAGAATAATTTTGAGAACAAAATTAATAGATATTTAATAAAAATAATCAAATGATAATTTCTAATAAATTTTTTCATTTGTTTCTTGATAATTTCCAATATTTTCACCTCAATAAATTAATAAATCGTATTTAATTAATGTTTAAAACAAAAGAATGTAGACTTGTTATATATCATTGAAAAGCTTATAAAATAAGCAAAAAGACGAGACTAAAAAATCATAAGTTTGTGTTATATCTCGAGAATTATTAAGTTTTCAAAAAATCTAATTACGCCATTTTATCCTATTTAAAAAACGGTAAATTTTTTGTAAAAACATTTTTTCTCTAACTATCATAATAAATAAGATATTAAATATTTTCAAAATGAGTTTTTGCCTGTAGCTCAGAAACAAAAGAAGATCGAAAATTCCTGTGGTGACTATTATACTTTTCTCGAAAAGTTGACCCTGCAATGTGCAAACAGTTTCGCTCTATCATTAATATTACCCGAGATACCTTAAAAAAACATCGAAAATGAGACACCTGTACAGGACCACCTCGTCCTTTCCACCTTTCCGGAAGGTTTTCATTACGACACACCGTCACTTGTCTCCCAAAATGTGGTGGTGCCCCCTTCGATATCTCCGAAACAAAAAAGAATTCCCACGGAATATACGGTATATGTTTTTTGGTCGAGTTGCTGAATAGCCTGTATATGATAAACCGGAAATGGTACTTAAATTGGAGCTCTTAATAGATTTTCGAGGAAAAATATAATAAAATATAATCCAAAATTTTGTATTACAGACTTTTCTATTTATTGGAACAACAAATCAGATTTTGTTTACATCGATCAATCGGAAGTGATACTTTACTTAACGCTCATTGCTGTTTTAAATATGGAATTTAAATATGGAATTTTATAACGGATTAACAGGTGTATTCTAAACGTAATCCGTTAATTTAAAACGGATAAAATTAACAAATTCGGTATTCAGAAGGACTGATCCGTTTTGATACTGAACGGAATTCCGTTTATTGGACCCGTTAATTTAAAACAATCTATCGGACTGTCAAAAGGTCCCGTTTATGTCATAAACGGATAATGTGGTGCTTGTGTTTGACATTATTTATTATTTATTTTCATATATATGGCTCTTTTAATCATTTTTAACCTATAGTTTGTAATTAAAGAAGAAGAAAGAGAACAGAGGTAATATTGCTTATACTTGTATGAAAAATTACAATTTATTGAAACATAATATTTGCATTTTGGGATAGGTACCTATGTTTACGTCGTCAACATGGATTTTTAAGGCAGTGATTCAAACTAGGGATCACCACCCCAAATGGGGTCGCGAGGACATTTGCTAAGGTCGCGTAGTGTATGAAAAGAAATAATAACGAAGAAGAGTTGTTTTCTCAAATTTATCAAAATAGTAATTTTGAAAATAAAAATACGTTTCCCAATAAATCTGTTTGTCTTACCATGAATCTGTCTATTCAAAACTTAAAGTATGAACAAATGCATGGATATTCTATGACATTGCCTTTTATAAATTTATTTCGATTGAATAAAGAAGCAACAAAATATACATTTAATATCTTGTGACTATACTTTTATGGAAACATTTATTTTCTAAATAATTTAAGATAAGTTCGTTCTCGTCTATTTTTATTCATAATAATATTTAAATTGATAAATTTTTTGACTTAAATAATATATTTGCAACAAATTATTTATTTTTTGACGTTCGTGTTCCCATGGCATCTTACGAACAGTGCATGCAATTTAAGGAACTATTAATATTACTAATAACACTATATTTATTCATAAAAATACATTTCGAACTTGTTATATAGAATAACTACGTGTATAACATAAATCTGTATTAAAAATAGTGTTTCATTCCTTTACAGTTTTTAAATTAGTTGACGATATACATAGATATGTTTATTGAGTACTCTATAGTTGTCAACACTGCTTGTGTGAAAAAACAAAAAGAGCATTATGTGTATCTATCTTCACTTATGTATGTAACGGAGTCCGTTTTGGAGTTAAATTTTAACGTATCCGTTTATTCATTTCTTTGGAATATGAAATTTTAACGGATCCGTTATAATATAATTTTTAAACGGGTTCCGTTGAAATTTTAACGTTTAACGGGGAGCCTTTAGAATAGACCTGTTAGTGGGTATTTTGTCATTATTTAAATATATTGAGGATCTGTGTCACGAACCTAACAAACCAAAATTTCCGTTAATTATAATGATCCTTACCGTTTCGTGTCGTCTTTGTCTTCGCCATCATCGTCCATGGTATCACTGAAACAAGAGAAAATCGTTGTTGATTTACGCTTAGCATTGGTTTAATCCTATGAATTATAAGTATAAGTAAATAAGGATATATTATAATAAATGTCAACTAATAAATTTATCATACTTATAACTTATTATACGAGTAAGAATTTTAAGTATCTGTTAACTTATTACAAGTTATTCGTTAGATTTGAATTCTGCAAAGTGTTTAACTTTAATAGAATTAATATAGTAATGTAACCTTGTATGTAGAAATATAAGATTTATGGTTTATATGGTTTATTTGATTCATTTTCTTAGACAATGTTATTAAAACACAAACTTGTTTAATAATTTGAAAACCTACCGGATGGATTTGAAACGATTGAAACTCCATAACTTCGAAGTACATTGAGATATTGATTTGAAATTTTTATTGCTTGTGGACAAAGGGTTGTAAACGAGGAGTCCGTCACTCAAGAAATCCTTGTACACTTACATAAAAATCCGATTGAAAATCCTGAAAATCTTTATCTTAATACTGCAATCTTTGCAATCAACATTACAATCCCAAAAATCATTACAATCTTTATAAAAAAAATTTAAATCTTGGAAATCTTACTTGCAATCTCATATTCTTAGACAAGTCTATGTAAGTTCATGGTAACTATCTCAAGAAATCTTTGTACACTTACATATAAATCCGATTGAAAATCCTGAAAATTTTTCTTTAATACTGCAATGTTTGTAATCAACAATCCCCAAAACAATCTTGTAAAATCCCAGAAATCTTTCCAATCAACATTATAATCCCAAAAATCATTACTATCTTTGTAAAATCCCAGAAATCTTGGAAATCTTGTTTGCAATCTTATATTCTTAGATAAGTCTATGCAATTTCATAGCTACTAATTCAAGAAATCTTTGTACACTTACATAAAAATCTGATTGAAAATCTTTAAGAATCTAATAAAATCCCTATAAATCATCTTGAATCTAGTAAATCTTTAAAGATTTACAATCTTTGTACACTTAAAACGTCGAGTGACGAACCCCTCGGTTGTAAAGTATTTCTTTTAAATTTTAAACATTTACGAGCCCAAACTCATATTAGTTGGGCCGATTTACATTTTCAACAAATTATAAAATATACACAAATGGTTAAAAAATTCTACAAAATTCTTTCGGCTACTTTAAATATATACTTAAAAGTTAAAAAAAACTGTGGGCTGAATGAGTGGTGATAATAGTTTGACCGGTATTTCAAGGGTCATCTTCTAGTCCAGATTTAGCTTCTACCGAAACCCTGTACACAATACCTCCCGCCATTTACAGCCCGAGTTAAGTTAATACTTATTTTTGGATTAGCGAATTTTACTCTAATTTTGACAGTTTATTTCTTAAAATATAGTCTAATCTAATCAAAGTAACTATATTTTTTATACACCCCTCAGCAGGATTAAATCCGAATTACCGAGTGGGCTCACATTCACACACATTCATGCCTCAGTGGGATTCGAGCCCAGAGCCCCGAGGGCACTCATGACATGAGGCGCTGCTCTAACCATTGAGCCACCGGAGCTATAATAAAATGAAGATACAATTTTAAATACCGGGATAGAATAGAATTCACTAATCCAAAAATGAGGTTTAGCTTATACATTTTTTGTGAATCGTTAATTTTTATTAATCTAAATACATACCTATAATCACATTTATCTGTTAGTTATTTGAATAACTGTGTTTTGTTTGTTTAAAGCGAAGGATCTGCGATTTAAATTATAGATAATTTTATAAACTTATCCATAAAATTTATAGAAAAAGTATTAATGCAAATCTATAGATAATTTAATAATCTTTAATTTTTATAACATTCATCTCGAAAAATAACATTTAATTGTATTTTTCGAAGAAAAATATTTTGAGCTTTTAGTAAAGTGCCATTTCCGGTTACCCGATTTTCACCAAAATCTAATGGGCTCTTTCCATTACAGAAAAAGTTCGAAATATGTACATGGTTTCAAAAATTTTTAAATGATAGTATGGAGGATCCACATATACACATAGACATAATTGTGAATATGTTAAAATTGGATGCTAGGGACCTTAAAACGTGGTCATTTACCAAAATCTCGATATGCGATTTTTAGCACGATCCCTATACCACCCTTACCAAGGGTAGCGGGAGGTAAAAACTGTAAAATTTTTGCATATTTGTCTGTATCTTGTGAGCTATGCATTTCTTCTGAATAAACAATGCATTGCTAAAATGGCACCCTAATATAGGACAACTTTTAGGTGACTCATTTTTTTGCATGTCGGTTTATAAGTTTTCAATTGACTAAAAGATAAATATAGTATGATTAGCGAATGAAAGTTGACGTTTAAATTATTTTATAGATGTGGTTTCTTTTGAAACCTAGAGAAGAATAGAATAGAATTGAAATAATCAGGTATGAAATTATTGCATGAACCCATTTAAATACTGGACTAGGAAAGCACAGAAATACATTACTATGTCTGGCTGAAAATAGATGGCCGACTAAGGTAATTGAACAAAACAGGGGTGCGTTTAAAATATTTTAAACATTTTTCGTTTATGTTGATTATAAGAAAATATTTTGATCTTTAAACTATTTACTTTGGCAATTCTATGAAATAGGATTATTTTTAATTTCATCTAACAGTAATTCCAACTCGAGGATTGCTTACACCTGAGACGAACGAACCAGAATTTGCGGTATTAAATTTTTTAAATACATCTATAAATCCTGTTGCTAGGGTCATTTTAAATGCCTCTTGGTATTCTAATCTTCTGTAACGGAATACATGAGGGTCAGTTTCCTTTCAAATCAAATATAGGAAAATGTTTTCAAAAGAAACCACATCTATTAAATAATCTAAACGTTAACTTTCATTTGCTAGTCATACTATACCGATATATCGAATACCTATCGATATATGTGTATGTATGTATGTACAAGTACGAGCATGTAATTTGTAGTAAAATGTATTTATGAATCCTATAAAACGGACATTACAATGTTAACCTTTTCTATCTTTTACCAGCTATTTATAACACAAATCCAGGGTTATGTAACATATTAAATTTTTCCATATCTTACATATACGAATACTTTCAGATATGTAAGTATGATACGTTATGATATGATACACATATGCCACTTAACAAGAACTCAAGCTGTGAATTGTGAATGAGAAAACAATGACAACATATTTGCAAATTATGTCAATATCCTTTCTACTTAACGCAATTACAGAATTCATTTTTCTTCTACTATGTATAAATAATAAAAGAAAATATTACAATCAGACGTAAATTATCTACACAGTATTACATAACATTACAGACTGTGTTACATAATACACGTGAACTCGTGAACGTGAATGTTAATTTATCATACATAAACAACAAAATATTTTTCAATGTATTCGCAAGTCAGGTACCCACATACTCAACGTATTTCAACGTATCCTTCTAAAGTTTAGCAAATTTTTACAGGTATTAGTGAATGTAGAAAATAATTATACATTGTACGTTTTTGAAACAGAGCTGTATTATACTAAGTTATTAACTTATCATTAATAATAGCATTCAAGCTACAAGGAATGTAAATACGTCTTAACATTCAAGCCTCGGCCTAATAACTTTCAAAGATGTTAAGATACGAGGCCTGTATAAAAAGATTTCGACATTTAATGGGGATTTCCACTACTTTTTACCTCTCGCTAAGAGAGGTATTGGATTCATGCTATAAATCGCATATCCAGATTTTAGTGAATAAGCACGTTTTAAGGTCCCTAGAATCCGATTATAACATTTTTACGATGATGTCCGTGTGTGTGTGTGTGTGTGTGTGTGTGTGTGTGTGTGTGTGTGTGTGTGCGTGTGTGTGTGTGTGTGTGTATGTATGTATGTGGATCCTCCACTCTAACTCAAATACTATCATACAGAAAATTTTGAAACCTTGTATTTTGAACTTTTTCTGTGTTGTAAAGAGCCCATTAGATTTTGGTGAAAATCGGATAACCTGAAATGTCACTTTACTAGAAGCTCAAAATAGTTTTTCTTCAAAAAATACCTTTAAATGTTATTTTTTCGAGATTAATGTTATTATAAAAAATAAAGATTATTAAATTTTCTATAGATTTGCATTAATACTTTTTCTATATATTTTATGGGTAAATTTATAAAATTATCTATAATTTAAATCCCAGATCCTACGCTTTAAACAAACAAAACGCAGTTATTCAAATATATGTAACTGACAAATAAATATCACTATCAAATAACTAATCATTTCAAAATAATATTAGTAACGTTTTAAAAAGAAAAAAGTAAATAGAACAATAGAAAAGGAATTCAATACAGTTTCCAGCATAAGTAAATATGTAGGTATGTATTTAGATTAATAAAAATTAACGATTCGCAAAAATATTTTTTATATTTTGAGTTCACAATGAAGTCATTCGATTCGCAATTTTTTGTTTTAGACGGTTGGTACTAGATGACGTTTCTTTAACCCACTTGCCAATTAGAAAACTCACTAACGCACGTTTTCTAAATTTTGACGCGTGCGAAAAAAACATGTCTTATAAAACACGTTCTTTAATATACAATAAGCTAATCCTCATTTTTGGATTAGTGAATTCTTCTATTCTATCCCGGTATTTAAAATGTAATCTTCATTTTATTATAGTTCCGGTGGGTCAATGGTTAGAGCAACGCCTCATGTCATGAGTGCCCTCGGGGCTCTGGGTTCGAATCCCACTAAGGTATGGATGTGTGTGAATATGAACCCACTCTGTAATTAGGATTTAATCCTGTTGAGGGGTTTAAAAAAAGGTAGTTACTTGGATTAGATTAGACTATATTTTAAAGTTTAAGAAATAAACTGTCAAAATTATAGTAAAATTCGCTAATCCAAAAAACTTAATCTTTGTTGTAACTCGGGCTGTAAATGGCGGGAGGTGTTGTGTTGGCCACACCAGATTTTTAATTTTTTTACTAACACCGACTCATACTTGTTACTACGGTTATTTGAAATAACTAATGTACAACATTAGTCACGCCGTGAGAGAATATTTTAGAAGTCACGGAGGAATTATTACTGTTTTTTGTGTTTTTTAAATATAAATAAAAAGCAATTTTACAAAATAATTTTATTATTGAAGTAATTTAACATTATCAAACGTATTTATTTAAATTAATATTAATATTTATGCTAAAATAAATTACTTATCTTTACCCAATGACAGCTGTCACGTATGGCTAATGAAACAAAAATAAGACACGAGTTATTGGTTACTTGCTTCGAAATTAAATTCAAAGATGCTGCTTGTGCTTCTAAGTAAATATGTTTTAAAGGAAGGTCCTCATTAGAGGTGGGCGCGGGCCGTGATTTTGTCGGGTCACGATGGGTCACGACGTGACCCGCGTGATCGTGAGTATAATTTAAATTTTGCGTCGTGATTGGACGTGAGCGTGAGGCACTAAAAAATTATCGTGCGTGATCAGGCGTGATTGAAATTTAATCGGGCGTGAGTACAAATTTTCTTCTATTTTTTATTAAAAAAATTGTCAATTTCCATCTTTTACTTTACATTCTTTTTATCATCATTATGTCCAAATATGTAATCAACAGTATTTTTTGCATAAAAATAGTGATATTGTTATACCCAAAATTGTATACAAACACAGTTGCTCCGATTTCACTAAAGATATACAAATCTTTAAGCCCGTTTGACACGATCATAATTTTGTTAACAAATTTGTTACCAAATTTATAATGATATTTGTGAAGGAATAGAACAACCTATTTGTACATAAACATTCGTTTCCAATGAAATCAATCTGTTACCTAACTTATTACCAATTTGTTAACAAATTTGATAACAACTTATGACTGTGTTAAGCAGGCTTAAATGTACATAGAAACAATTACGTGACACGAACGTGACCCGCCGGGCGTGATCGGGCGTGAGTGCCAAAATAAAATCGTGAGCGTGAGTGATCGTGAATCAAACATAAAAAGTCGTGCGTGATTGGTCGTGATTACATTTTTAGTTCCGTGAGCGTGCGTGATCGTGAACAAAAATTTACTCACGCGCCCACCTCTAGTCCTCATTTTCACCCATTTTGATGTATTTTTCTTTCAAATAATTCCCAATGACAGACAATAATTATCACAGCAAATTTTTTTCAATAACAATATAACAAAAACATTCAATGGCGACTTTGTAATTTAAAATACTATATCAATTGACTTTGTCAATGTCAAACGATGAATGAAAATATAAAAATGATTTAAGAAGTTTTTAATAAAGTCGTTGGATAAAACATTGTATTACACTCGTGTGGAATGTATATTAGTCACTAAAGAAAATTAGCCACTCGCCCTGCGGACTACATGGCTAAACGTTTTCTTCTTTCGTGACTAATATGATATGTACATTCCACACTCATATAATAAATAACTATGTACAAGGAAGTACTCGTATTGTAATCGCGAAAAATTTCGGTTTTCAGATTTCAACGGAAATATCAATATTGACCATCCCTGAATCCATTTTGATTAATTTCGTCGTGACGTCTGTACGTACGTACGTATCTCGCATAACTCAAAAACGGTAAGCCATAGAAAGTTAAAATTTTGTATTTAGAACAGCTATAACATCTAGTTGTGCATCTCCATTTTTGGTCATTACGTAACTTCCAGAAGTGGTACTTTACTTGAAGCCTATAATAGATTTTAATGAAAAACTATTTTAAAATATAATCCAAAACTTCTTAATTTTGGTATATAAGACTTTTATGTCAATGGGAATAACAGTAGATTTTGGTTAAAATAGGCTAACGGGAAGTGATATATTACCTGAAGTTTTTATCAATTTTTACCTTCCGCCACCTTTAGGTAAGGGATGTATTGTCTGGTCAAAAAATTCGATGATGAGTTTTTAATGAATAAGTACGTTTTAGGGTCCCTATAATACGATTTTACTATTTTTACGATGATGTATGCATATATGTGTGTACGTGTGTGTGTGTGTGTGTGTGTGTGTGTGTGTGTGTGTGTGTGTGTGTGTGTGTGTGCGCGCGTGTGTGTGTGTGCGTGTGTGTGTGTGTGTGTGTGTGTGTGTGTGTGTGTGTGTGTGTGCGTGTGTGACTATTTTTTCGGATCGCATAACTCCAATACCACCTTTTCAAAAATTATAATTTTTGTGTATTCCTCTTCTTTACATCCATAACAAGAGCTGATTGGATTTTGGTTATAATTGGTCGACTGCAAGTACCCTAATTTGAAGATTTTAACAGTTTTTCTTGAAATTATAAAAATATTTATATTTACATCAAAGTGATCTTTACAACAAATAAGCTTTGATTTTATGTTTTTATCTTTACTTGCCGACAACCAATTCATTCTTCTTTTTTCGTTTTGAGGCACTACTAGAAATATTTTTCCCTATTATCAGTTCTATTCGGGCACACTGCACAAAACACTTTTTTACCACCATGTTTGATTTACAAATACAAAAATCAGTATTAATTGACAGCTGTCATGATTGTCACTGGTCGGTGACAAATGTAAGCCACACCCTCATTGATTAGGTCCTTACGAACGTCATCAGGCAAAAGTGAAAACGGAAATTCAAACATATTTTCAAAGACAATTTTCTTATGAATAAAGAATAATACGACAAAAATAAAAAATAGGGGTAAAATATTTTTTCTCTAACACTACTATGGAATTCATACATTCTATAACTGAAAACTGTTACAGAATGCAGGCAGTCACAGACCACTAGTTTTTCAATTCACCCATTTAAAATACGTGGGAAACGCAATTGTTTTAAAAATCAAGACGGCTTTGCTTGGCGCTTTGTTTCTGTTATTTTGTCACCTCAACTGTCTTAACTGTCAAATTATAAAAGAAATAATTACAAAATCTAATTATACGCTTTATTTTACGCATTTTGAAGCTTTTGCATGGTAAGTTAAATAAAAATTACTGCTTTTATAACATACCAATAATATTTTATTATTTTTTGTAAAAATGTCAAAATATATTTTTTAAATAGTGTTAGAGAAAGTATAGTCTAAAACTCGTATGGAATAGTATTTCCAACATTCGCAAAACCGTAGACCTCGCCTACGGCTCGGCCTACAAACTTTTCGCTCGCGCGGAAATTATCTATTCCATACTAGTTATAGAATATACTATTCTTATTCTTTCGATTAAAGCAAATAAAAAAAAACGTGCAACACCTTAAACAGTTACTTAAATTGTTAAATAGATTATAAAGTCAAAATGGAATAAATAATATACCTCGTAATATACCTGCTCACATATCACTATTGTAAACTTGGTTTGCGTTTATACCAATTAGCAAGCTGGAATCGTAAGCCCTATATTACTCCTAAGTCTATTCTTATCTGAAATATAATAGTATAGTTAAAATGAAAAATAGTGGAAATGCCCATTTTGTCTAAATACGTGTCTGTAAAATACAGAACGTGTTAGTAAACAGTGACTTATGATTTCACTATTTGGCAAGCGAAATTCATTTTAACATTTTGTACAAAACAGAAAAATTTCAGTCACGATTCTGACAGAAATGTTCGCGATTTTACGCGTGTTCCCATGGATAACACATGTTTAAATCTTTATATAATTAGCTTTGCCTTTGAATTATGTGATATTTAACTAGAAAATATGCGACGAGGTTTCTGTCACCAGATATCGGCTGACATTCACGTTTTTTATTTCATTGTTTAACTGTATACAGTGACATTTCTATAAGATAAAGAAATATTTATAAAAGTGTAACAGTTATAAAGTTACTCAATTGAATATGTAATCTCTACGTGCTAAATATAGAACATGTAATTAAAATACCTGAACAATAAAATATTATTGTTCATACTACCTTAACCCCTATAGGCGCCTCTAACGGCTACATTGGCATTTTTGATTACCGAATCAAATTTTGACATTTCGAGAAAGTGATACAATTTTATTTTGAGTTGTTGCTATTGTGTATGAATAAAATATAATATAATATAAAAAATATAAAATAAATAAATAAATAAATATAAAATAAAATATTTAAAATGCTATATATGTGATTTGACAATCAAAAAAGTCAAAATACCAGCGAAGGTACTGTGGCAGAAAATATGTGTCATTTCTGTAAACCATTTTATTATACTTAAATTTATATTATAATTTATAATATTAGATAAATGTTCAAAGATGCACAATACATGGAAATTGAGATTAAAAAGTTGGAAAACTTGAATGATTGGAAAAAAGAAAATTTCTACATATCACGATATCAGTGTATGATGTTAGCATATATCTTTTATATTCGCAATAAATGAAGAAGATTCTTCATTGAAAATATACCAGGCTCTAAGTGGAATCAGTTACACAAGCTCGGAAAAGAAAACACACGAAAAATACGAACCATGTAAATTTCTATCTTTAACATTAACATTACATGTACAAAATGTTTAATAAATAGACGAATTATGTCAAAAATAGACTACTATTTCATACAATTGCAAGTATTATACAATTTTAAGACAATTTTTTGCTTCTTGTATTATATCTTGTTCAAATATTAACTTAAGAAACACATTTTTATATAATTCATTATTGCAATCAGATGACCATTGTTGGAATGTTATTCATACGATAAGTATCTTTTACAATGAGAAAATATGTATACCTAAAAGAATTTTTCATGTTAGTAGATAATATTTGTTGAAAAGTTATTTTCTTAAACATCTATTCCTCATATAATCTTCTAGGAAATTAATAAAATTAGATACTTCAACCGGTAATTTTGTAAGAATTATTACATCCCCCACTGCATCACATAATATTTGACGTCCTATCATTTGCATTTATTGCAAATATTTTATAAAATAGAAATTGCAAAATTATTCTGACATAAAACATAACCTTGCTATGTTTCAATGAGTAACTATTTTTGTCATTTTTGTCCGCTGTCGGCGCTGACTACTTTTGTGCACACCGCCTATACAGTGTGTTCAAAAAAATTCCTAACTCGGAGTAGGCTATGAACAAAGAAACGTATGTCAATTTAAAAATATTTAGCATTTCTTCTTGAATCTTATTTTAGAAATGGAAACAATTTAGAAAACGACGAATGTCAATATACCGTATCCTTTTTAATTGTCTTTTCTTCTTAAAATTATATTTCAAGATCAATTTTGACAACTTGACTTTTGAATAAAATAATGATCAGACATACGTTTCTCTGTTCATAGCCTACTCCGTTAGGAATTTTATTGAACACACTGTATTATTTTACTGAGAATATAATATAATTCATGAGTTATGTGACATGTATTCCGCCAATCAACATTCAGAATCTCCCTAGTTACATGTCTATCATAGCGATGATAAAAAACAAAGAAATTATCATCTTATTTATATTCGTTACTGAGGGATTTGTTTTCTTTATTTGACATTGACAGTTAATTTTGAGTATAAAAATGTGCGATAATCGTTGGGTTGATATCAACAACGATGAAAATAATAAGGCAATTGTCAAATTAACCATCTTGTAATGCAATATATGAAAAGTTATGTTAGCAGCACACACAATGTGTCACAATAGTATATTAAAGAACGTGTTTTATAAGACATGTTTTTTTCGCACGCGTCAAAGTTTAGAAAACGAGGTTAGCGAGTTTTCTAATTGACAAGTGCGAAAGAAAGTCTTATAAAATGAGTTCTTTATACTATTTTTTTATATTTTGCGCCTTCTACAATAACATTTACTTACTCAATTTGTGATTATATTTGTCACCATTTGTACATTTTCATGTAAATAATCTTCCCTAAATAAAAAATAATAATAATTTCGACATTATATTATTAAAATGAATTGTCAATTAACTAAAAATAAATTAGGTAAAAATGGGTTAAAGAAACGTCATCTATAGTACCAACCGTGTAAAACAAAAAATTGCGTATCGTAAGGACTTCATTATGAACGCAACATATAAAAAATTCATTATATTCTCTCATTAAATATAAGCTCGTGATATGATTAATAATCGAAGATATTGCTCGTGAAACCGAAACAGCACATTTCACGAGTTCGAACGAGTAAAATTTGCAACTCGGTTTCACTCGAGAATATCATCAATGATAATCATATTACTTGTTATATTACGCATGAATATTTATTATTAATACTAAATATTTATTATTAATACTGGACATTTATGAAAAATACTGAGCATAAAATACTGTTCTTTTAAATAATATACAGAACAAAATATTCTAGAATCCAGCCAAAGTAACCAATGGTATTAGGGCAGCAGTATTTGGACCTAAAACTATATATCGCATGTATCGTTTCAAGACCCTTGAAAGTTAAATCCGCCATATACCATATCCTTCATATTTTAATTTTTATACTTATCTTGTCAATTATATTTGCATATAATATGTTTTGTGTTTCCTAGTAAATGTTATGTGATCAAACCGTCAATAAAGTGTTACTAAACTATAAATCAGTTTAATATAATAACGTAACAAGGCCACGAATCTAGGAACAGGACAAAGTGTAACGCTAATGACTCAGAAATCGATACAGAACCGAACTACTGAACACTAGAATCAGAGTCAAAGGGACAAGGAATTGAAACATTTCATAATAAACACACGTGTTGCTCAGACAATCACATGCTGACATGCTGTACTAGGTAAACATTGGAGCATACACGTATACATGGACATACGTAACAATAACGTCATATAACTAACAGGGTTAATAGAGTTATTGAAGTATGTACATACAGGTGCGTCAAAACATCCTCCCTACTTTTAAAGACGAGTTAAAAAATAAATACTCGAGATAAAAAAAGATTATTTTCACAGGGCCGATCCTAACCTATTAGTCGCCTTTGTTGTTATATAAAAATGCCCCCTCCCCCATTTTATTTTTCAGGTATTTAAGCCATTCATATTGCAGAGAATAGGGAATAGTTTTGATCTCTTTGATTGGCTGATATTGAAGACAAGAGACAAGTTTACTTAAAACTGGCGCTGATGCGAGCACCATCTGCTGAATGGCTTAAATGGAACAGAGCATAGTTCTAAACAATAACACGCAATGAATTAGAAATAAAATAATTTACCTAATACTATGTTAAAACCAAGTTTAGTGAATTAGACGTAGAATTTAATTATCTACAAATTTTATTTGAAACATTTTTGTCCAAAATTAATTGGGAACTTTTACGAAAAGAAAAACTAATTTCTAATGTTAAACGCCTATGGCCCGCATTTGATGAACACCCTGTACCTATGTATATCTAAATCAAGAGTGGGTAATTTAATGAAAACATGTTCCTCTGATTAAATTCCTTACGGTTTTTTCTAAACCTTTTTGATTACAACAAAGAAAAGCTTGATTAAAACAAAGAAAATTTGATTACAATAGTGAAAAAGTTTAATTAATAATTACGTAAAAAAATGAACATAATATTACTTTTACGGTTTAATGTAAAAAAAAATTTTGTACAAATTCCATACAGACAGTTTCATGTACCTAAGAGATTCTATATTTTCAGTAAAATTATGACACAAACATGTCAATTGCACTTGACACTGACATCTGTCAATCAGCATTTTCTTAATATAGTAGCGGTTTCCATGGTTATAGCATAGCTAGCAGCTTAATGAAATTTAATTTCTTTATAATTTTTAAGTCTATATCCATTAAATATGAAGTATAAAATGTAAACAAATCGTACAGCGAATAAAATATTCTTTAATATTTATAATAACATTAAACATGAAAAAATTACATTTAACAGCGTTTTTTCAAGAAAAACTGTTAAAATTTTCAAATAAAAAATAAATATTTCAAAATTTTTGATGACTATGTTCTGTTCCATTTAAGCCATTCAGTAGATGGCACTGGCAACAGCGCAAATCTGAAGTAGCCGAAATTCCATTGGGTAAGCTTTTCTAATTTTAACTAATCAGAGATATCAAAACTATTCCCTATAAGCTCCGCAATACTGAATGGCTTAAATGGAACAAGGTATACTCTTGCTTATGTGATGAGATAAACGTCAAATGTAGTTCCATTTTTACTCGGTAGACGACACTACGGTCGCAAAATTATGACGTCATTTGAAATTTTATACAAATTTTTAAAAATTATTTCTGTAAAACTAGAAACTTACGTGACATAAAATATATATTTTCGTAAATAGTTTAAGCGTACTTTCAGAAAAAATATAAATTGGAAAATGTGTTATGAACCCTAAGTATTATAAAACATCAAGTAAAGGAATTTTTTTATTACGAAAAATATGTTGAAATTTGGGACACACGTTACGTATTTATACAGGGTGTTATATTTTAATGGACCCAGCAAATATCTCGCTTATTTATTAAATTGGTAATTTCTTTCATATAACATGATTTATACAGCAACATGTAAGCTACTTGATGACGGATGTACATTCCTGATACCACTTCCGGTATATTAGTAATTAATATCTACTTTGAAATTTCAAATGGAACATACTATATTTTTTTTACAAATTTGAAAAGTACATCAAATTTGCTTTACAATCATGTAAAATAATCCATATGTTACATTATTAAAAAGTAAAATGGCGGGCACTTTTTTATACACCTAATTGGAAAGAGAATAGTGAGCCATGACTGTGGCTTGAAAGAAAACAAATAACTAAAACAATTGTAACACGGTAAAATATTATTTCGTTTAATAATAATAGTTGCAATTGTTTTAGTTAATTGTTTTCTTTCAAGCCACAGTCATGGCTCACTATTCTCTTTCCAATTAGGTGTATAAAAAAGTGCCCGCCATTTTACTTTTTAATAATGTAACATATGGATTATTTTACATGATTGTAAAGCAAATTTGATGTACTTTTCAAATTTGTAAAAAATTATAGTATGTTCCATTTGAAATTTCAAAGTAGATATTAATTACTAATAAACCGGAAGTGGTATCAGGAATGTACATCCGTCATCAAGTAGCTTATATGTTGCTGTATAAATCATCTTATATGAAAAATATTACCAACTTAATAAATAAGCGAGATATTTGCTGGGTCCATTAAAATATAACACCCTGTATTTGTGAATAAGTTTTTTATTCCTCTTAGGCCCGGTATTTTCACTTCCGAATAAAGTTTCGAATAAGTATTCGTTAAATAAATTTATTCTATATATTTATCCAACGAATAATTCCATTGCGTCTTTTCACACATTTTACACAAACAAATAGCTATCTGTCGAATAACTTTAACGTTCGTGAATTGGTAGCCTTGCAGAGGGAATTTGTGTCAGTAGAGAAGGACGGAGTTTGGCGTAGCCACGTTAAGCAGACAAGGATGAAATGTGTCAACTACTTTTGAATCCGTAGTTGTCAAAATTTTGTTTGACATCTTTAATGTCAATGTGATCTATATTATGCATTTTTAACCCCGGGAGACTGTAATTTAACAAGTGTATCATCTAATTCAGCACTCATATGCGGTAAGCGGGATATGTATTGTAAAATTGTTCTTGTACTTTTTGTATATTTGTTTCAGTTCAAAGTAATTGTCAATGTATTCAACAAAAGTATCCAAAATTCGGAAATATGTTGCCAGCGTCAAATGACAGGATCTTTATAATGATTTACCTATTTACTGGTTGAGATCAAATGCGATCCCCAATATGTGATCCTAAATTGTTTTCATAATCGGAACCTGTCAAAAATTATTTCATTTATGTGGTTATGTTGGTGTCTGATGGTGTGTGATCGATTTCTCACGTTATTTATTAATTCATAGTTGAAAATATCATCATAATATTTAATATATCCATTTTGTTAATAAATCTGCACTATGTGGAAATGTAATGAACTTACGAATAAACGGTTATTCGCTACCCAAGTACCGAATAATTTATCTTGCGAATAACAGATGTTATTCTTTCGAATAAATTTATTTGCAAGTGAAAAGACGACAAAAATATTTATCCGAAGGATAAATTTATCTAAACCTTTATTCGCAAGTGAAAATACCGGCCCTTAAAAAAGTATATTCTAATATAATATTACTTTCTCAATACAAAAAAGTCCATAAAACATCCATTTTCCCACCGGCAACAAGTTAAGCGATTTTTCCATCTCAAAAGTGAATGCACTCCTACTCCTACCGATATCTTGTGACAGTAGCATGCTACGTGTCGCGTGCTTTCTTGGTGCCCCCTTGTAACGGACGCCCTTGACTATCTGTAACCTTTACCGCTGCGAGTACAGCAGGCGATTAGATAACTTCACTACGCAATGTCATTTGCATATGCATTACAATAAAAGTAGAAACGTAATCGGACCAATTACTCAATGCACATAATATCTGTAATATTTTATTCATGCATGCATAAATCTACACATTAATCATATAGTTTATGATCGGGAACAGTTATATGAGGGTGTTAAATAATAAATGAATGTCAATAAAGTGTTTTTCTACGATTGGCTCGGTTTCTTTCAAATGCAAATTACATACAGTTGGACCTATTTAATCCGAACTAATAATTGTACAGGTTGATCCGGATTATCGACATGTTCGGATTATCGAACAAATTACAGAAAATATCATTCATTCTGATTATGTTCCAAAATATCCATATCATTTGTGGATTCCCAATGATTCTTTATGCCCGATAGTCCATTCAAGAGTTTCTTGTGTGACACCTTCAGAAATTTGGTTTATTAGCGCAGTAACCTCGGCTATTTGTCTTTCTATACCCTCCAACTCCATTATGTGCCTCCACTGTAATAGTGGAAGATTATCGTCTTCATTCCAACCATCATCAAGAAGTGGTGTAAGAAGTCCAGGACTTTTGGATAACTTCCGGCAACATCTTTCAAATTAACTTTCTTGAGTTCTGCAGAAATACCTACACCTTCGGAAGCAACAATTTTTTTTTAAAGCCTCTGCGGTAATTTAACTTGATCACTTGAATCACACTTTGGTCCATCGGTTGCACTAAGAGAGTTACATTTGGCGGCAAAAACATTAGAATAATTTTTTACCTCCCGCTACCCTCGATAAGGGAGGTATAGAGATCGTGCTGAAAGTCGCATATCGAGATTTTGGTAAATGACCACGTTTTAAGGTCTTTAGAATCCAATTTTAACATTTTCACGATGATATGTGTGTGTGTGTGTGTGTGTGTGTGTGTGTGTGTGTGTTTGTGTGTGTGTTTGTGTGTGTTTGTGTGTGTGTTTGTGTGTGTTTGTGTGTGTTTGTGTGCGTTCGTGCGCGCGCGCTCGCGCGTATGTGTGTCTGTGTGCGCGCGCGCGCGTATGTGTATGTGTGTGTGCGCGTGCGCGCGTATGTGTG
This sequence comes from Harpalus rubripes, assembly GCA_963082715.1. Classification (NCBI taxonomy): domain Eukaryota; kingdom Metazoa; phylum Arthropoda; class Insecta; order Coleoptera; family Carabidae; genus Harpalus; species Harpalus rubripes. The sequence continues at coordinate 43,270,799 of OY720462.1, read as the reverse complement.
TGTGCGCGTGCGCGCGTATGTGTGTGTGCGCGTGCGCGCGTATGTGTGTGTGTGTGTATGTATATCCAATTTTAACATTTTCACGATGATATCTTTGTGTATGTGTGGATTCTCCACTCTAACTCAAATACTAACTATCATTCAGAAAATTTTGAAACCTTGTATTTCGAACTTTTTCTGTAATGGGAAAAGCCCATTAGATTTTTGTGAAAATCGGATAACCGGAAATGACACTTTTCTAGAGGATCAAAATAATTTTTCTTCGATGTTCTTAAATGTTATTTTTCTAGACTAATGTTATTATAAAAAATAAAGATTATTAAATTTTCTATAGATTTGCATTAATACTTTTTCTATATATTTTATGGATAAATTTATAAAATTATCTATAATTAAAATCCCATGTAACTGATATATAAATGTCACTATAAAAGAACTAATCATTTCAAAATAATATTAGTAACGTTTTAAAAAGAAAAAAGTAAATAGAACAATAGAAAAGGAAGTCAATACAGTTTCCAGCATAAGTAAATATGTAGGTATGTATTTAGATTAATAAAAATTAACGATTCACAAAAATGTTTAAGCTAATCCTCATTTTTGGATTAGTGAATTCTATTCTATCCCGGTATTTAAAATTTAATCTTCATTTTATTATAGTTCCGGTGGCTCAATGGTTAAGAGCAACGCCTCATGTCATAAGTGCGCTCGGGGCCCTGTAATTGGGATTTAAAAAAATGTAGTTACTTGGAATAGATTAGACTATATTTTAAGAAATAAACTGTGAAAATTAGAATAATCCAAAAATAAGGATTAACTTAATCTTTTTTGTGACTCGGGCTGTATATGGCGGGAGGTATTGTATTGGTCACAACAGATTTTTTATCTTCAGAACATAAGTCTTCAGGGTGTCCTGGGGCATTGTCTAAAATCAATAGTGCCTTGGCTTCTAAATTCAGCTGTTGCATTTCTTTTCGCACTGCTGGAACAAAGTCTGTGTAAAACCAGTCCTTGAAAACTTCTCTGCATGGTAATCCAGGCTCTTTTCTGTCCTTGGTACCTCACCAGCAGCGGTTCATTTCCAAAAGCTAGTGGCTTTTGAGATTTGCCCACTACAAACGATGTCATTTTATGTGTGCCGGAGGCATTACAGTAGGGCATAAATGTAACTCGTTCCTTGCTCATTATTTTACCTGTTGCCGAGCCTGTTGCTGATGTTTCAGCTTGGTGAGCAAGTGTTTTTTGAGAAAGTAATTTCCAGAAAAGTCCGTTTTCGTCGGCATTGTAAATTTGATCTGTACACAACTGCATTTCTACTATTTTATTCCGAAGCGCGTTTTAAATGGCTCAACAGCAGCCTCATCACTTCATAATTTTTCTCCTGTAATTGATAGTTGTCGACTTCCGTATCTGTTTTTGAACTTATCGAGCCATCCGAAGCCTAGGTAGTTATAGAATCAAGGAATTCCCTCATTTAGGTAGCAGAATACATGAATCTACGTAATTCCCGAATTTAGGTTACAGAGAACATGAAACCAAGGGATTCCTTCATTTAGGGTCGGATTAACGAGGCAATGTTCGCATTATACCAATCGAAAGAAAAAAATAAGTATTTTCGTAAAGTAAAAATCAAATACGGGTTCCATTTAAAAAAATGTAAGTTTGTGTTATATCTCGGAAATTTACCAATAAAAAAATATTTTCTCATGCCACTGGATAGACAATGAAAATATCTACTTTTATTTGAAACATTTTTCTCGATTACTGACAGTTTAGAAGTAATTTCAAAATGACTATTTCACTCATACATATATGAACCAATCCGAATTCAGGATTCTACCTAGTTACCAAGTTTCATTTCGACAAAACACCGTCACAAAATTTTTATCGCATCCTTTAAGCCAATAAGATGTCGTATTTTTACAAGTAAGTGAGTTTTGATAAGCGAAAATTTTTTGACGTTTCAGAAACATATTGTTTACATACCTGTCAAAGTCTGTATATTTTCAGTGTTACCAGTTTTTATTAAAAACGGGTCGATTCGGACACGAATCTATTTAAAACGTTGGAAAAGCAAACTGAAACATAATACCTCTAAACACAATAAAAATTATAAGATTTTTGTCAAGAAAAAAATTATATAAATTATTACCTGTTTTTTATTTTGGAAATAGTCATCCGAATACCATTCGTGGTTAAATTTTAACCTGGAAAATTATTCCTATTGCTTTACTCGAGCCCGTTGCCAATTTATCTCGTGACATTGATCAAAAATCACTCGTTTGACAACTCGTAATTTTTTTGTCAATGCCACTCAATAGCTAGGCAACCGGCTCTCGTAACAATCTGAAAATTTTTCATGCAAAAATTTACCACTTATGATATTATCTCGGATATTATATATGAAAAAATCTGATGTGGCCAACACATGACCTCCCGTCAATTCCATGCTTGAAATAGCAATGAACTTTAAGTAAAGTATCACTTCCGGTTGATCGTTCGTAAACAAAACCTAATTTGTTGTTCCAATTTATTTATTTAGCGTATGGCATAAAAATCATCATCCAATAAATAGAAAAGTCTGTAATACCAAATTTTGGAATATATTTTATTGTTTTTCTTCGAAAATCTGTAAAGAGCGCCAAATTAAGTACCACTTCCGGTTTATTATATAGGTATAGTCAAAATCTAATGTTGTTTCAAATTATACACGTGTTTTAAATACCAAATTTGAGAAGTTTTGGATCATGTTTTAATATATGTTTTCAAGAAAATCTGTTTATAGCTTCCTGTAAAGTAGTACTTCCGGTTTATCAATTTTAGAAAACATATAGTATGTCGTTCTCATTAATATAAAAGTCTTAAATACCAAATTTAAAAAGTTTTGGATTGTATCAATTTATTTTTCACGTAAATCTGTTCAGAGCTTCAAATAAAGTATCACTTCCGGTTTATCAATTTTAACCAAAATTTAATATGTTGTTCCCCTTCATATATAAGTCGTAAATACTATATTTGACAAGTTTTGGAGTATATCATAATATATTTTTCACGAGAATCTGTTCAGAGCTTCAAATAAAGTATCACTTCCGGTTTATCAATTTTAACCAAAATTTAATATGTTGTTCCCCTTCATATAAAAGTCGTAAATACTATATTTGACAAGTTTTGGAGTATATCATAATATATTTTTCACGAGAATCTGTTCAGAGCTTCAAGTTAAGTATCACTTCTGGTTTATTAATTTTAGCCAAAATCTAATATGTTGTTCGTCTTGATATAAAAGTCTTAAATATTAAAATTGAAAAGTTTTGGATTATATTTTAATATAGTTTTTCGTTAAAAACTGTTATGGGCTTCATGTAAAGTATCACTTCCGGTCATCCAATTTTACCCAAAATCTAATCAACTCTTTATATGATTGCAGAAATCTTAAATACGGAAAATACAAATATTTGGAAGTTTGTGATAAGTTATCGTGGACGGAAAAATCGTCACACACACAGACATCATCGTAAAAATAGTAAAAACGTGTTGTGGGGACCCTAATTCGTGCTTATTCACTGAAAACTCATTATCGAATTTTTGGACTGATAACATTAACTCCCTTACCTACATGTATGACAGGAAGTAAATATCGGCCAAATTAAGTTTTTCGCCATTATCTAGTGCCCTATAAGAATTTTTGGAAAAACAAAGGAACGTCTGAGATGGCCCCCTATAGGTGCACAAAAAGTTCCATTTAATCGACATTGTGTCTCTTATAGTTCTCTAGTCGAGATTCCAATGGTGGCAGTTCTAAATGGCACACACTGTATAAGCAAATCGATTTTTAAATTTAAGAAATATATATATCATAAATATAAATATAATTTGCCATAAGATATGTTTTCAATGTAACCAATTTGTTACCAAATTTATTAGGTACCAAATTTCTTATTTTCTACATAGGTACAACATATATACACAAATAATATTTCATTTTACTATGAATTTCTTGTTTCTCGTATTCCTTATCGCATCACATATATACTTACAACCTCACAAACTGTAAAAACGAGCTGTTTATATACATAAACATACTTAAAAACATTAGAATGATATTAATAAACATTGATAAGATATCAAACTTGCATCCGAACTTCCTTAGTGAAAAAGTAAACTTAGGTACATCTTACATTAGTTTTTTACGTTAATTTGATGACAATGACATTGAGAATGCAATGTGCAATGTACAATTACACAAGTTTTCAAAGAGAAATCATAGTTATTTTTATGTTTCAAACATTAAATAACAATAATAATAAATATTTACTTACTCAGAACGTCTCGTTGAACTTCTTTTGGTGTAACTTGACATAATTATCGATTAAATTCACTAAATTTCAGCTTATGTTTCCAGCATCTCAACAAAGCGGAAAGAATATAGCACATTCTTAATATTTTTCACACAAACACTTATTAAAAATGAAGAAAAACGATCTTCACATAGCATAATATTCACTAAAAACAAAACTACTTCACCATAACTGATACCTGTTGGATTTAGCACTCAATTTTTCACGAAATCACTATTTTTATAATCTTTAACAACGTTAACTATCGCGAAATAAAATTGCGGGTCATTTTAGTTAGTAGTTCTCCCGGTAAATATTTGAAAACGTGCACTAATGGAGAGATAGTAAAGCGGTCTACGGATAATCATGGTGGAACAGCTGTCGGCAGCGAAGGTTGCCAACTGTAGCATGTGAAACAAATCGATAATGCAGTGAAAGTGTGACGTAATCGATTTGCGCGCGAAAACGACGCAATAGTGGCGGGATAATTCAATCGGATATTTTAACAGGTGTGGTAGAGTAACCTCCATAGACATAATATATACTACTAAACTATTATTCACGAAAGATGACTATTCAAGGTCATTTGTGAGCCGTCTGATATAATATTACTTGCAGATAATTTCATTGCATTTCATATGCATAGGCGTGTACCATGAAATATTTATGGACCCATTTTAACTGAAAAAATAAGAGTATTCATTTGAAAATTAAGTTTCTTTCTAAATAATGCCTTTCTGAAAGATTTATGTTCTTCACATAGACTTAACTTATAAACCAAGGAATAATATAGTAATTAACGTATCAAGGGTGTTATAAGGACAATAACGCCTGAGGTCAACAGTGTACTTTTCGAGGGCCTCTGGCCCGAGATGCGTACGTTGACCGAAGGCGTTATTGTCCGTTTAACTCCCGTGGTGCGTTCAACGTTTAACGTATAATTTTTAATATTCTACGGATTACGGATCAGAAAGTTTTAATAAAATTTACGGAGTAGGTAGGCTATGAATGCTTCTGCTTGTTTTTTAAGCTTTATCCCAGTATCAATATCATTTTATTGACAACATTACCATAGCAACAACTCGTAACACGCTCTAGGGTGTTATTTGGTATACCCTGAAAACAGGGTTGTTATGATAATAATAATAATACACCAGTCGGACGTTAATTTGATTTAAACGTCAACGCCACTGGGTAAATATCAGCACAGAGGGCAGTGTAGTAGATAATTAGGTATCTGTAAGTCTACGACATACGTCATTATTATTTATAGTGTGTTAGAAAGTAATGCCACTATTTACGTAAATATGTCACACCGCATAAATTAAATAGACATAGGTCAAACAATCTTTCTCTTTCTAATACGAAATGTTGCCAAGCTACTGCTATAAGGTGATGTGTATTCTTTCTTCGAACAAATGACCTTGAATAGTCATCTTTCGTGAATAATAGTATAAACCGAGTTTACAATGTTAAACGTTTGTGCCGAATTGAATCGATAGACGCCATAACGAGATGCTAATTGAAAGGCGCGAAATTTAAACGTACGGAAAATTATGTATTCTGAAACTACAATATATAGATATTATGTACACTAATTTATACTTGAAACAAATAGCCATATCGAAACAAGCTTTGTAAACAAATACTAAACAAAGTAATGAGCTTGAAAGACGTTGGCTAACAGAAATGGCAGGTTGCTGGGCTGCCAATATAAATAAAATAAAATTCACTACAACTATAGAAAATATTTATTATTATTGAAAAAATAATATAAATTAAATATTGATCGTACTTTTTATTATACGACTGAGCTTTATTATTTTGAAATGAAGAAAATATATAAAATGCATATTTTAAGTTACTGCAAAGTTACTTTTTTTTATTATGTTTACACTAGAATTAGCGTCTCGTTATGGCGCCCATGCCCATCTGTTCAATTCGGCACAAAGCTGGACATTGCCGCCATGATGGATGCTCGGTATAGTATATATCTTTCCTTGTCTATGCGTGTAAACCTACATCCGCGAAAACGGGTCTGTAACCGCTGTCCGGCGCGCGTTTTGTACTCGGTTCCAAATATTCCCGCGCTAAACAATTCTTCTCCAAATAACGATTATATTGTTGGTTAAAAAAAACATTAGGAAAACAGGATCTCTTGTTAGAAACGGACGGTGGGCAACCACGGACTGCTCCATCGCCCGAAAACATCGTCGCAGGGAAATCAGACAGTTACCATGAATTCTGACGGTGTGTAAGCCTGTTCCATATTTTTTTCTTGAAGAACTTGGATTGGAGAATGTCTGGTTTCAGCGCGAGCATTAATGCAGGTGTCGAGAAAATGTTTTCCGGACGCTGATTTCCCTCAGAAACAATATTCCTGCGCGAGCCCGCGCACTCGCCAGATTTAACACCGTGCGACTTTTTGCTGTGGGGTAATCTGAAAACCGAGGAACCTGTAACCCTTACAGAAATCCGCCGTATATTCCAACGAATGCTCGAAAGAGGTATGCAAAACTTTATAAATCGTTTGCACAATGACGGACACCACTTGGCCGATATTAGTATCAAGACCACATGAAATAAAACTTTCCATGTTGCAGGTTCAGAATGTGAAAATAATCTTTTTTTATTTCGAGTATTTATTTTTTAATAAATAAATAAAATAATAGTTATTTGTATATCAAGGCCGCGAAATCACTCTTTAGCGTACTGAGAGAAAAATTGTCGCCGAGGCCGCTTGCGGCCGAGGCAAGACAATCTCGAGGGCGCTACAGGATTTCGCGGACAAGGTGTACACAATATTTTTTGTGCAACCGTAGAAAATATGAATTACAAATTTTATTAATTTTCAGCAGTTTGATTATAAATAGAAAGTTAGCTTTCGCGTCCGTTACCATAACAACGGTTGCGAAATTGAATTTCGCGGCCTGTATTGCGGCTGCGAAATGCTTATTTCGCGTCCGGTTGCACAAAAATAAATAAATATATCATCACGGCATTACCCATTGCTGGATGTGCCAATCTGCTTTGTTCGCAGATATCGGTAATGATGATATATTTGTACTGTGCGGGCGTTTACCAGGCGTCACCTCACGGGCACTTATTGCTAGCGTGGAGAGTGCACCACAGGGGTCAATTTTGTGCCATTTAAAATTCGAAATATTTGGTGTCGGTCGGGATCGAACCCGGTTCCCCAGATTCGCGACCAGACACTCAGGCACGCGGCCGCGAGTTTTGAAATTAAGTTAAAAAAACAAGTATAAGGCCATGAGTTTTGTGCGGTATGTATTGTTTTTGTCAGGATTTTATTTTTAAATTTCTTGAAAAATTAATTTTCCAATCGGGAGACATCGCGTATCTTCGGTGTTTTGACTAGACTCTAGTCTAAAATGTGTCTAATAACGGTATCTAGCGGGTGAAGTTGAAACTAAAGCCATACCACCTGCCAGAAAATAATTCTCGTTATTTTTGGGTACCCCCTGGTATATAAATGTCTTGTTAACAGCAAGCACTTTTTCTGCAATTGACGCGATGTCAACAGTCTTGTTGTATTTTATTTTTTTATCTTTATGTAACGTTTTTATTTATTTGGATGAAGTGTAAATATTAGACAATTATTATTAATTAAAATAAGTGTTTATTAAACTATAATGAAAATGACTATTACTAATATTAAACAATTATTTAAAAAAATAATTAAGGCTAAATCTATAATTAACTAGATAACACATACACTATTTATTTATTTAGCAATTAACACGACTATTTATTTATACGATCTTACTAATTATTTATTTCGACTATGTATTTATGTCACTGTTTATTTATATCACGTTCAACTGTCCGCCTACCGACGTTCACAGCGTCTATATACTCAACTGACTCAACAGCGTTTGTATATTCAACTGCTCGGAGAGAAGTCACACTTTTCACCTCACTATCTGTGTATTTAGGTAACCATCAGTCTAACTTCCATAGCTTCAGTATCACCGACTGTCCGTATGCCATAATTCTACACCACTACTGCCGAGTATCCACTTCCACTTACCGTTACTGTCCTCGTATACCTAGCTTCCCAATACCCTTCAACACTACCGAGTATTCTCTTTTACAGCTATCCCGGTATACCAGTAACTTTCCGACTCGCCGTTACTGTCCTCGTATACTATAACTCGTCAACACTACCGAGAATTCACATCCACAGCTATCCATCCCAGTTTACCAGTAACTTCCGGAGTAGCTACTCGAGACAAATTGCATATGCTCACTACGATACTGATGTGCTTCTCCTAACACTTTAGTATCTAACACTCCATGTTAATATCTCTATGTCTCTGAATGTAACTAACTCCCGAGCATAGCTGCGTCCCTTTTATACAGCTGCCATTAACTTCCAGAGAGCTCTATAATGTTCGACCGCATAATAACAATGAACACAAAGGCTGGTAGCACGAGCGTGGTTCTAAGACCGGTGTTAGCTAGAACCAAGGCAACGACTTGGTAGATACTTCAGAGTTGTTAACAAAATCAGTGTTTAAACCGAAAATGTACTGAGAGCCATATTCCATAAATTTGACTGCATTATTTCAAATTGTTTAATATGATTTGCTTCTTGACTTGTTTGTAGGACAAACAATTTAAAATAATGAAGCCAAATTTATTGAATAAGGCTAACAGTACATTTTCGGCTTAATCAGTTTTTTGGCAACACTAATTTTGTTAACAACTCTGAAGTCGTTACCGTGGTAACACCGGTCTTAGAACCACGCTCATGCTACCAGCCAAAAGGTTCAGACGGCCGGAAGTAATTAAACACGTCGCGGCTTGTTTGTTTACGTAACCCGGCTGCTAGGGCGATTGCGTCTTCGTAGCAGCGAGACTCACATGTTACATTTATATTTTTCTTAAATGTCATCAGATCTTCCTACGTCACTTCCGGTAAAATTTAAATCTCACTCAAATTAAATAACAAACAACATAAAATTATAGATTTATAATAAGTTTCAAAAATAAAGTAAATAAATTAGAATATCCCATTTTGTTACCGTCCGTAAACAATGAAAATTCACTTAGCGTTTGTCATAGACATTAATAGTTATTTAATTATCAAGTGTGTTAATAAGGGCGGTTAATAATCGAGACATTTTATTTTAAAGCGAAACGTTGCGAAGAATGTTACAAACATCAAGATTAATAAGTGAATAAAACAAACTTTTTAGTACTGCATAATACAACAAGTTGTTTACATTAAAATTTATGATTTTGTTTTGTATTTAGCTTTACGTGTTGTCAATAATTCCTATATATTCTGTGTGTTAGAAAAAGATGGAGCTAAGCTTGTATTGTGTATTTTATTATGAAACATTGATTATGCAGACTTCATATAATCGAATAAACGCATGCGTTTATGACAATGTTGCCAACAGTCAGATACAAAATATTGACCAATGAATTTCGGACAATACTCGTATATAATTTTGATTATTGTTAATCTTAATAAAATTAATTATTTAATTTTTGACAGGTAATGATTACTAAATATCACTTGAGTGTTATAATCACATATAAATCAAGTTGTTTTATTTTTATAAATAACATTTATTAAATATACATCTGTAAAAATAACAATATATAATCACATAAAAACAGATTTTGATTTCAAATTATTCAATTCTTTTCCACTTTTACTTAATTTCACGTTTTTCTCATTTTCTTTTACAGTTTTATTCATTTTATTCGCACTTTTCATTCTCACTTGGTCTGCTTTGTTTTCCGCCATTTTCTTAACCTCAAAACTATGTTTGATATTAGTTTCACTTTTCCCGCTTTTATTCCTGGCGGGATTTATGATCTTTTCCATTTTATTCACCAAATACGATTCACTTTCATTTAGATCTTTCAATTTGTAAGTTCTAATTGGTATTTTTTTCGTTTTATATTTATCTTCAGGAGGTTCTCTTTTAAATATTTCAGCAAAAGAAGTTTGGTTGTTCTGTCTGATCTTGTCTGCCTCTTTTCTGTTTTGCTTTTGAAGTTTTTCAACGCTTTGTTTGAATTTCGCGCTTATTTTTTGGTTCTGTATTTTCTCGTATACCAAGCGGTATAGGATGTGACGCCATGACATCAATTCCGACATGTTCAGTTCGGCTTTGTTCGGCGGACGCCGAAGTTTCTTTTGGAATATTAATTTCCAGATGTCGTTCGAGTTGCACATCTGTAAAACAGCTGTTGTATAAAAAAGAAAATATTAGATATAAATACCTTGAGAACTAAAAAAAAAAAAATATATAAATTTCTACGGGGTCAAAAAGTGCCCGGAATCGAAATAATATTTAACAATGAAGGCGATTGATAATTGAGACATTAATGGGAACATTAATCGTCAATTAACACACGTGTTAGTTACAATATTTTTTCGTTGACCATATCTTACTCAAACGAAAAATCTAATTTTTTTCCATGACAAAATTTTTTAGGTTAGTAACGGTTGACAGAACGGCTATAGTGTACACATAATCATATGGTACCATATGGCACTATAAAGGATGTGAATGAAATAAGTTCATTAAATTTAACCAGTAATGTAACTCGTCGAGAGCAACAATTTTTCTTAATATTTTTTTTTTCTAAATCTTCTAGTTTTGAGTTAAAATTCTCTAAAGATTTGTTTAAAATTTCGTTACCCGCCAATGGCAATATCTCTATTGTCTGAATCAAAGTTCGATGTACACAGCACAAAAATTGTCGGGTGGTGTTTGCATTCTTGCAGACACAGTAATTAATAAACGATCAACGTAAAACATATTTATTATGAATAAATTCGTAATAGTACAATTTTTAAAATAAAGAAATTTAAAATTTCGATAACAAAATTATAAAATTATGTATTCAAACAGGTTTCTGAACTATACCATGTTCCATTTAAGCCATTCAGTATTGCGGAGCATAGGGAATAGTTTTGACCTCTCTGATTGGCTGAAATTAGAGACAAGAGACAAGTTTACCCAATGTAATTTCGGCTACTTCAGATTTGCGCTGTTGCCAGTGTCACCTACTGAATGGCTTAAATGGAACAGAGCATAGTATGAATAGAGTAAGAGCGTGGGAAGACTGGAAAGAGCATAATAGTTATGAGGTTATGAGATGAATTTTCGTGTGTCAACTCGGCAAATCATAATAGTTTAAATACGTTATTCAAAAATTGTAAGTACATACTTTGTCCATTTAAACGAGGTGGGATTACATGAAGACCAATGACTCGTCAATTTATTCCCGCCCAAACAATTAATGATATTTTTTGTTGAAAATTGTGTTTCCTTCTTACAGTATGAGGATTTTTGTGACCAGATAAGTGTATTGTGCATTATTAAAGACACTTTCTCTAATATATCCAACGCTATCAGTGAACAATACAACTCATTCGCAAAATTGAAATGCTGGAAACAATGAAATTTTTGCACATGGTGTGGAAGTAACTGTTGCTCTTTTAAAATATTCTAAATTGTCATATGTGACATATCAAACTATGATAATCTCGAAGATATTGTATGTGGTACAACATAAATTTACGAATATTATGAAGAGGATGAGTTTCGTGTAACTTCGTTGACCTTGGGAACTTCACCATAGGTAATTACAATGTCTGTGTATCCGTTATTCATAAAAATAAGCATTTTGCCAGAATTTTACCTTATAAACAAGTTTATTACTAATGTTAAAATTTAATTGCAACAACTGACAAGACTGTCAATTACTAAAACAAAATTTTTCATAGCTATTGCTACTGCATTCAATTATTACAAAAATATTTGGAACGACTCGTCAATTTACGGGGTGGTAAAAATGCAAAAAAAAATATGCGATTTCGAGAAAAACTTATTAAGAAATATTGTTGCCTTCGACGAGTTATATTACTGGTTAAATTTAATGTACTTATTTCATTTACACCCTGTATATTAAAAATTGACCTCAGTTTGACCCGGATATGTACCGGTGATATCTGAAAATGAGTTGTTCATACAATGTTTATACGAACATTTCAAATTTCGCGGGCCATGTGCTTCAAATTCGCGCCAAACATTGCAACAGCAGCTCCGTGTGTCTAAGCCAAGCATACACTTACAATACAATTATGTGTTGAGTGTTGTGGTTGTGATAATCCGTATTCAAATTCAAATTGAAATTGTCCAGAACGTTTTGGTTTGTGGATGTGTTGGTACTTAACCTTCTGTTTGTCTTTCATTAAACATAATAATGTCGATGTTTTCTTTTAGATTTCAGGTCGCTTTAAGCATAGAATATTTTGGCCATAAACTTGCTATTAGGACTTTTCTTGCAATTTCGGAAGCAAACTTGGAGGTGCAATATTTGCACTGTCTACCACTTTTGGCGAGGTCAATGTAATATTATCGATGTCCGTAATGAGGTCATGCACGATTTTTCATTTTTAACTTTAATCGATAGAGTAATGAAATATAATAGACCCGTATTTTTTATTTTTCCTCAAATCGATCTTTAATACTGAAAAATTGCAATTAAAAATGACATTGTTCAAAACGCGGCTAATTTTCTCCGTCTCGTCCGTTGCCCAGTGATGTCAGCATTTCATCAACGCGGCCATTTTGATTGTCACATTAGGTTAAACGTCAAAGTGACATTTAAAGATAATCTGAAATTTACGAAAGTAAACATGTCGGTGAAACGCTGTTTTGTGCCATTGTGCCAAAATACTAGCGAAAATAGTGAGAAAATATTTTTAATAGTACCGCGTGATACAAAAAAAAACACAACTCAAAAAACAGTTACTGTTTGCTTGATATGCAACAAAGCAACAGTAATGAAATTCTAATACACAACGAACAACGTAGACAAATGTTAATCAGACGAAAAAGTAAAAACGAATGACTAATGACCAGCAGTTGAGTGATACGTGGATAACTTCATGTCAAATGAAAATTATATTTATAAAAATGAATAGAATGATGTTATATTAATATATTATAGCATTTCTATCAAATATTTAGATATGTAATTCTTAATTAATACTCTATATATATATATATATATATATATATATATATATATATATATATATATATATATATATATATATTACCTCTCGCTAAGAGAGGTATTGTATTCATGCTAAAAATCGCATATCCAGATTTTAATGAATAAGCACGTTTTATGGTCCCTAGTATCCGATTATAACATTTTTACGATGATGTCCGTATGTGTGTGTGTGTGTGTGTGTGTGTGTGTGGATGTGTGTGTGTGTGTGTGTGGATGTTGGATTCACTATATCTCAAATTCTATGAGACTTAAGACATTTTTAACTACGGATTCCTCAATCTAACAATAATCGGAAGAGTCCAGTCAGTTTTGGTAACAATTGGACAACCGGAAGTAGTAGTTACAAGAAAAAAATCGTCTAAATATTATTTATCGAAAATTTATGTAAATACTTATATTAAAGAACGTTAAATTCTTTATTCGATAAATATGAATTCATTATTATATCTTCTATAGATTTAGAGATAAAGAAAGGCATATAAAATAATTTGATGTAAAAAATCTCAGATCAAACTACTACAAGGCAAGAAATTCAAATGTTTGTAATTGACACATAAATGTCACTTTCAAAAATATTTGTATGCCTCTGTCAAAAATATTTGTATATTATTATGAAGATTATGAAAATAAAAAAAAGTCAACAACGCAAAAGAATATACGTAAAAAAGAATATAAAAGGAATTTGTGAAAAAATGACGAATATAAAGAAAAAGAAAAGGAAAGTAGAAAAAGAAAATTTCAGGATATTGAATATAAAGAAAATGTAAGTATTGTACATAATTTATTTTAAAATATCCCATAGATATTGCAAATATATGTGAGAATTATTTTGTAGTGAGACATGAATATCTATATGTATTTGTATTTAAAAATATTTTTCGTTTTATCCGTAAAACCAGATAAAATATCTGGCGAGAGGTTATGTGTTGGCCACATCAGTTTTTTATTTTAGAAATTCTGTGTCGATATTTGCAATCGAAATTAACGATAGAGGCGCTGATTTTCGAAACAAGATGGCCGCCATACGATGGGCTTGACATATGACAGTTCACATTGACATTGACATAACAAATTACACATGATTTTGATAGTTTAGGTTAGTAAATTTTTATGTCAGAAAATGAATAGCTTTTGACATAAATTGTTTTCAGTGAGTGCGTTCAGTTTACGTAACGCTATACAACACAAATGTTTTTTTTTATGTTATTTGAAGAATATTATAGCTTCAAATTCATTTTAAAGGTATGTTATGTACCCGGTGTCAAAATAATGTCTTTTAATTCTGTCTAGCATTTTGCTACAACTTAGCGTTAGCACTACATGCATTAATATGGGTTATTAATAAATGATTTCTTACACATTAATATAACCTATTAATAAATGGTCAACAGAAAAATAAATTAATAAACTTTTTTGTTAGGCAAGCCAATATGCCTATTAAACTATACAGGGTGAGTCTGGGAAGACGCCCCCCCCCTTAAACTTTTTTATTATAAGTAATAGAAAAAAATGGCTCATATAAGTTTTATTATTTTACATATACTATTTGATGGCGGATGTAGATATTTTTTATAAAGTCAGGTTTACAAGATACAACAAATATTATAGGTGGCTATGTGAAAATAAACAAAATGTTTTTTTTTGTCTACAAAATAAGTTAAATTAAGTAACAAACAAATGTATACTTTTTTGACATTATTTTAATTGTTTTACATTGTTACGTTTTGTTTATTTTCACATAGCCACCTATAATATTTGTTTAAAAATTATTTCTAATATTTCTAAATTATCTCATTTTTCTCGAAATTTTTCAAATACATTAATAAAAAATAATACATCGTTGAAAGGAGAAAAACATGGCGGTTTCTATTTTATTAAAATAATTATAGGTTGCCATTTGAAAAATAAAAGTTGATAGTCGTATTTTGTAAACCTGACTTTATAAAAAATATCTACATCTGCCATCAAATAGTATATGTAAAATAATAAAACTTTTATATGAGCCATTTTTTTCTATTACTTACAATAAAAAAAGTTAAAGGGAGGGGGGGGGGCGTCTTCCCAGACTCACCCTGTATATCTCCGTCCTTGTCTAGCGCTCGGACAAGCGCACGCGCGCACAGTCGGTAGGCGTGTGGCAGCCAATAATGAATCAAACGCTGTTTGCGCATGCGCACAAGGAGCCGTATCCACGCTTGAACATTGCAAATGTTCCGGACATTTCCTGTGTGCCTTTTAGCGGTATATTGTTAGACCACATAATTTTCAATCTAGCCTCTTAATGTAAATAACTATTTCTTTACCTGGAAAAATATTTTGCTACTCTGTCCAATCCTGAGTATGTCTCCCACTGCTAAGTAACCCAACACCCTTCGGAAGACTTTTTCTGGTAAAGTGTATAGAGAAACATCTTCAGAAGCAACTCTATGAACGTAGTGTAAAACATGGTCACCAAAAAGTGTTCGGATATCGCTACAAAACGATTTATCTTCGGAGAAGTTGTCCAAAGAAATACGTCGTTTTTTGGGGTAGACATGCGGACCTCGAGATATGTCCCAGGAGTTCAGGATCACCTAGAGGACCCAGCTATAGAGTTAGAATAGCGTACATGGTGGTGACTGGAAGTCCAATATATAGGACTTTAACATATGTAAAATCAAACTTTCGCAATTTCCTGCTTCCCACATTATTTTCGGTAAAACCCATGAAATTAAAATAAATATATCATCAAGGCATATTACTCATGCAATTGATGTCATACAACAACACACATACACCCCCCCCCCCTCCCCCCAATACTACATGTCTTTAAAAGAAGACATTAAGCTCCAAGTTTTGTATCCTCTATTTTCTTCTCAGCATTTTTTCCTAATCCGATTTAATACGTGGCCTGTTTTCTTTCCACTGAGCCTATCTAGCAGGCTATGATATTTTGAAATAAATTTTGGGTCCTATACTGTACCTCGGTGGTTAATTTTTAACCGCTGGTTAAATTTTTTATCCAATAGATATTGATTTGACAACTACAAATCCTTCTTTTTGTTATATGTCAACATATTTGATTGGTTAAAAAAATTAACCAATGGTTAAAAATTAACCACTGAGTTACAGAATAGGCCCCATTATTTGACATTTTAATTTAGTTGTTTACAAGGTTAATTACAGTGACGGTTGTTAAATATAACTGAATGTTGTTTAAATACATAATTTTTAAGTAATCCTTTCTCCAAAAAATCATGGAATTGAGCAAAGAGCATTATTGAGCTGTGATTTTTTACAATTTCAAGCGTGACTTAAGCCGTGAAGAATATTTTGAGGAAATCCATCGAGTGTTTGGTGACAAGTCGTGTTCCTTAGGGACCGTAAAGCGGTGGTACAATAAATTTCAGCGTGGTCGACTTTCCATAAATGACAGTTTTCGAGGTCCTAAGCCAAAAACGGCAGTTACCGAAAAGAATATTGGTCTTGTTCAGAACATTATTAAAGAGGACCGGCATGTTACTGTCAGGAATATTCAAGCAACTTTATAGATTGGTGTGAAAGCAATTGATACCATTTTGCACCAACATTTGATGGTACGTAGACGTAGGCTTTGTTCTCGTTGGATTCCCCACACTTTGACTCCAGTCTAAAAGATAATCGTTTGAGATGGTGCAGATCTACACTAGATGGCTTTGACAATGGATCGTCTCATTTGGTGTACATCATTAGAGGTGACGAAACATAGGTATACTGTTATGATCTCGAAAAAAAGCAACAGTCGGCAGTTTGTTGAGAATGAGTCGGCTCCAACAAAAGTTATTCGCGAAAAAAGCCGAAACAAAAATATGGTCGACACATTTTTTGGATTTATTGGACATATTTGCACTGTATTACTGGAGAATCGTCGTACTGTTAATGCTGAATGGTACACTACTGTTTGCCTCAAGTTCTCCAAAATGTTCGCGAAAAACATCCACGGGGAAGGATTATCTGGCATCAAGACAATGCTCGGCCGCACACTGCTGCTCGAACGATCGATTATTTGAATGCCCAAAACATTGAAATAACGGGTCATTCGCAGTATAGTCCAGATCTGGCACCTAATGATTTCTTTTTATTTCCACGTGTAAAGGATAAGTTACGGGGTTTATGTTTTACATCGGCCGAAGAAGCTGTTATCGCATTTAAAAATGAAATAAAGAACTAACGCCGGAAAATTGGAGACAATATTTTGGAGATTGGTTTTCACGGATGCAAAAATGTATTTATTGTGGAGGGGAATGCCTTGAAAAATTATAAATAAATGTGTTTTGCAAGTAAATTGTGTATTACTTTACTAGGCTCAGCGGAAAAAGAACAGCCCTCATATTTACTGTTTTAATTAATTCTATTTAAGAGGTTTTGGTAATACAGAACTCAGTAGATGACAACAAATACAAAAATCATAATTCCCACGCTCGTCTTTATGCGGGCACTTCAACTATAGTGGAGAAACTTACATATTTATCTGTGATAGTAAGTCCATGGTAATCCCTTTTTGGAGCTGGAGAAGTCGCATACAGTTGTAAATGGAATTCACCTTCTTTCTTCGTCATTTTAGACTTTCTGTTGAACAAAATTAATAACTTTTTGTTTTCAAAACACTTCATTCGATTGTTAACAACGGATTGATTTAATAAACAAGAAACAAGTGACTGTGACCTATGACTGTTGTTTGTTATTTACAAGAATAAGAAACAAAATATCTGTATTGAATACATAATATGGTTTCTGATTATATGATGACGTTAATTGTTTTTCTGTTTACAAATTTGACTGCAGATTTTTTTTATTTATTTTTTATTCAAATATAAATGTTAAAATGATATTTAATGTGTTAGATGTTAGAAAATAATATACAAATGCTAATGTAATGCTAAGAAAAGTAGGTATGTGTTGAGGTATGTGTATATGAGGAGTGCGTTTCGTGTTTCGCGCAGTCGAAATCCCAGCCATCAAAATCCCATCTATCGAAATCCCATCCATCGAAATCCCATCCGTCGAAATCCCCACCATCGAAATCCCAACCGTCGAAATCCCATCCGTCGAAATCCCATCCATCGAAATCCCACGAATCGAAATACCCACACCTGTATACACCAATTTTTCCGTTCTGCAGAAATTCAAATATTTCCACGCCGCCGAATCCCACCCGATCGAAATATTACACGATACAAATATTTCGTTGTAGAAATTCCCGCGCCGCTCTGTTTATCGATCATATTGCATTCAGACAATCTATGCCAGTGGACCATGTGAAAGATAATATACAAAGAAATTTAAAACCACGGTGTATAAATATAGAAGGTGGGTCAACTCATCAAAAATAGGCGATGTGCGTATTTTGAGCGTCAGCGCCTCTAACGGCTACTTTGGGGTATTTGGGTACCTAATAAATTTTGACATTTCGAGAAAGTGATACAATTTACAATTTTATTTTGAGTTATTGCTGTTGTATATGAATATTATACGTCATAGTATATTGAAATGAATAAAGAAATTATTTAAAATGTTATATGTGAATCAAAAAAGTCAAAATACCAGCGAAGGTACTGTGACAGAAAATATAATTTTTCTCAAAATATATATGATTTCTGTAAACCATTTTGTCATATTTAGTTTTATATTATAATTTATAATATTAGTTAAATATTATAAAATGCAGAATACATGGAAATTGCGATTAAAGAGTTGGAAAAATTGGATGATTGAAAAGAAGAAAGTTTCTGCATATCACGATATCAGTGGATGTTGTTAGCATCTTTCTTTTATATTCGCAATAATTCAGGAATATTCTTCATTGAAAATATACCAGGCTCTAAGTGGAATCAGTTGCACAAGCTCGGAAAGGAGAATACACGAAAAATACGAACCATGTGAATTTTTAATTTTAACATTACATGTAAAAAATATATAATAAATAGACAAATTATGTGAAAAATAGACCTTCTATATGATACAACTGCAAGTATTATACAATTTTAAGATAATTTTCTGCTTCTTTTATTATATTTTGTTCAAATTTTAACTTAAGAAACACATGTTTATATAATGCATTGTTTCAATCATACGACCATTGTTTGAATTTTATTCATACGATAAGTATCTTTTACAAGGAGAAAATATGTATACCTAAAAGAATTCTTCATGTAAGTAGAAAATATCTGTTGAAAAGTTATTCCTCATATAATATTCTACGAAATTTATAAAATTTTATACTTCAATCGGTAATTTTGTCAGAATTATTACATCTTCCACTGCATCACATAATATTTGACGTCCTATCATTCGCATTCATTGCAAACATTTTATAAAATAGATATTTTAAAATTATTCTGACATAAAACATAACCTTGTTATGTTTCAATGAGTAACCACTGTTGTCATTTTTGTCCGCTGTCGGCGCTGACTACTTTTGTGCACACCGCCTATAGGGCGCAAGCAAACACGTGACTTGAGCGCCCTTGACGTGCTTAGTATCAGCTGATTTGTGTGCGCATGTCATTTTGACAAGAACAATGTCATGTTGACAAGACCTATGTTTTGACTTATTTTGATTTTTAACTGCTAAAATGTTATTATTTTTAATTACATGTGTTTTACTGCCTAAAAATTGTAAAATATTAACATTTTAGCAATTCAAAATCAAAATAAGTCAAAACATTGTTCTTGTCAAAATGACATGCGCACACAAATCAGCTGATCCCAAGCAAGTCAAGGTCGCTCGAGTCACGTGTGTGCTCGCGCCCTATATCCGTGTTTACAAGTTGGCATCCGCCAGATGTCTCAGCGTGTAAGTTTCAATTTAAATTGAAATTGACATACGTTAATTAATTTTATGCAAATATTCGATAAAATGTACAAATATCGAAAATACTGTTTCGTTGAAGGTTGTGGATCCAATAAAGAAACAATTCCAATTTACCATCCTTCGCAAAACATTGTGAATGCCTGGCGTAAAGTTGTACTCTCTCCAGCTTATAAAATCCTTGTTACTAAAGATGGTATTTGCCAAAAGCATTTCAAAAATGAAGATTTTGTACAAGAATGAGAATCTGGGGAATCTGTACGTATTTTAAATAATTAAATATAACATCATGGCTTATTACCCATTTCTGGACGTACCAATCTCCTTTTATTTGCAGGTTTCGGTAATGACGATATGTCTCTAATTGTAGTTGAGAACGGTTATTAAGCGTTACCTCATGGACTATCAAAGCTGCCATGGGGGTCTCTTTTATGCTATATTATTTTTTTTTCTCAAATTTCAAGTTTGGTGTCTGTCGGAATCGAACCTTCTCCGTCCGAAACACAACCAATCACCTAACGCACACAGCTACGTGACCCCATTTAAAATTACAAGCGAAATATCTTAATCAAATTTGTGACATTTAGATTGTCATTGTCATTTTATTTGTCATGTTAGTTCTAGAATGTTTGGCAGAGCACATTGTATAGAGGCGCTATATGTAAGGTTAGAATCTCGGCCTAATGACCGCCGACATCAATCTGTCAACAACAAAAATTCTATATTTATACACCGTGTTAAAATAGTTATTTATGTAACAAGTGTGCAAAGTAGTACTTTTTTGGTCGAGTGCGATGTTTTATGCATGAGGCGCAGCCGAATGCGGAAATTGTAGCACGAGACAAAAAATACTATTTTACACACGTGTTGCATACAACATTTTTCCTACAACCGAAATAGTATTGATCTTTCTCATAATTCTGAGTGTACAGGCATCCAGCAGCTTCAAATACTGTTAGTACCCTTTCTCATAACTGTACAAAATGTAACTTAAACACTTGGAAGAATCTCAGACAGACGATGATTAGTCTTTTATAATGTACAAATTGAACATTTAATGTTAATATTAAAAATTAACTTAGGTTAGAATACATGTCAAAAAAATGTTAATGTTCTTAAAAATTAGATTAGTACGCAATCTGTTAAAAAAAATATTAGATTTGTTTCATTTACAGTGTATATTCATATTTCTTAATAAATTTTATTAATTTCATTAATATTTACTAACTAATTATATACTTGATAGGTAAATTAACCGAATTTTAATGTTGGCTAGCAACGCTTATTTACTTTTCAAGCACTAGTGCGTGAAAACTTTTCACGCACTAGTGCTTGAAAAGTGACACTTTACACACTGTAATGAGTGCGTGAAAAGTACTTTTCACGCACGGTTGTAGGAATACATACATTATTTATTTTATTTTCTAATCATTAATTTGTTAATTCGCCCTCAAAAGCGGGTGTAATTTGGCTTTTATTGCCCGAGGGCCTATAAAATTGCCATAGGCAACAGCTATTTAAACATATCAAAATCGTGGTTTATGGATAAATCACATTTTTTGAACACCGCCACTCGCAAAACTTTCGTGTTCTTTCCAGTTTACGTCTTTTGACTTCTGTAGAACTAACTTGCTCTGTGCAACCTCATATTCATTCGATAGTTCATTGTATATTACGGTCTTATAAATAATATGTTTTTAAATTTCTTTTTAATATATTATCTTTTGCTCGAAATTCGAAACTATCACGAAGCACAGTTTGTCAGAATGCAATACGATCGATAAAGACAGCGGTGCGGGAATTTCTACAGAAGGGATTTGTATCATGTAACATTTCGATCGAGTGGAATTTCGAAGTTATGAGATTTCGGTCCAGTGGAATTTCGAAATTGTGGGATTTCGGTCAAGTGGAATTCGACCGCGCGGGATGCTTCGTCTATGAGTAGGTACATTAGTTTATGAGTAGGTTTTTATTCCATTCCATTAATATTAATTAAATGTAAAACATCGTACATCGCGTGCGTCACTATAATATGTTAAATTAACTCGTAAATTAACTCATAAAATCTCCATAATATGAATATTTTTATTTTTACCGTCCATTAGTACATTTTCAACGAATTATAAATATAGACTTAAAACCTCTAAAAAGTGTGGGCCAATTAATGGGTGATAAGTTCGATTGGCATTTAAATTACTTTTGGCACAATATAAAAAAAAAATCATAAAATTTATTTTGAATTTAATAAATATATCATGACGGCATATTACCCATTGCTGGGTGTGCCAATCTGCTTTATACATAGATTTCGGTAAAGATGATGACATATTTGTACCGTGTGGGCGTTTATCAGGCGTCACCTCGCGGGCACTCATTGCTGTCGTGGAGAGTGCTTTGTTTTTCATTATTTTTTTGTGCAACCGGACGCAAAATAAGCATTTCGCAGCCGCGAAATTGGATTTCGTGATCGTTGTTATGGTAACGGCCGTGAAATTACGTAAACAATCTCTTCGCAACTTGAGAATTGTATGGTTTTGTTTGTCAAATGTCAATCCCATAGCCACCTATTTATAATGAAACTGTTTAAAATTAATAAATTTTGCAATTACATATTTTTTGCGGTTGCACAAAAAATATTGTGTACACCTTGTCCGCGAAATCCTTTAGCGCCCTCGAGATTGTCTTGCCTCGGTCACAAGCGGCCTCGGTGTCAATTTTTCTCTCGGTACGCTAAAGAGTGATTTCGCGGCCTTGATATACAAATAACTATCACGTTATACCTTCCAAATTTAAAGAATAGTTATTTGTATATCAAGGCCGCGAAATCACTCTTTAGCGTACCGAGAAAGATTGTCGCCGAGGCCGCTTGCGGCCGAGGCAAGACAATCTCGAGGGCGCTAAAGGATTTCGCGGACAAGCTGTACACAATATTTTTTGTGCAACCGTAAAAAATATATAATTACAAATTTTATTAACTTTAAACAATTTCATTGTAAATAGAAAGTTAGCTTTCAAGGTGGCTATGGGATTGACATTTGATAAACAAAACCATGCAATTCTCAAGTGTCAAAGTGATTGTTTACTTAATTTCGCGGCCGCTACCACGACGACCATAACAACGGTCGCGAAATCCAATTTCGTGGCCTGTATTGCGGCTGCGAAATGCTTATTTCGCGTCCGGTTGCACAAAAAATATATTAATTAAATATTTCAATCCAATATTTAATTATTACACTTGTTATTTAATATTATCAAATGTTTAATTCAAAAAATAGTATTGCAAAGCCTTCTGTATTTAATAAAAATGTACCTAATATTTTATTCAATCGCCATTGTATTTTTACCTTCCGTCATACCTTAGGAAAGGAAGTTATTGTTTTGGTCAAAAAATTCGATGGTGAGTTTTTAATGAATAAGTACGTTTTAGAGTCCCTAGAATACGATTTTACTATTTTTGCGATGATGTCTGTGTGTATGTGTGTGTGTGACGATTTTGTCTGTCGATAACTCCAACACTACAATTCTAAAAATAATAATTCTTTCGTATTCCTCATCGTTACATCCATATGAAGAGCTGATTAGATTTTGGTTATAATTGGTCGACCGAAAATACCCTTATTTGAAAATTTTAACAGTTTTTCTTGAATGTTAAATATCATTTTTTCACATTTAATGTTATTATAAATATTAAAGAATATTTTATTCTCTATACGATTTAAATACATTTGATACTTCATATTCAGTGGATATTGAGTTAAAACTATAAAGAAATTAAATTTCATAAAGCCGCCAGCTATGCAATAACACTGGAGACAGCTAATAATTTAAAAAATTCTGATAGACAGATGTCAATATCAAGTGCAGTTGAGATAGTATATTTGTAATTTTACTGCAAATATAGAATCAATTCTAAGAAACTTTCTGTATGGAATTTGTACAAAATACATAGAACTGAGGGAAGGTAATGTACTGGAAATATAGAATCTTTCGCAAGAAACTGTCTGTATGGAAATTGTATAAAATACATAGAACTGACGGAAGGTAAATGTGCTGGCCACATCAGATTTTTTAATAATATGTAATATGATTGTTTTTATACTAATGGATAGTAAATTTCATGTGAAATTTTAATAAATACATATACAGGTGTCTTGGAAATAGGGGACATGGCTTAACCACAAATTCCTAGGGACAAAATAAGACGATTTAATTAAACTTATCTTTATCCGTTGTTGTTGTCATTAAATAGTTATTTGTATATCAAGGCCGCGAAATCACTTTTTAGCGTATCGAGAGAAAAATTGTCGCCGAGGCCGCTTGCGGCCGAGGTAAGACAATCTCGAGGGCGCTAAAGGATTTCGCGGACTAGGTGTACACAATATTTTTTTGTGCAACCGTAAAAAATATCTAATTACAAATTTTATTAATTTTAAAGAGTTTCAATGTAAATAGAAAGTTAGCTTTCAAGGTGGCTATGGGATTAACATTTGATAAACAAAACCATGCAATTCTCAAGTGTCAAAGTGGTTGTTTACCTAATTTCGCGGCCGCTACCATGACAACGGCCGCGAAATGAATTTCGCGGCCGTTACCATAACAACGGTCGCGAAATTGAATTTCGCGGCCTGTATTGCGGTTGCGAAATGCTTATTTCGCGTCCGGTTGCACAAAAAATTAGTTATTTGACATTCGGATAGACTGCTAGATAAAATTTATTTTAAAAATTACACGGCGCAGTCACTTACATTTTTTGTGTCCAAATCGTTAGAGATATCACAACTTACGCAGAGACAGAAAAGTCTACTATTGAATGTATCTTTCTGAGAAACAATAATTTTACGTTATTGACGTTGCCATTCAAAAGTTATAATCTAATCATGGTTGTGACACCCAAGTTTCATACACTAGTGGTTTACTAACAACAACAAATATCATCTTAAAAAATGAACTACATACATATATCTATATGGATGTCATACCAAATTGCATTCAAATCGAACAAAGCAAAATTATTTTCTTTTAGAAGGACTTTGAAGCAGAATACTGGGTAAACGATGCACTTTCAGATAAAGGTAAGTTAAGTTAAATCGTCTTTTTTTGGACCCAGGAATATGTGATTAAGCCGTATCCCCCTATTTCCATCCTGTAGCAAAACCTAAACTGCAGATTTATAGACATTTTAATTTAAAATAAACTTTGTTTGAATTTTTGTTTCATAATATATAAAATAATCGAATTATTAAAAAAACAACAGGCCGATGAATCAC
Source organism: Harpalus rubripes (assembly GCA_963082715.1). Taxonomy (NCBI): domain Eukaryota; kingdom Metazoa; phylum Arthropoda; class Insecta; order Coleoptera; family Carabidae; genus Harpalus; species Harpalus rubripes. The sequence continues at coordinate 43,245,291 of OY720462.1, read as the reverse complement.
CTGGTATAAAAATGCAACCTAATATAAAGTTTAATATTACTCACTGTTTTGTCAAATAGATTTTTCACTTCCACAAACTCTAATTTGTTTATAAAACTGCAGACAGCGCTTGAAAAACAATATCAAAATGATATTTATTTATTTTTGATAAGATAAATTATCTAATTGAAAATAGAAAATAGGTACTGCACAATCGAGTATGTAAATATTTTAAAACCAGAAATTTTCAGTATTTATCTAGCTATTCTTAACTAAATATTCCAAACATTTATTTTAAGCAGCACAAATATTTACATACCGTACATAACATATCATTGTTTAACTACTATATGGAGCACATGAGCACAATAGTATTAACTTTAAAAAAACTTGAAGACTATAAACAACCTTTACTCAAATGTTAAAGATAAGACATCATTATTAAATCAGTCAAATGTTATCTATAAAATACCATGCAGTGTTTGTGGGAAAATTTATATAGGTCAAACCTCTCAGAAACTTAAATCTAGAATATCCCAGCACAGGCAGGGAGAGAAAAGGACCAATAGTAAGAATCAGTGCGCGCTTGCACATCACGTTCAAGAAACTAATCACTTTGTACAATATGATCAAACATCTATTATTGAACACGAAAATAATTACAAAAAACGCATCTTCTTAGAAATGTGTCATATTAACATAAATCATATCAACACTATCAATTATAAAACCGACACCCAAAATTTAAGTGCGATTTACACTTACCTTCTTCGCTCGTTTTAACATTTCATATTTTGGCGCCACTATTGGTCATTTTCTCTTCTTCACCTGTTGCTCGGAAGCAAATGTAACTAAATCTTAACCAAGAATATTTGTCTCCATGTGCACATGGAACATGAATAACTTTATATTTGTTTTTTAAAAAATAATATGTGTATTTTTATAAAATTAACGTGCATTTAGCGGAAATATGAGATGTTTCTCGAAGTTAGAAAATTTTAATCAAGTTAAAACTATTTGTAAGTACTTTTCAAAATTGTAATATAATTTAACCTTTTCTTTCGATTAAACAAATTTTGTACGTTGTAGTTTCCCTGATGAAGTGGTAAAATAACCACGAAATATTGGATTTTAAATAAAATTAACATCAATGAGAGTTTTGTCCTTTGTATAAAACCTCCGCCCTACAACCACCGAGTAATCCATTACAATACATTTTATCATTCAACAAGTCGGTGTTACTTCTTTCCAACATTAACTTTAAAGTATTATTAACGTTAACTTTGTTATATATAGTTATAATATTTTAGTTTATCAAGACTTGTTTAAATAAAAACAATTATTCTTGTTTATCACTAAAAAAACAACTAGTCTATCGTCTATAAATATAATGTTTTTGACCTGAATTTTTAATTGCTAACAGTCTTCCTACTTATAAATTTTTTGTGTTTAGTTTTGTAAATAACAAACAGTCATAATGTTCAAAACTTTTTCATAAATTAAGAAATCTGTACAGTGTGACATTAAAGTATGGAATATTAAAAAAAAACAACGAATTCAATTGGTTTAAAAAAAACGCTAAAACACGTCAATTTATGTCAATTCCTGGACATTAAATAAAGTATATTGTTAAATATTTTTTGACAAAAGGACCAATATTGAAAAAAATAGTATAAAATACACGTTTCATAAGACGTTTCAGTGCACTTGTCCCCTTAGAAAACTCTCGGCAAGCCACTCGTTTCTAACAAAGACGCATACGTTAAAATCATGTCTTACGAAACTTGTATTTAATGTACTATTTCCAAATTCAAATATGAATATTGAAATAAAGGACTTTTCCAAACGGTACCTACCTACCTACCTAGTAAAAAATATTGTTAACTGCTAATCGGCGATTAATATTAATAATCTCAACAGTTCGCTGCGCTCACGCATTAAAATGTTTCAATTATTAATCGTCCTACTAAAAAATATAACATCGATATCATAGCATAAGTTGAAAAAATACACATGTCAATGTTTTGATGCGACATTTTTCGTTTTGATCGACAGTTAAACTGTTAGTTAATTTAACCCTTTGAGTCGTTGTGGGTCCACAGTGGAACCACAAATCATATTTATTTATTTTGAATGCCTGCTAGACGCTAGCTGGAACCACATTTCTGTATAAGCAGAGCTGTTGCCAGCTGTTGCCCTCTCTTGACAAACTAGCAAGATTTTTTATATACCTTGAATAGTAACAGAGATTGTTGGGATTTTGTGAGCGTCTCGTGTATGTTCTAACCTTTATGTTGCAACTTGAATTTCTTTCAAAATTGGGCCAATGGCTGGTTAATATACAATTGTATTTTGTGTAATAATAAATAAATATTCATTTTTTTACTTAGATTACAAAATAATTTACTATAGTAGTTAATTCTTGCTTTTGTAATGTGGTTCCTTTCGGAACTACTAGGCTTCCGCAATATTTTTTTCGCCATTTTTTTTTTTAGGAAATCCTGGTATTTTAACTTAAAAAACATAACATCGATTGATGCAATTGCCTTGTTGAGCGATATACCGTCTGACGGGGGTTCAGTGGGGGTATGTGACCATATCGAATTTAAATATATGTCATAACATATATAAAAACTAACCGCTATATCTTCTCATTATAATAATAAAAACTAAACATAAGTTTGTAATAATATTGTTATTAGCAATTTAATGTCTTGGAGAAAGGATATGTATGTGACGTCATCATGGTAGGATCGTTGAGGAAGACAGATAGATTGGAAGGGAAAGAGATAGTTATAGATCAGAATTAAAAATTGCATACAAAAATGTATTTACGTTTATTATAATGTTTTTGGTTTCTTCACAATTTTAAAAAGAAATTTCAAAATTTCTGTTAATTTGTAGCAATATCTATGACTTATAACTCAAATGTTTAAACATAATATGTCATTCAATATCTGTCAAATTTTCGAAATTTATCTAATAAAAAGTTAATTTAATAATGAATGTTTATTAGAACAAGGAACGAGTAAAAATTATTATGGTGGAAATAGTTTTAGAAGAATACGTGATTTGTTTTCCATAAAGTACGAAAATACACCAATTCCTAGTGGAGCAACAATTTCTAAACTTGTTAAAAAATTTGAGAACACAGCTAGTGTAGCTGTGAACGAAGGTAATGAAGGAAATAATAATAATAGAAGACGTCATAACGAAGTGAATGAAGAAATGGTATTGGCTATGATAAATCAAAATTCTACGTATAGTATATTGGTTTATTATTAAATGGTATACCTAATAAAAAATGCGTATTAAAATTAAGTTGTTTTTATATAATTTTTAAGTTAGATTAACGCATGGTTGACGTTTTTAAAAAAAATTTGACAACCAGAAAAAAATTAATTCCATGGCTATTGCTACAAAATAACAGAAATTTTGAAATTTCTTTTTAAAATTGTGAAGAAACCAAAAACATAATAATAAATGTAAATACATTTTTGTATGCAATTTTTAATTCTGAACTGTACTCTACAGTTTTTGCCGTAAAATGAACAGGAGAGCAGGAAATCGCAAAAAACTAAAGTCCCATGTTAAATCCCTATGTAACAACCAAAATTTGGTCACTTACCCCATTGCATCGAAGCACATACTCGTACAGAAGATGAATGAATTTGCATTTGTAGGTGTTGTACATTCCTTGTGGTTCCAAAGTGGAACTGCCGTTTTTTCGAAAATTGGCAAATAAAATTTTATTTTTCTGACATTATACACTAGTTTTAAAGTGCCCTTTTCAGGTTTAAATAATAAAAAAAAATTCTATAAAATTATTTTTTGAAATAATTCAGGCCGCAAAGGGTATCGGTTATAAAAACCATGTGGTATCGAAAAATTAACAAGTGTAATTTTTACAATTTGTGCTAAGCTATAATAAAGATGCTATACTTTTTTTAACATTTAAATTGGCCTTTAACTTAAGTGTTAAGTGTCAGTTAAATTAACATACACTCTAATGAGAAATGAAAATACCAGGCCTAATAAGTTAAATAACTATGTAAATGCTATACCTATAGTCAAATTAAAATAAAATTATTATATGAAAAACGTACTTACCTTTTAAAAAATAGCCACTATATCTCTTTTCCTAGTATACACCACAATTCGCTTGCAATAATTTCAACTTAAATTTTTTTATACAACATAAAAAGATATCGATCAGTTTTGAATGTTATGACTGCACCGCAAAACATGACATCTGTCAGTGATAACAAAACAACACATACACACTTGATCTTGTGTAGCCTATAAACAGTAAAAACACGAAAATACACTACTACGTATGTATGTACTCTTAAAACTTTTTTATTAACACTGTCACACTCTCTGTCTAGAGTAGTAGTACTACACTCAACGTGGATCGCAAAATTTTACTCGAGCAAATTAAATTATAAAATACGTGCTTCGTAGCACGTGTTGATATAACAACGTAGGTACGATAGAATCCACTGAATATTCTCGTGGTTGTCGGCTCGTAGTTTGTTCGACCGTGGAGCTAAAATAAGTCGACAAGAATAAATGGACTGTTTGTTTTTAACTGTTTACCTTCGCTCTTTAGCTGGTTGTCTGGCATTTTTATAGGAGAAAACAAGTGAGATCTAATTAATGATAGTCATATTTCATGCATAAATAGACTTGGAAAGCTGCGCATCTACGCGCAGTTTAGAGCTGTGTATTTCGTTGGGAGAGAATGGACCACAGTTTTTCACAGGGCATCGATTTATTATTTTTGTCTGCCCTCAGATTGACCAGTACGCAAATTTTGATAAACTTGACTGCCGGCGTCTGTTCGTATATCTACAGCCGGAGTCGGTTCCTATATCTGCATCCGGCGCCAGTTAAATAATAAAATAACGTATGTAACACGTTTTTATTATTTTTACGATGATGTCTGTATGCGTGCGTCTGTGTGCGTGCGTGCGTCTGTGGGCGTGCGTGCGTCTGGGTGTGCGCGTGCGTCTGTGTGTGTGCGTGCGTCTGTGTGCGTGCGTGCGTCTGTGTGCGTGCGTGCGTCTGTGTGCGTGCGTGCGTCTGTGTGCGTGCGTGCGCCTGTGTGCGTGCGTGCGCCTGTGTGCGTGCGTCTGTGTGCGTGCGTCTGTGTGCGTGCGTGCGTGCGTCTGTGTGTGTGCGCGCTCGCGCGCGCGTTTGTGTGTGTGTGATTTTTTCATCCACGATAACTCTTATAACAAACTTCCAAATATATCTATTTTCCGTATTTAAGCTTCCTGCATTCATATAACGAGTTGATTAGATTTTGGGTAAAATTGGATAAATGGAGGTGATACTTTACTTGAAGCCCATAACAGTTTTTAATGAAAAACGATATTAAAATATAATCCAAAACTTTTCAATTTTAGTATTTAAGACTTTTATATCATGGGAAACAACATATTAGATTTTGGCTAAAATTAATCAACCAAAAGTGATACTTTACTTAAAGCTCTGAACAGATTCTCGTAAAAAATATATTATGATATACTCCAAAACTTGTCAAATTTAGTATTTACGATTTTTATATGAAGGGGAACAACATATTAGATTTTGGATATAATTGATAAACCGGAAGTGATACTTTACTTAAAGCTCTGAACAGATTCTCGTAAAAAATATATTATGATATACTCCAAAACTTGTCAAATTTAGTATTTACGACTTTTATATGAAGGGGAACAACATACTAGATTTTGGATACAATTGATAAACCAGAAGTGATACTTTATTTGAAGCTCTGAACAGATTTTCGTGAAAAATATATTGATACAATCGAAAACTTTTCAAATTTGGTATTTACGACCTTTATATTAATAAGAATAACATGTTAGATTTTTTCTAAAATTGATAAATCGAAAGTGATACTTTACTTGAAGCTCTGAACAGATTTTTGTGAAAAATATATCATGATATATTGCAAAACTTGTCAAAATTAGTATTTCAGACTTTTATATAATGGGAAACAACATATTAAATTTTGGCTAAAATTGATAAACCAGAAGTGATACTTTATTTGAAGCTCTGAACAGATTTTCGTGAAAAATATATTGATACAATCGAAAACTTTTCAAATTTGGTATTTACGACCTTTATATTAATAAGAATAACATGTTAGATTTTTTCTAAAATTGATAAATCGAAAGTGATACTTTACTTGAAGCTCTGAACAGATTTTTGTGAAAAATATATCATGATATATTGCAAAACTTGTCAAAATTAGTATTTCAGACTTTTATATAATGGGAAACAACATATTAAATTTTGGCTAAAATTGATAAACCAGAAGTGATACTTTATTTGAAGCTCTGAACAGATTTTCGTGAAAAATAAATTGATACAATCCAAAACTTTTCAATTTGGTATTTAAGACTTTTATATTAATGAGAACGACATATTAGATTTTATCTAAAATTGATTAACCGGAAGTACTACTTTACAGGAAGTTATAAACAGATTTTCTTGAAAAAATATATTATATGATCCAAAATTTCTCAAATTTGATATTTAAAACACGTGTATAATTTGAAACAACCGGAAGTGATACTTTACTTAAAGTTCATTGCTATTTCAAACATGGAATTGACGGGAGGTCGTGTGTTGGCCACATCAGATTTTTATTGATATAAAATGTTGTTCTTATTGTAGCGTGGAACGCCCGCCGTCGCCGCCGCTGTACGCGAATGTCTATTTATAGCAATGACGCACTCGCGCTAGCAGCCGGGCTACGTAAACAAGCGAGTCGCGACGTGTTTAATTACTTCCGGTCGCCTGAACCTTTAGTGTTCATTGTTATTATGCGGTCGAACATTCTAGAGCTCTCTGGAAGTTAATGTCAGCTGTATAAAAGGGACACAGCTATGCTCGGGAGTTAGTTAGATACATACAGAGTCATAGAGATATTCACATGGAGTGTTAGAGAGTAAAGTATTAGTGAGAAGCACAGCAGTATCGTAGTGAGCGTATGCAGTAAAGTGTCGAGTGGAGTAGATACTCTGGAAGTTACTGGTATACTGACTATGGGATAGCTGTGGATGTGAACACTCGGTTGTGTTGAAGAGTATTAGGAAGTATAGTGTGCGAGGACAGTAACGGCGAGTCTGGAAGTTACTGGTATATTGGGATAGCTGTGGAAGTGAATACTCGATAGGGTTGACGAGTATTGTGAAACTAGGTTTACAATAACAATAACAGCGAGTTGGAGTGGATACTCGGGATTGGTGTTGAAGAATTGTGGCATACGGATAGTTGGTAATACTGAGCTTGTGGAAGGACAAAGTTAGTTACATAAATAGACAGACAGTGAGGTAAAAGGTGTGACTTCTGTCAGAGCAGTTGAATATACAGACGCTGTTGAGTCAGTTGAGTATATAGACGTTGTGGAGGTCGGTAGGCGGACGGTTGAACGTGATATAAGTATACAGTGATATAAATATCGAGTAAACAGTCTACAAAAGTCTGCAAAAGACCGGCAGTCTAAGATTGAAACACGTAGTGAATTAAATAATTAGTAATATCGTGTAAATAAATAAATAAATAGTGTTAGTGTTATCTATTTAATTATAGTTTTAGTTTTAACTAGTTTTTAATAATTGTTCAATATTAGTAATCGTCAATATTTAATACCTTATTAATATTTAATTATAGTTTAATAAACCTTTATTTTAATTAAGAATAATTGTTTAATATTTACACTTCACCCAAATACATAAAAACGTTGCATTATAAACTAAGGGATAAGAAATATTACAACACTGATAGATAACCATTACCTTTAATGTGATGCAGTTTTTTAATACTTTTGTCTCATTTGCCTCTAGACGTTGATAAATCTACTTCTCGGATCATCAGACATATTCTTGTCTGCAACTGTTGTTCATTTAGTTATTTCCATAGCTATTTTTGTATACTTTCCTGCTGGAATCTTTTGCAAGAAACTTTCGGTGTGGAATTTGTACAAAATACATAGAACTGAGGGAAGGTAATGTGCTGGCCACATCAGGATTTTTATTATGTTCTTAGTTTCTTAACAATTTTAAAAAGAAATTTTATAATTTCTGTTTGTTCATAAAATGATAAGATGCTGGTTGGTAAATGGTCGACTTTACAGTCCCATAGGTAATTTTTACAACTTGACGTGACATACTTTCAACTAAGGCACATTACTTATATAACATCCTGTATATAAATTAGTTCATTTCAAAGAATAATTTTGATGATCAAATGAAATACTGTTAGAAATTGAACATTTTAAATTGCCATTTGAACTAATATACACTTACATTTAGTCATTACGTATTACGTACAACAACAAGTGACTTAGAGATGTTAGTAAACACTTCAAGTTAGAAATTGAACATTTTAAATTGCTATTTGACCTAATATACTCTTATATTTAGTTATTACGTATTACGTACAACCAATTTAAGCAAGTGACTTAGAGATGTTAGTAAACAAATTAAAGATATTTTTAGTAAATTAGAAATATTTTCAGAAGCTCAGAAAAACTGTTTAACTAATTTCTGGCAACAACTATTTAATGTGTCCTGGTTTTGTGGTTTTTAACAGTACCATGATCAATAAATAGCTACAAAAAACGAATTTGTTTATTATAAACCCACCAATTCTAAAATAAAAATCTAGTGTAGCCAACACAATACCTCCCGACATTTACAGTCACGAAAAAGATTAAGTTAACCCTTATTTTTGGATTATCGAATTTTACTCTAATTTTGACAGTTTATTTCTTAAAATATAGGCTAATATAAACCAAGTAACTACCTTTTTTTAAACCCCTCAACAGGATTAAATCCCAATTACAGAGTAGGTTCACATTCACACACATCCATGCCTTAGTTTGATTCGAACCCAGAGTACCGAGGACACTCATGACATGACGCGTTGCTCTAACCATTGAGCCACCGGAGCTATAATAAAATGAAGATTAAATTTTAAATACCGGAATAGAATAGAATTCACTAATCCAAAAATTAAGATGTATAAACTTTTATGTGTATCGTTAATTTTTATTAATCTCAATACATATCCACATAATTATGCTGGAAACTGTATTGAATTCCTGTTCTATTGTTCTATTTACTATTTTCTTTTTAAAACGTTACTAATATTATTTTAAAATGATTAGTTCTTTGATAGTGATATTTATCTGTCAGTTACATACATTTGAATAACTGCGTTTTATTTGTTTAATGCGTAGACTCCGGTATTTAAATTATAGATAATTTTATTCATAAAATATGTAGAAAAAGTATTAATGCAGATCTGTAGAAAATTTAATAATCTTTAATTTTTATAATAACATTAATCTCGAAAAAATAACATTTAAAGGTATTTTTCGAAGAAAAATTATTTTGAGCTTCCAGTAAAGTGCCATTTCCGGTTATCCGATTTACACCAAAATCTAATGGGCTCTTACCTATACAGAAAAAGTTCGAAATACAAGATTTCAAAATTTTCTGAATGATAGTATTTGAGTTAGAGTGGAGGATCCACACACACATACATCATCGTGAAAATGTTAAAATTGGATTGTAGGGACCTTAAAACGTGGTCATTTACCAAAATCTCGATATGCGATATGCAGTTGTTATTGTTAATGGGCCGTGTCAACGGCGTGTTGCATCGTTGAATTGGGGGCCCATGCTCCATCTGACTACGTAGAGTATAATTTTCATGTATTTTTTACAACTTTCGCTGATGTACAACATTGTAATTCTGCTTCAACATTATATGTATTTACTTTTAATTCTCAACTTGAATTTTATAGTTGCTGAAGATGAGCGGATTTTGCTCGAAACGTCCTAAATAAATTTAACCAAATAATAGTGGAACTTGAAGGCCTTATATTTATTAATGTACATTATCAACATGGTTCCCTCACACAACATTTAAATTTATATTTATTGGAACAACAAATTAGATTTTGTTTACAAACGGTCAACCGGAAGTGATACTTTACTTAAAGCTCAATGCTATATTATATCTTAAACATGGAATTGACGGGAGGTCATGTGCTGGCCACATCAGATTTTTTATTATTGTAATCAAGATTCCATTATTGTAAATAAGCATTTCTTTGTTGTAATCAAAAAATCTTTATTTAAGGGTTTCTTTGTTTGTAATATAACTTACATAATCGTTGAGCCCTTTTACCATTTCTGGTGTCGGGCTATGTACCTAATATAAAATATTAGGTATTTCAAAATTAAATCAATATTATTTTAATCCAATGTAGCGGGGAGCGGGGCCCCTAAAAGGCGCGGGGCCCACAGGCAATTTCCTAGTCTGATTATTGGGTAATCCGACACTGCGCCTCGGGTAGGATTTATTGGAATATAAAACTGAATAGAGTGGATATAATGGCTTTTGACAGAGCTTGAATTATAAACAAGGCACAGAAATCGTAGGAAGAACATTATTTAATAAATACAAATACCTAAACAATATTCCATAAAGACAGACTGCATTTTACTATGAAATATTAACTGGAAAACTTGAAGCTATTTAATAAATTTTAAACGTTTTTCGAGGCTTTTGCCAATATTTAAAATTAAAATAACAGGTGCAATAATGAAATATCGAATTGAAATTGATGAAATAATTAATTATATTAATTTTCTTTAAATTTGAAAGGCGTAATGTTAAAATAATGTAATGCAAAGCTTTCTGCATTTAATAAAAATGTAATATTTATCATTCGTCATTGTATTTTTCAAATTTATACAATGTTCCATAAGAAAATATAAAGTTGCATACCATTGCGAAAAATGGAACACCTCTAGAAAAACATATAATGCAAATTTATAGAGTATAGACATTTTAATTTAAAATTAAATTTATTTGATTTTTTTTCCATAATATTTAAAATAATTGAGTTATTAAAAAAGAACAGTTGAATCATCCTGTATGTATATATCACATTAAATATGTATTTACCCTTTATAAACGAGGTTATAACTAAAAGAACTAAATAAAAATTTAGCACTTACCTTTATGCAGATTTTTTTAGAATCTATTTTCTTCTTCTTCACATAAAATACACAAAAATACACTTTAAAGTAACATACAACAAATAAAATATCACATACATAACACGAAAACATAAACATTTTAGAAGAAACTGTAAACAAACAAATGAAACTGTCAAAACTCAAAACTTGCAGCTTGTAACAAACACATTTCTACTACTTCGTGTGCAATCGTTAATGTTCGTTTACCTTCGTTACATGTCACAAATATACAAATGCGGTACTATAATACCAGTCAAATTTTAACTATTATAGGTAAGAATACGAAAACATACGTAAATTAATGAGCATTAATGAAAGAATTTTGTTTAAATATTAATTAGTTCGCAAACTACAAGCAATTGAAATCGATTAATAATTTTTATTGCAAATTAAAAATTGTAATTATGTTAATAAACAGTATAAATAAGTAATACAGTTAAGTATTGATATAAATAAATTATATTCCATAATAAGTTATACAAAAACAAGTAAGAAAATTGTTTCAAAATTAATAAAAACACCAAAAATTACAAATTTTTGATGTTTATTTGGTTTATAATTAACGAGATCTCGTTTAAATCTATTATAAATAAGAAAGTAATAAAATCTTAATATTTTCTTACAAACTAGAATAATTTATTAATTATAATAAATATTCATTCCATTTTGGGAATGAAATGTTAGAAAAATAATTACTCTTAAGCTACTTTTACACTTATTTAAATAAATATTCATAAAATATAAACTACATATATTAAATATGGAATAGTAATAATTATTTTAGATCTTAATATGAGATATAAAAGGGCTTTAATATAATAAACTGAAGCCTAAGACATACCATTGATTTAAAATTACATTTATATAAATATTAACATTAATATATGTACTACTACTATTATAATTATTAATTCGATTGATCATAAGAATATTTATAAATATATTTTATACATATATTAATTGATTCTGTATCGCCATATGTTTAATTTAGAAAAAACAAATAACTATAGTCGAAGTATTTGCAAGAAAATTTATATTATTTACATTTTAAATGTTTATGATTATCATATTTTGTAAAACTTTGAACCATTATGATTGTTGTAGATAATAATTAGTATTAATTATGTACATATAAACACTATGGGTGTGCCACCTTATCATAATTAAAATGTTTAGGTATAAAATTATAGTTTTATAATTTCCTGCTTCCCTATATATTTTAGGTAAACAAGCTTCAAATAAAAGTTGTACAGCATCTAAATCAATAATCAAAATTTATTTTGTCTGCTTTATAACGACAGAAATTAGGTAAGAAAATGTTGAAAATCACACCAAAAATAGCGATAGCCATGGAATTAAAACAAAAAATTAACAAACGTTAACGATTTATCTGTTAAGTTAGGTTAAACTATTATTCAAGAAAGATGACTATTCAAGGTCATTTGTTCGAAGAAAGAATATGCATTACTTTATAGCAGTAGCTTAGCAACATATTGTATTAGAGAAAGATTATTTGACGTATGTCGTACAGTTACAGACATGTAATTATCTACTATACTGCCCTCTGTACTAATGTTTATCCAGTGGCGTTGACATTCAAATCATTATTTTATGGTTTACGTCATATTTTTGTTTTATGCAAAAACATAGGTGAAGAAGATAAAACTTTGAGAAAAGCATTATTTAAAAAGAAACAAAATTATTTTTTCAGTTAAAATGTATCCATAAATATTTCGCGTTGCACGCCTTTGGGTACGAAATGAAGTGAAGTTATCTGCAAGTGAATAATACTTTAGCTTATTTTTATTATTATTTAGCAGATAAACCGTTAATCATTTGTTAATTTATTTGTTTCAATTCGATGGTTATCACAATTTTTGGGATTTGATATTTAAAAAAAAAACATTTTGTTTAATGATTCAGATGCAGAATTATTTTAAGCTTTTTTCCCAAATTTGGGTAGTAGGTAATAGACCTTTTCATTGTAATAAGATAGAAGATATACACAATGGAGATCTGCGCAAGTAAGAACAAATGGCGGGAGCTATGGTTACGTACTTCCTTGCAGACATATGGCGTTTATTTTTAAAAAAATTTAGACATAAAATGTGAGAAAAATCTTTGAAAACTTCTCAAAATAAGTTACAAAAGCTTTTATTGAAGCTAAAATGTCTAGCGATGCAATATTTTTGACGTTTCGTTTGACAGCCCAGCTGGCAGTTGAAGGCGCCATTTTACTTACTATGTGCAGCAATAGAAAGAGATAGCTGCTCAATTGAAAAGATCTGTTATTTTAGGTAAAAAATCGTTAACAATTGTTAATTTGTTTCAATCCACGGTTATCGTTATTTTTATGATTTTCGACATTTTTATACCCGATTTCTGCTCTTACAAAGCATGCAAAATAATTTTGCTGGTGTCCCCATTTTACTTACTGTTTGTAGCGATAAAAAGAGATGGCTCATAAATGAAAAGGTCTATTACAAAATGATTTTAAATCCTATTCATTATTGTAATCAAATTTTCTTTATTGTAATTAAGCATGATTTTTGTTGTAACCAAAGATTATTTTTTTTTAATTTAACTTGTAATGTTGGTTTCAGAATATTATTTGGCAGAGATGTTACACCTATAGTATTTATACAACATGGTTAACGATATTAGTGTGTACGATATTTTATGAAGAAATTGCAATCTTTAAAAAAGTTTAAAGTTCGTAAGAAGAAGAAAAAGATAATATCTTGATTGTAATTTTACAAAATTTGATTAAAAGACCCTGTATCTTATAAATATACATACATTCTTATACATATACATTCACTATCAACCTAACATAACCTAAATTCTAATCTAATCTAATTTTTCGATAGTGAATATATAATTGATTTAAAGGAGCAGCTACCGGAAATAGATAGACAGAGACATCAATAGAACACCAAAGACGCTTCCTGTAAAAAATAATTCAATTTAAAAGATGAAATATTAATTATTTAACATTTTATTTTAGTATTTCGTATCACTATTAAAAAACGAATCTGTTTGAAATTCTATAACTATGGAGTGTATTGAGATATCAATTTTACATTGTTATGTTTTGCATACAAAGGGTTGAAAGATATTCCTACCAAATTTCAAACATTAATATAGAAAGACAAGTGAATATCAATTTTCTAAATTTGTCATTCAAATCTTTAGTTTTCGAATTTTTAGTTTGTTATATGTTAAAATATTTTTAAATCTAGAGCGTTTTCACTTTTATATTTGGTAAAATTTGCTTTTTGCGATTTGACATTGAATTTGACGTTTCAATATCAAATATAGGCGATGTGCACATTTTGAGCGCCAGCGCCACGCCAGCGCCTCTTACGACTACATTGGCATTTTTGATTACCGAATCTGAACGAATCAATTTTGACATTTTGAGAAAGTGATACAATTTACAATTTCATTTTGAGTTGTTGCTATTGTGTATGAATATTAAACATCATAGTATATTGAAATGAATGAAGAAAATATTTAAAATGCTATATATGTGATGTGACAATCAAAAAAGTCAAAATACCAACGAAGGTACTGTGGCAGAAAATATAATTTTTCTCATAATATGTGTGATTTCTGTAAACCATTTTATCATATTTAAATTTATATTATAATTTATAATATTTGTTGAATGTTACAAAATACACAATACATGGAAATTGAGATTAAAAAGTTGGAAAACTTGAATGATTGGAAAGAAGAAAATTTCTACATATCACGTTATCAGTGTATGATGTTAACATCTTTCTTTTATATTCGCAATAAATGAAGAAAATTCTTCATTGAAAATATACCAGGCTCTAAGTGGAATCAGTTGCACAAGCTCGGAAAAGAAAATACACAAAAAATACGAACCATGAGAATTTCTATCTTTAACATTAACATTACATGTACAAAATCTATAATAAATAGACGAATTATGTCAAAAATAGACTTCTATTTCATACAACTGCAAGTATTATACAATTTTATGACAATTTTTTGCTTCTTGTATTATATCTTGTTCAAATATTAACTTAAGAAACACATTTTTATATAATTCATTATTGCAATCAGATGACCATTGTTGGAATTTTATTCATACGATAAGTATCTTTTACAATGAGAAAATATGTATACCTAAAAGAATTTTTCATGTTAGTAGAAGAAAAAGTTATTTTCTAAAACATCTGTTCCTCATATAATCTTCTAGGAAATTTATAAAATTTGATACTTCAATCGGTAATTTTGTGATAATTATTACATCCCCCAAACCATCACATAATACTTGACATCCTATCATTCGCATTTATTGCAAATATTTTATAAAATAGAAATTGCAAAATTATTCTGACATAAAACATAACCTTGCTATGTTTCAATGAGTAACCATTTTGTCATTTTTGTCCGCTGTCGGCGCTGACTACTTTTGTACACACCGCTTATAGGGCGCGAGCAGACACGTGACTCGAGCGACATTGACGTGCTTCGAATCAGCTGATTTGTGTGCGCATGTCATTTTGACAAGAACAATGTCACGTTGACAATACCAATGTTTTGATTTATTTTGATTTTTTAATTGTAAAAATGTTATTATTTTTAATTTCATGTTTAACTGCTTAAAAATTGTAAAATAATAACATTAAAGCAGTTCAAAATCAAAATAAGTCAAAACATAGGTATTGTCAACGTGACATTGTTCTTGTCAAAATGACATGCGCACACAAATCAGCTGATTCCAAGCACGTCAAGGTCGCTCGAGTCACGTGTCTGCTCGCACCCTATACTCCTTGAGTAAATAAATAAATAAATAAATAAATATATCATCACGGCTTGTTAAGAAGGGCGCGATTATGTTTACAAATGAACGGAGGACATTTTGAGCATCTGCTCTGATTGAATCGTTCCATGGGTGTTATTACTATTGTATAAATTGCATTACAATAAAAACGGTTCTTTTTAGAACCACCATTTGTTGTTTTAATCTCAAAGAATTCAAATGACAATAATATTTTCGTTGAACATATTTTACACAGCTGCTACAACACGTTGCACTGTACGATATAAATGATGATCTCGGATGACACCTTCGCTAACCTAAATTTGTTGACAGTGAAAAGTCAACTCTAAAGAGTCAAAATGACAGTAAGTCAAACAAATTTTGTAACTCATTAGTAGTATTTTTAAAACCCAGCAACCAGTTTTATTTTGTAATAATATCATCACACCTCAAGATATCCTTCCGGGATTGGTGGATTAAAAAGTCTTGTAACTCCGTTATGCAAGCAGCCGCATATTATTTTCTTCTATTTGTTGGCAACCTATTGTCGTCGGCAAGTGTCAGTTTCGTCTGGGGCGCTAGTTGTGAGACACCTGTATTTGATATTGAAACGACAAATTCATTGTCAAATCGCGAAAAGCAAATTATTTAATTTTAAATATGTAAAGGTAAAATTTAGAAATTACGATAAACACAGAAATTAAATGGGGTCATACCAAAAAGAAAAAATGTTAATTTTTCTTTCATAAATGAAAAATTTACCTAATATTATGCATATATACATCAAAAATATTTAATATTATTATACTTTTCATTCATGATTTTCTTTATAAAGATTCTGAGTTTGGTTTTGTGACGTCACAGTTTTGTACACAAATACACGATAGTGAGGCACACCCGTACTCGTGCTTTTACTGTACATGAACAGATCTGTCACTTTTTTCTAACATAACCTTATATAACCAATATTTTGAAAGTAACGCCAACATCCTTGCAACAAGTTATTTTTTAAAAAAGTAAGTACTAATAACGAAATATGCTAAATAAAAATATAAATAAATACAATTTATGTCTGATTTAGATATTACAATGGTTGTACAATATTGTTCTGTGTCGTCCTACGAGAATAACTCGTTGAGAAGTGAAAATAAAATTTTTGTTTGTATTCTTATGGCTCAAGATGTAAGGGAAAGATGGTATAAGGCAATAAATACTGTAGAAGTTTTGTAAACTACGTTTGGTTTCAAGCGTGGTTTCAAAATACAATGACATAAACGTCAAAAATAGTTCTATTTTTGCTCGGTAGATGTCACTACGACCGCAAAACTGTTACGTCATTCGAAATTTTATATAACTTTAAGAAATTATTACTGTAAAACTAGAAACTTATATGCCATAAAATATATATTTTCGTAAGTAGTTTTAAATGTACTTTCAGAAAATAAATAAATTTGAAAATGTGATATGACCCCATTGTCAGGTGTCAAATGTAAACATTAACAGGTGGCTGTGTTTTATGAAGCACGTTTTGGGCACGTATGTCGTGACATAATTCGCACATAGTTGATGTTATCTACGCCGTAATGGCGGAAAGAAAAAATTTCAAAAGAATAACATTTTTTTCTCCGGTATTTTTTAAAATTTTAACGTTACAATATTTACCTTGTTAAATCATCCTTCAATCTGCATGGCAACCGCATGGCACCAATCATCATCATCATCATGCTTGCAATTCTGCTGCAAGCTGGGCGCCCTGCCTTCAACTCTATCCAACAGCGCATCAAGCGCCCTCAGCCGCTTCTCCAGTGACGTAGTCGCCAGCAGAGCCAGTTGAAGCCTGCGCGCTAAGGGGAGGACAGCCGCTAACCACCAGGCCCACCTGGGGCCGTCGGAGAGACGCCACCAACCGGGTTCGGGGGAGGGGAAGCCACCCAGCCAACCGCTTATTTCGAGCCAAGCGGCGGATGATAAAGATGAGACCCAGAGGGAGGCTTTGGTGTAGACGCGGGAGTGGAGGATGTGGAGGCTGGAGAGGGAGGAGGGTGAGGGAGGGGTGTCTGGGAGGTAGGTTATGACTGCTGTGTCGTAGCCGTCCTAGAACAAAAATAATTATTTTTTATTTACATTTCTTGTTGCATAAAATCGTTTTATAGTATGACATTTTTAAAAAGTTGCAAAAAACCAGCCATGTTGTGACGTCAGCGTTTCACACTGCAAGTTCAGACTCATTTCATACAGCCTTATTATATCGACACAGAATTTCTAAGAGAAAAAATTATATAGACTATAAATTGATAATTACATATCTAAATATTTGATAGAAATGCTATAATATATTAATATAACATCATTCGATTCATTTTTATAAATATAATTTTCATTTGACATGAAGTTATCCACGTATAACTCAACTGTGGTCATTAGTCATTCGTTTTTACTTTTTCGTCTGATTAACATTTGTCTACGTTGTTCGTTCTATATTCTTAGAATTTCATTACTGTTGCTTTGTTGCGTATCAAATCTGTATTTTTCAATACAAACAGTAAATGTTTTTCGAATTGTGTTTTTTTGTATTACGCGGCACTATTAATAATAGTTTGTACAACAAGAGTGGATATGATGTCCATATCGCATGAGGATGAAGTTTGAGCACGACGCCGTAGGCGGAATGTTCAATCATTCGAAGGCGATATGGACATTCCACTCGAGTTGTACAGCATACTTTTTCTACGACTAACGAAAAGAAGAAAAATACGAACTATAGAAATTTGAAATTTTATTGAACATTATTAATATCATTTTAAATAATATTTTATTTTATAAGTACACAATACTTTTACATACTACTTACGATTTTTTATTGCCAAATCTAAAGGATAACCTTGCTTTGGCAACGCGATATTTCATACCGTTCTGATTTCCATTCTTTATACGTTCTTTTTCAATACTTACAATTAATTCATAATATAGTTCAGTTATTTGTTATTAAATTATTCAAATCTTTTTTTATACCGAAAATATTTCCATCTAAATGACAACATTGAAATGTCAAATATGACATTTGTATCGTTCGTCTTCTTAATCTTGTAATAAATGAATAGACAGTTTGTTGCCTAGGTTACGCGACTTCGAGATTTGTGATTCGTGGATTTCATATCCATCCTAGAATGGATATGAAATTATATCCGTTCAGTTAACTATTATTGCCAAAATATCCATTCTGCAGATTGTGAAAAAATTATAACTTTTTCAAGTGGGAGAAGAAAAAAATATTTTCTCACTATTTTCACTAGTATTTTGGCACGATGGCACAAAACAGCGGTTCACCGACATGTTTACTTTCGTAAATTTCAGGTTATCTTTAAATGTCACTTTGACGTTTAACCTAATGTGACAATCAAAATGGACGCGTTGTTGAAACGCTGACGTCACTGGGCAAGGGACGAGGCGGAGAAAATCAGCCGCGTTTTGAACAATGTCATTTTTAATTGCAATTTTTCAGTATTAAAGATCGATTTGAGGAAAAATAAAAAATACGGGTCTATTATTTTTCATTACTCTATCGATTAAAGTTAAAAATTAAAAATCGTGCATGACCTCATTCGGTTGAAATTTACAGGAAACATAAAATCAACTGAAAATCATTTATTTATACTTAAAATTTGTTGAAAATGTTGACTTTTTAATGAAAATATTTGATTGACAGCAGAAAAGTGTATGTATTATGTAAATTTTAAAAATTATTTGTTAAAAAACTATGCAATATTTTGAACTCTACAACTTCTACGACGCGTACTGAGGCTGAAAGAACATCTCTACAAAATTTGACGTCGATATGTAAAACGGTGTAGATTTGTATATCGGTTATTCTTTCAATTTTATATATATAAGATATTATTTCTTACCTTTTCTCCTCTTTCCAAGACTTTAAATCTCCTGACACCCACTGTAGTCAAAATGCTTGTTCCATCTTCCAAATACACAGCATCTTTGATTTCTAAAATAGTTCCAATTGCTGCAAATCTATCATGGCCTAAATCTGACGTAGGAGCAGCCATAGCAAATTGTCTTCTTGGGGTCTGGAGCGCTCTCCGAGTCAGTAGGCGGTACCTGGGCTCGTACACGTACAGAGGGCAGCATATGTATGGATATGCGCTGGTACAAACGAACACTGGCATCTAGAGAAGAAAAAGAATATTATTAATTAATTTAGCAAGTCTTTTTTTCAAACGTCGTAGAAATGGCATTTTTGTGACTTAATTCACAAGGTAGAAGTTTCATTTCTACGCCGCTGGAAATTTCTATGCCGACGGCGTAGAAAAAAAATAAATATCCATAAAAACTACATAGAATTAGCGAATAAAAAGAAAAGTAGTGCGTTTGAAAAAAAAATTTAATGTGTCATTCGGAATAAAAGTGTCTTTGTGTGCTTCACATGCAATGGACCTTTTAAATTTAAAGAGATAGAAGATATGCGCAATGGGGATCTGCGCATAGTAACAACAACTGAGATCTATGGCGTTTGTTTCTAAAAAAATTAAACGTAAATTGTGAGAATATCTCAGATAACTTTAAAAAATATTATCGAAATAAGTTACAAAAACTTTTATTGAAGTTAAAATGTCTAGCGATGCAAATTTTCACCGAGAATACAGGTATTTTAATGACTGCAATATTTTTGACGTTTCGTTTGACAGCCCAACTGGCGCAGTTGTTTGCTCCATTTTCTTACTATTTGCAGCTATAGAAAGAGATAGCCGTTAAATTGAAAAGGTCCATTGTCCGACTCGCTTCGCTGTCGTGCAAACTTCCATGCTCGCCACACAATGTATCACTTTTACTCCTACTAACACAATATACTGTTGTCTATCAGCAATATTTTTTTAGTCGCCTTAAAAAAAAATTAAGCCCCGCCATAAAGTAATTATATTCATTTTACCTGCAGGTCATCTTCGAGTTCCTGCACGACATCCATTTTTCCGTTTCCCCAGGTATGTACCAAGTTCTCCAGAGCATGTGTTGTCCCCGTGGACCTTAAAGCAGCCCTAGGTAAGGGGGCCATACACAAAGGGCACCCTAAGGCGTAGTCCAAAAGGCGGGCGACACAACCTCTGCAGTATGTGTGGCCACAAGGAGTTGTTAAAGGGCTTGAAAGTAGACTGGTACATAGTGTGCAAGTCAGGCATGATGAGAGACCTGAAAAAAGAAAAGAGTTTCATTTCTCTTCTTAAAAGCTTGAAACCAATTTTTGAAATGGTTTCTAAATAATTTTTTTCCATTTCGGTGTTCTTATGAGTCTATAAAAGCACTGTTTATCACTTAAAACACGACGTTTAGAAGATCTATAAACGAACTGTTTTTGGCGCCTTTCGTTTTCTAGAGGTGGTAGTCATAACAAATGAATTACATACAACCTCAAAATGGTAAGTTGTCTATGTTGAAATATTACTTCTAATTAATGATTTTTATATTTTCTCCAGGTGATAGGACTAGAAAGAAGAGGAATTTATAGCTATATCTGTGTTAGTTTAAAAAGAAGAATCTGTGAAGTTAAAATCTTTCAACTAAAAAATTATTAAACAAGAAACAATGCGCTAAGATTTACTTTGTCAAAACAATTTAAACGGTAAGTTTTATTTATTACAATTTAATTTTATGGTAATATTGCAATTTTCAGCTGATTGTATTGTTATATCAGGCTGGTTTTAAAATATATGGTGCACGTTACTTGAAATGTTGACACTGTCACCTCAATTTGTAGCTACTTGCAAGCAAATATGAAAATTTTACGATCCATGATTTCCAGTTCCATGTCGAGACGAACTGTCGAATATTAAATTTTTAAATATGATTTAGACGTAAGTGCCATATACAAATACAACATATGTTTTGTATTTAAGAATGTAAGAACAGCTGTTGCTGTTATGTCTGCAACAGAGCAGTGGATGTGTTAACAAAATGGTGGAATGTAAAAGTGTAGATCAATAAGTTGTTCATTAAAGTATTTCATTATTTAAAAAGTTTTATTTATGACAATAACTAACACAAACCAGCGATTCCGATTCGTTATTTGATAAATTTTCCTTTATTACAAGATATGGCAAATCAGGTGGTTCATTAATAAACCGGTGGAGTATATTGTAAATATTTTTTCCTCTTCCATAATTGTATAATGCTTGATACACTATTTTAATGTAAACAATCAGTCAGAATCACACATACACAAACTGTCAAAATGTGAAATTTCAATTGTCAGCGGGAAACGCTACCAACATAACTGACAAAAAAACACTAAGACATATTTTTGACAAGTCCTTTTAAAAAAATCTAATTGTAAAATTACGTCAATAGAAAAAATAGTATGAAAAACATGTAGTATAAGGCATGTTAACGTACTAGTCCAAGTTTGGAAAACGAGCCGCCAGGCGAGTTTTACAATGGACGAAGAAATGCTTTAGAAATAGGAGTGTTTTTCCAAAATTTCCCGGTCGCTTATCTGGTGGAAACCTGGGAAATTGACGTTTCTGACGATAGGCGACGCGAAACAACACATTTCAATGCATGAATACGAAAAAATATATTTAATTGCAAAACCGTATTGATATATTAAATTTCAAAACGCCTAAATAGTGAATTCATTATTTAACGTAACGTAGCGTATTAAATAGGACAGTTCCATTCACATATTAAAATTAGAAGAATTTGTTTTTTTGGCAATTGTTTCGGGTTTTTACCTTCACTATCAATTCCTGCAATTGTCTCCGCTAATTGTAGATTGGCAGTCAGCACCGATGTTTGTTTTCGTTTCACCGTAGCAAGAGGTCGCTGAAAAATAATACAAACAATGTCAACAACATGTAATATTTGGGCAACAACACTGAACAACAATGGGATCCTCCAATATTTTTAACTATTTTTTCTACAGTCTATATACAAAGTAGCCATTTGCGCTCTCTTTTGTCAACGCAAAATGTCACTTTACCGCTCTAGAGCGACAATGTAGAAAAAACGCTCGCTCCTCAAATTTCTAACTATACAATTTTGAGAAATGTTACTTGGTTACATTCTTAAAGGAAACGTTTAGTCAGGAATTAATGACACTGTAGTTACACATTACCCACTTACATAACCAAACAAAATGCCGCACTGCTGTGAAAATAAAATAGGGCATTCATTTACAAAAACGAAAGTGTAAAATGCTTAGATTAGATTGAAGCAATAGCTCAAGAAGAATGGCTAATACCGATAAGTAAAAATAAATAAAAAATAAATTTTTGTTATGGTGGAGGACCCCATTGTGGCGACTGTAGAAAAAATCTTGTGTGTGTTTCGAGCGCAAATGGACATTGTCGATTTCGAGAGAATGCCTCGCTCCTGCGTCGCGCGGCAACAACCTCTCAATCGACAATATCCCATTTTGCGCTCTTAATACACAAATAGCTATTTTATGATACCATCTAAATTAAAAGCTATCTTGTAGTCTTCCAATAATATAAAAACTAATAACTTTTACTTTTCATTCAATTGTTTGCGCACCACTGTAACTTTAAGAAAACCAAGCCAATGAGGTATACCCGCAACCTGAGAGGTCAAAACTATTCCCTATGCTCCGCAATACTGAATGGCTTAAATGGAACAAGGTATAGATACGACACGGAACTTCCCTCTCCCCCTCCCCCCTGTAACTCGTTGGATATTTATATTACGTAAAAATGTGTATGGACCTTTTCGATAGAAAATTTATTTATATTTAATTTTGGTATTCACCTTATTTGTCGTAGGATCATCCAGAACCGAGATATTGGCAAAAAAAGGTTTTTGGGCCATATTTAGGCAAAAAGTGGTGTTCCGAGGGGTGCGTAAGGGGGAAAAATAAGTATGATTAAAAAAGACCTACAATAAACCAATTCCAATAGTTACATCTGTATAATAGTTACCCTGTATACAAATCTATACTACAGATTTATAGACATTTTAATATGAAATAAATTTCGTTTGAGTAGTAATACAGAGTGATCAAAAATGGTTGAAACGTGCCGCTCTATAAGATTTTGACATTTGCCGCTTACTTACTAAATTAAATAATCTTAACATATTATAGTAGAGGATCCTATTATAATATTATTTTGATTTAAAATAATTAATATAAATTTCTTACCTTTTTTTCTTGGGTCGCATTGCAACTTCTACTTCTTAATTCATAGTTATGTGATGCTTTGATAACAGTCCCTTCACCTGAAACAAAGGAAAAATATATTATTAAAATAGTTATTTATATACCTAGGATATATATACATATAATGGGGTATGTGACAATAATCGAATTTCAATATATGTCATACAATATGAAAACTAACCACTATAACTATTTATTATAATAAAAACTAAACATTAGTTTGTAATAATATTGTTATTAGCAATTTAATGTTTTGGAGAAGGGATGTATGACGTCATCATGGCAGGATCATTGAAAAAAATACAGATGTTAGGAGAGAAAGATAGATCAGTACATATACATATTCTAATACGTACGCATGTATAGGGATCAGCCTTGCGATTATGTTGTGGTAGATTATGGCATGGCGACAGCTGGCTTTAACTATCTCTTTCCCTCCCATTTTACCTGCCTTCTTTCACGATCCTACCATGGTGACATCACATATCCTTTCCCCAAATTTTTAATAATTATTTTCTCGTAAATTACGTATAATTAATTTATCTAGTATCATTTATATAAAATCGTGAACCCCCTATTGTAATATCGTACGACACTTGAAATGAAAAAGAATTTCATGCTGAATTCAAATTTTGTAGAGCCGTTATTGTACCTTTAACCGTGCAAAAATGGTACATAAAACATAAAAATGGGTCGATCTGTAGTCATAAACAAAATAATTATCTTTTATTTATCCATTTAATATAAGCAGTAACAACAAACAATTAATAATTTTTTCCAATAACAAATTGAATAATCATGCAACTTAGAACAAAGAAAATAACAACAAACCGTAGCCACAACATTTACTCGAAAACAAAAACACTATTATACAACTACAAATAAAAACAAATATGTGTCACAAACCGCCAACTAGTATGACGTTTTGTTTTTAACTTAAAAAATTTAAATTGTGACATATATTGTAAATAAATCAAAAATATCAACATATTTAAGGAGACAATTATTTATAGGTTAGTGTTTGTGTAATTCAAACAAAACATTGTTGTTTTAAACTTAAACAAAGGAGTTGACATTAAATGTCCTGGAAATTTATTTGTATTGTTTTAAGGACATCGAAAACTGACCTATGACAAACAGCCTTCATGGTAACTTTAATGATAATTTATATTTAGACTCTGACTGAAGTGTTTGTTTTTGATTAACTGCAAAGGACATTGTACAAATAAAATAATTTATATAATAAATATAGTACTAACATATTTTATCCATTATAAATGGGGGTTTCCACTTTTTTTTCATTTCCACTCCATAACAATATCTTCTCAACGATTTGTATTTTTTTACCTTCCGTCACCTTTAGGTAAGAAAGGTATTGTCTTTTTCGATTTTACTATTTTTACGATGATGTCTGCATGTGTGTATGTATGTGACAAAATTTTCTAATGCGATAACTCTAATACCACATTTCCAAAAATTATAATTCTTTTGTATTTTTCTTCGTTACATTCATATGAAGAGCTGATTAGATTTAGGTTATAACTGGTCAACCGGAAGTACCTTCATTTGAAGATTTTAACAATTTTCCTTGAAAAAACGATGTTAAACATCATTTTTTCACATTAAATGTTATTATAAATATTAAAGAACATTATATTCTCGATACGATTTGACTGCATTTTATACTTCATATTAAATGGATATAGAGTTATTTCATAAATTAGCTAGCTATGCTAGAAACAGATACTATATTAAGAAAATTCTGATTGAAAGATGTCAGTGTCAATTGACATATTCGTAGTATATTTGTGTTATAATTTTACTCGAAATATAGGATATTTTTCCTCGAAACTTTCTGTATGGAATTTGTATAAAATACATACAACTGTCGAAAGGTAATGTATATACAAGAAATTTAGAATCATTTGCAAGGAACTTTCTGTATGGATTTTATAGAAAATACATAGGCATTTATGAAAATTCTACCGGTAGATACTGCATCTACTGATTGTGTTCGAAAACACGAGTGGTAAAAAGTTACAGTGTTCGAAAATTGTACAACATCTACCAGATCAATCTATCGGATTCATGAAGAATCTAATCTCAAAAAAGGTAGTGATGCAAAGCGAAGCGCGCGCGTTAAAAGTTTGTTAACTATATCGAATTTCTAACTTGTTTCAAATTTTCAATTTTTTTTATAGGTTATGGATCTACGTTTACCATTTGCGTTGTTAAAATATCGATTCCGGTAGCTATAACCTGACAAACAGCTGTTTACCGGTAACAGTTCACCGGTAGAATTTTCGTAAATGCCTCATATAACTGACGGAAGGTAATGTGCTAGCCACATCAGATTTTTTTCAAATGGGATTATTGTTTTTGATTTATAAGGGCCGCTATTCGGTATTATAGACACCCAGTTAAATTTAGTTCCATAGTAAATTTAATAAATTCTTGACATTTAAGCTTTAAACTATTGTTATCAAAAATCCGCCTTGCATTTGTTTATTTAATTAAATTTACTATGGAAATAAATTTAACTAGACGTTATAATACCGACCCCTTATTCTTTTGTTTGGTATTGAAATATGCGAAAACAAAATACACCGCCTACTTTAAGTGAAACTACGTCATTATATGTTTGTTTTCTTACTCAAAGATGAACGTTGTGTATAAAAATAGTAGTATGTAATTAACAACATCCCACTGTATTATGTTGTTAAATATTAAAAATAAATATATGTATCACAACTTATATATTCACGACGTTCAAAAGATATTTGCGAACAATATGTTTAAATTGGTAACAATGATATAATCTGCACATTTTTCTATGTTTGTTCATATCGAGAACCACTGAACGGATTTTGATGTGGTTGTCAAAGCATATCTCCAGAAACATGAAAAAAAGTCGAAAATGCTGCAACGTTTTATTTATTTGGATGAAATG
The DNA here is from genome assembly GCA_963082715.1 of Harpalus rubripes. NCBI lineage: Eukaryota > Metazoa > Arthropoda > Insecta > Coleoptera > Carabidae > Harpalus > Harpalus rubripes. The sequence continues at coordinate 43,218,316 of OY720462.1, read as the reverse complement.
TAAAAATCAAAGAATTATTATTAACTAGCTGTACTTGTTGCAAATTTTTACAGCGAAATATAAATATTATAGGGTAATATTATTAAAATATAAATTTTCTGTATCTTCATGTATGATTCTTTTCTACTCAGATAACTCAGATCTTTTTAACTATCGCATCGCTACTTTCTCGGATACACAGGGAGAAGAGAATTCTAATTGATTGATCTCGATATTTTATAATTTTGTGCAAATCTACATAGTCACAGCATTCATATAAAAAATAATCATTTAAATTGGTCCAGCAGAACTTCCAAACTAAGCGAGACAACCCCTAGATACCAAATTTCGTAAAATAATATTGGGTAGTTTTTTTAAGAAAAAAAACGATAGCGAAAGCACGCCCTGGGACACCTGTATGTTACATTGGTTACTTGTTAGAAACGTTAAATTTCAATAAATTAAACAGAACATAAACTAAAAGGTTGTATTTATTGTTATACATACTTAAAATAATATTGTAAGATTCACTTTTCGGTCGCACGTCACTGCCAGGCAAAAACACTTGACATTCGATATTCCTAAACACAATAACACCTACCCTACCCTTGGATGGTTAGGGCTAGTTTTATATAGTGTGTGCTAGCAGTCATATGCGGACGAGCGTGGAACTATGAATAGTGTCAAAAAAGAAAAGATTAGCTGCTTGCAGTCATTATAGGTGAGTGATAGAACTCGCTGTCATTCTAATTATTATACAGGTATAGTGTGGTGTGGAGCACCAGATGCTTGATTGATATGTTATACACTGCTTGTGTATTTGATATGCATGGTATATGTGAGATTTGTATTATTTATTTGTGTTTGTAGTTTCTTATTATCCGAAGAGTTGTCTGGCAAAACTCTGGGTCCATAGATCCATGTGCTCTGAGATATAAGACACACCAACTGAGAGGCTGAGATACACGAGAACGTCTGGGACGTAAAGGATAAACCTGGGGTTTATCATGATAGGTCTGGGACCTACACACGTGTGATCGTAAGCTAAACTCTTATAATGGGTCTGGGACCCATTGACATCTGGGAAGCCGAGTTCTGGGAACTCAACATGTCTGGGACATGCGTATGTGGCTATGGTACCGCTAGTGGCTCAGAAATGACTATTCACGAGAGCTGTATTCCAATAATTCGTCACTGCACTGGGTGTATACTTTTGCGGATAGGGTACCGGAAACCATGAGGTGTTAGGCCGCATTTAATATGCGGGGCACCTGCTCAAGTCTGGGACTTGGGAACAACCTTATTCCTGGCCCCTCTCCTGTCTATCTTATTAGATGATAATGCAAGCCTGTGATAATTATTGCGGATTGGAACGACAATGTGTATTTTATTCCACTTAGGGGAGCGCGTCATAGAGAGGACCAGTCCGTCGCTGACAAATTTGCGTGTGTGGAAGAGGACGCCGATAATAGATCAAAAAGGAATGTGAATCATATATATATATATATATATATATATATATATATATATATATATATATATATATATATATATATATATATATATATAAGATTCACTTTTCGACTGGGCGCCACTGGTTTAGAAGCGCTGGCTTAAGGCAAAAACACTTGACATTCTTAAACACAATAACAACCCCCGACCCTTCGATGGTTAGGGTAGGGCTAGTTAGTTGCTGTGTGCTAGCAGTCAAATACGGATGTGTGTGAAACTGTGAATAGTGTCAACAAAGAAAAGACGAGATGCTTGCAGTAATTATAGGTGAATGGTAGAACTCGCTGTCATTCTAATTATTATACAGGTATAGTTTGGTGTGGATCACCGGATGCTTGATTGATATGTTATACACTGCTTGTGTATTTGATATGCATGGTATTTGTGAAATATACAATTGTATTATTTGTTTGTGGCCGCAAACAACTCTGGGTCCATGGAGCTTTATGCTTCGAGGTGTGACGACACCAAATGAGAGGCTGAGACACACGATAACGTCTGGGACGTTAAGGATAAACCTGGGGTTTATCATGATAGGTCTGGGACCTACACACGTGTGATCGTAAGCTAAACTCTCATAATGGGTCTGGGACCCATTGACCTCTGGGAGGTCGAGTTCTGGGAACTCACATGTCTGGGACATGCACATGAGAGGCTGAGATCCACGAGAACGTCTGGGACGTTAAGGATAAACCTGGGTTTATCATGACAGGTCTGGGACCTACACACGTGTGATCGTAAGCTAAACTCTCATTATGGGTCTGGGACTCATTGACCTCTGGGAGGTCAGAGCTCTGGGAGCTCAACATGTCTGGGATATGCGTATGTGGCTACGGTACCGCTAGTGGCTCAGAAATGACTATTCACGAGAGCCGTATTCCAGCAATTCGTCAATGCACTGGGTGTATACTTTTGCGGATAGGGTACCGGAAACCATGAGGTGTTAGGCCGCATTTAATATGCGGGGCACCTGCCCAAGTCTGGGACTTGGGAGCAACCTTATTCCTGCCCCTCCTCCTGTCTATCTTATTAGATGATAATGCACGCCTATGATAATTGTTGTAAATTGGAATGACAATGTGTATATTATCCCACTTAGGGAAACGCGTCGTAGAGGGCCAGTCCGTCGCTGACAAAGTTGCGTGTGTGGGAAAAGACGCCGATAACAGGTCAAAAAGGAAAGTGAATTGTATATACTAGATTATTGCATGTATTATCGCCCATATATTCTAGTTAAATAATAAATGGAAAAAATTAATAAGAACTATATCTTTTATGTACAACGACCGAATTATTATGAGTCTGAGCTCATAGGAAGATTCTTAGTTCAAATCCCGATTAAGTTCATGAATTTTTCACAAAAATATTGTTTCAGTTTAGAAGTATAATCTAAACTTTAAACAGGCTTTATTTAGACATGACAACATCTAACACTTCAAAATGCATCTCTCCCCCACTGTGAATAAAGTGTTATTATTGTGAGTGTCAGTTCAGTAGCCTATAGTCCTGCGTCGACCTTGGCGCTCCGTTCGTGGCTGTTGCTATTTTTTATTCCACGCTCAGCCGCGCGACGGCTCAGCTCTTCGGTCAACGCCCGTACTGACCTTATGCTAGGCAAGACATCACTGCCACGTCATCTGAATACCATACGAGTCATTAGCAACAAATGCTCAGACGATTGTGGATGGGAGGCTACACTGTATAAGGGTTTAGATGTTTAGAATGAAAATGGCAAAAGATGACGGGTAGACTTGCATAATGAAAAAATCTGATGTGGCCAGCACATTACCTTCCGTCTGTTATATGACATATTTACAAAAATTCTACCGGCGAACTGTTACCAGTAAACAGCTTTTTATCAGGTTATAGCTACCGGAATCGATATTTTAAGAACGCAACTGGTAAACAGGGTAGATCCATAACCTATGAAAAAATCTGAAAGTTTAAAACAGGTTAGAAATTTGACGTAGTTAACAAACTGAGCAGAGTCCTACTTTGAACACATTTCCACTTTTAAGCGCGCGCTTCGCTTTGTATCACTACCTTTTTTTTGAGATTAAGACTCTTCATGAATCTAGTAGATACTGAACAATTTTCGAACACGGTAACTTTTTACCACTCGTGTTTTTGAACACAGTCTGTAGATGCGGTATCTACCGGTAGAATTTTCGTAAATGTGTACATATTTTCTATAAAATGCATACAGAACGTTCCTTGCAAAAGATTCTAAATTTCACATATGTACATTACCTTTCGACAATTGTATGTATTTTATACAAATTCCATACATAAAGTTTCGAGCAAAAAGGTCCTATATTTCGAGTAAAATTATATTACAAATATACAACGAATATGTCAATTGCACTTGACACTGACATCTTTCAATCAGAATTTTCTTAATATAGTAGCTGTTTCTAGCATAGCTGGCTAATTTATGAAATTTAATTTCTTTATAATTTTATAACTCTATATCCATTTAATATGAAGTATAAAATGTAGTCAAATCGTATAGAGAATACAATGTTCTTTAATATTTATAATAAAATTAAATGTGAAAAAATGATATTTAACATAGTTTTTTTTCAAGAAAAACTGTTAAAATCTTCAAATGAGGGTACTTCCGGTTGACCAATTATAACCAAAATCTAATCAGCTCTTCATATGGATGCAACGAAGAGGAATACGAAAGAATTATAATTTTTGGAAGTGTAGTATTAGAGTTATCGTAGACGAAAATTTTGTCTCTCACACACACACACACACACACACACACACACACACGCACGCACGCACGCACGCACGCACGCACGCACGCCCGCCCGCCCGCCAATAATTAGTCGTCCATTTATTGTTCCCGCCTAAACATTTTTTAATAAAAAAATTTACAGCATTTTCGTCTGTCGAGATGTGTATTGTGCATAATAAATACACCTTCCCAAGTCTCATTAATGAACATTATGAGCCATTCCCAAAATTGAAGTCTGTTATGTGCTGAAAACATTGAACTTTTTGCACATTATGGATACAACTGTTGTTTTTTTTTAAATGTCATATGTGACACTCCGTATTATGATAAAGATGTACAAGATTAACAAATGTGCGAATATTAGGAACGTATGATTTGGAAACGCTCCGTCTAAATGTGCTGGCAACTCTATAACACTGCCTTAAATCAACCACAAATTAAAATGTAGTAAAGATACGAATAAATAAATACACCATAGGTATGTAATTACAATGTCTGTGTACTCGCTATTTGTAAACGTAAGTATTTTGACAGAATTTTATCTTATAAACAAGTTTATTACTAATGTCAAAAATTAATTGCAACAACTGACAGGACTGTCAATTGCTAAAACAAAATTTTTCCGAGCTATTGCTACTGCATTGAATTATTAGAAAAATACTTGGAACGACTCGTCAATTTACGGGGTTGTAAAAATGCTAAAAAATATGCGATTTCGAGAAAAAGTTATTAAGAAATATTGTTGCTCTCGGCGAGTTATATTACAAGTTAAATTTAATGTACTTATTTCATTTACACCCTGTATAAGTATGTACAATTACCATAAGATCACTTCAGACTTCTGATATAGATCAGTAATGACAGTTTATTGAACTTAATTGTCATTTTATCACACATTTTAATTCACATCGAATGGAAAAATTCCAAAATATTTGATCAAACAAACAATTTAAACTTTATCTATCTACTTAAAAAATGCGATAATAATAATCTTAAAAACCAAACAAATATTATTTCTTTTCACAATGACCTACCGCACCATAATAAAAATATCCTAACAATCCAAGGTCACTTTCAGAATATAACAAATTTCTCAACATCCCAAAAATAACCTGATGTGGCCAGAACATGACCTCCCGCCAATTCCACGTTTAAAATAGCAATAAGCTTTACGTATAATATGCCTTCTGGCTTCTGATTAATCGTTTGTAAACAAAATCTATCTGTAATCTGGATTATATTTTGTTTTTCCTCGAAAATCTGTTAAGAGCAACAAGTTAGATACCATATCCGGTTTGTCATATATAGTCAAAATCTAATATGTTGTTTCCAATCAGATACAAGTTTAAATACCAAATTTTTGTTTTGGATCATATTTTCATATATTTTTTCAAAAAAATCTGTTAAGAGCTATAAGTAAAGTATCACTTGCGGTTTTTCAATTTTAGCCAAAATATAATATCTTATTCCCATTGATGTAAAAGTCTTACATACTAAAATTAAAAAGTTTTGGATTATATTTTAATATAATTTTTCATTAAAAACTGTTAAAGGCTTTAAGTAAAGTACTACTTCCGGTTGTCCAATTTTACTAAAAATCTAATCAATTCTTTACACAAATGCAGAAAGATGAAATACGGAAAATAGCAATTTTTAGAAGTTTGGTATAAGAATTATCGTCGAAGAAAAAATCGTCACACACGGACATCATTGTAAAAATATGACGTGGCCATTTAATTTTTATTAATTTTAATACATACTTATATTTATGTTGGAAACTGTATTAAATTCCGTTCCATTTAACTATTGTTCTATATTTTGTTTTCTTTTCAAAACGTTTCAATTTTTAATTTGAAATGACTAGTTCTCTGACAGTGACATTTATCTGTCAGTTACATACATTTGAGATATGAACTGTGTAACCAAGGAGTTGTGTTTGTTTAAAGCGTAGGCTCCGGGATTTAAATTATAGATAATTTTATAAATTGTATAAAAAATGACATTTAAAGTCATTTATCGAAGAAAAACTATTTTGAGCTTCAAGTAAAGTGCCATTTCCGGCTATCTGATTTACACCAAAATTTAATGGCTTCTTTCCATATTAGAATAAGGTAGTAATACAAGGTTTCAAAATTTTCTAAATGATAGTATTTGAGTTAGAGTGGAGGATACATACATACACACATCAACGTGAAAATGTTAAAATTGGATTCTAAGGGCCTAAAAACGTGGTCATTTACCAAAATCTCGATATGCGATTTTTAGCACGATCCCTATACCTCCCTTACCAAGGGTAACGGGAGGTAAAAATAGTAAAAATGTGTTGTGGAGACCCTAATACATGCTTATTTGCTGAAAACTCATTATCGAATAAATTGTGAAAAATTGTTAGCCATCGGGATTCGAACCCGAAACACCTACCTTGCCGGGATAGTGCTCTACCAACTAATCTATTAGCTGCTCTCCTCTCGATGACTGAACAATCTTTCACTTTTAAAGTCGTATAACTGCTGAGGAAGGCAGTGGTAGCTTGGCAATCACACATCTAATCATGTGACAATTAATAATTCCTCAGCAGTTATACGATTTTAAAAGTGAAAGATATTCAGCCATCGAGAGGAGAGCAGACAATAGCTTAGTTGGTAGAGCACTATCCCGGCAAGATAGGTGTCTCGGTTTTGAATCCCGATGGCTGACAATTTTCCACGATTTATTTCAAATATACAAACTGTTAACTCATTATTAATATTACCTCCCTTACCTATGGTATGGCGGGAGATAAAAATGCGATAAAAATAATCTTAAAATCAGAACAAATATTATTTCTTTTTACAATGACCTACCACACGATATTAAAAATATCCTAGCAATCCAAGGTCACTTGCAAAATATAACAAATTTCTCAACATCTCAAAAAAGTCTCGAAAAGTGTCAGGTAGATCGGGTTCATCGCAAAGATGAGAATTTCTTGGCACAGAAACAAAGTGTCGTCATGGATACATCAATGTAAATAAGCATAGATGTTGATACTCAAAAGTAGAAATGTGTGATACGTTGAATGATTAGTGGGATGATGAGAGTGTGAATAAATTTAAGTAGGTGGAAAAGCTAAAATTAGACTAAGGAGTAAGTGATTTCATTTGAAATTATATTCGTCAGAGACTTGGATTGACAAATTCTTCAAAAGATGTAATAGCTTTTCATCATTGTAGATTTTACCTACACAGTCTGGCTATAAAGTTTAAGACTTCCCTTATAAGACAAAAGTCGTTATTTCATCAAAATCACAATTAATTCTTCAATATACGAGGCCTGTTAGAAAAGTATCCGACCTTATTTTGTTGCGAAAACCTGATGGATTTAAATCAAGCGCGCTTGCATGAGCCGACCTTGAACCTTCGTGCGCATGCGTGAATTTTTTCCCGCCTGTCGATTGGCAACTAAAATTAACGTGAATCCCTCACGCGGACGATATTTGCAACTCTTGAAAATGGTATTCTGTTATTCAACTATACAGTAAAGATATATAGTGCATTGGATTCCTTGCCGGTTTCTTGATTTTCTTTTTGTTTTAAAGTACATGTAAATTTCTTTGCAATATGAGCAAAGAACGAAAAAATATTAACAACGTCAATTGCTGCGTTTATGGCTGTCATTCTCGGGGTAGTAAGAAATTATCTGTCCTAAAAATTAGTGAGAGGAAGAGTGACATTCAAAATAAATTTGGAGTCTATCGACAAAAGAGAGGGCTGGTTTAGGAAAATACGAACTGGAAAACAAGTGACGAATCATAAGAGGATAACAAAAAAGAAAAATATTGTATTATTCCAGACCAATTCATGAGTAAAATAATAAACTTTTCACTTTATGTGTACCGTTCAATATATTTCTTACACATGTAATTAAAACAATTTGAAAGATATTTGACATTAGTTCCATTTTAATTTTCTTAACTAAGTAAAGTAAATACATATTTATTTAACATCCATGAATAATATATGGTACTATTTTACTATCTCGTACAAACTATTAAGACAGCTGTAATGTGTTTGCACTGGCCACTATGGCCAGCTATACAAGAGCATTTTGTAAATAATCAATTGTAAATTTAAAGTTCTTCTAATCTCATGAGGATGTCACGTTAGAGCACTTGTTTAAACACAGCCCAATTTTTTTAGTCTGTAGCTCTATGTTCCTTAACGCCACATAAAAATAACAAACCACGATTCAACAATTCTTCCCTTTCTCTAAAACTTCGAACTCCAAATAAGTAAACATTTCCTTAAAAATAAGTCTAAGATGTCTTTCTTCGAATGTCATCTGGAAATAATTGAGAAAATAAATTTAGATTAATTGTATTATTTTGTAATGTGATTATAATTTAAGTACGTACACAAAATTATTACTAACACTATTTATAAAAAGTTTAATGAATTTGTTAGTATAGTTCAAAACGAATGTTGGTTATACAATGTTTCTGTATGCGATCTTATAACACAATACCATTTTCAGAGCACGTGTATGCTACAACACTAGCGCCAGTAGTTTTAGTCGCCAATAGCGTCTGTTGCTGGCAAGCAGCATTTGAGTGAGGTAGTATGTAGTGCTCTCGTCGGTTTTTCATTGCAAAGAAAATGCTGGAATGACTGGAGCAGCGCTATTGCATCAAATTTTGCCTGAAACTGGGCGACAGCTAGTTGGAAATCATTGGGAAGATTCAGACGGTTTTCGGTGACGATGCTATGGGCTTCACAGAGATTAAGGAGTGGTACAATCGGTTTAAAGACGACCGCACATCGGTGGAGAGCGAGCTACGCTGCGGTCGGCTATCAACATGCCGAAATGACCAGGCACACATCCTCAGAATTGATGATAACTGCCCGATTTTCTTGCGTTGATGTTTTCGGGTGTTCAAGCAGTCCATGGTTGACCACGTCTCTTCCTGACAACAAATCCTGTTTCCCTATTTTTTTTTTACTAACAGTGTAATCGATTTTTCGATCAAAACTTTTTGGCCAAGTAATAAACGCGCGCTGAACGACGGCTACAGATCCGTTTTCGCGTTACGTAGGTTTCTATCGCGTTGCTCGTTCGTCCACATTATGCTTACGATTGTAAGATTCACTTTTGGACTGGGCGCCACTGGTTTAGAAGCGCTGTCTTAAGGCAAAAACACTTGACAATCTTAAACACAATAACAACCCCCGACCCTTGGATGGTTAGAGCAGTTAGTTGCTGTGCGCTAGCAGTCATATACGGATGTAGGTGAAACTGTGAATAGTGTCAATAAAGAAAAGACGAGACGCTTGCAGTAATTATAGGTGAGTGGTAGAACTCGCTGTCATTCTAATTATTATACAGGTATAGTGTGGTGTTGATCACCAGATGCTTGATTGATATGTTATACACTGCTTGCGTATTTGATATGCATGGTATATGTGAGATATACATTTGTATTATTTGTATGTGGCCGCAAACATATGTAGTATTTTCCTAATTATCCGAAGAGTTGTCTGGGACAACTCTGGGTCCATGGAGCTTTATGCTCCGAGGTGTGAGAACACCAAATGAGAGGCTGAGACACACGAAAACGTCTGGGACGTAAAGGATAAACCTGGGGTTTATCATGATAGGTCTGGGACCTACATACGAGTGATCGTAAGCCAAACTCTCATAATGGGTCTGGGACCCATTGACCTCTGGGAGGTCGAGTTGTGGGAACTCAATATGTCTGGGATATGCGTGAGAGGCTGAGATACGCGAGAACGTCTGAGACGTTAAGGATAAACCTGGGGTTTATCATGATAGGTCTGGAACCTACACACGTGTGATCGTAAGCTAAACTCTCATAATGGGTCTGGGACCCATTGACCTCTGGGAGCTCAACATGCGTGGGACATGCGTATGTGGCTACGGTACCGCTAGTGGCTCAGAAATGACTATTCACGAGAGCCGTATTCCAGCAATTCGTCAATGCACTGGGTGTATACTTTTGCGGATAGGGGTACTGGAATCCACGAGGTGTTAGTCCGCATTTAATATGCGGGGCACCTGCCCAAGTCTGGGACTTGGGAGCAACCTTATTCCTGCCCCCCCTCCTGTCTATCTTATTAGATGATAATGCACGCCTGTGATAATTGTTGTAAATTGGAATCCCCACTTAGGGGAACGCGTCGTAGAGGGCCAGTCCGTCGCTGACAAAGTTGCGTAGGTGGGAAAGGACAAGGTATATATTAGATTATTGCATGAATTATTGCCCATATATTCCAGTTAAATAATAAATGAAAAAGATTAACAAAATTAATAAAAACTTCAGCTTTTACGATTGAATTTTCTAGTATCCATACCATACGCTATGGTTTAATAATTATTCATGAATAATCTACCATGGTCTATTATCTTGTCTAAAGAGCCAACACGTGACTGAGTTCATGACCCGCTGACATTGAGTGCAGCTTGCGGTTTGCAACGAACGTGCTTACCTGCAGGTATACGCCTGGTTATCATGGAGCAGTAGCTATTATTTACTGCAATTCAAGGCTGGAAAAACTGTTCATTCTAACCACAACTATTAATTATATATTATGGCAAGATATAAAAAAAACTGTAAAGTGTAACTATTATAAGTATTATGTCAACGTAACAGAATACCAATAAATAATAACAATTTTATAGTCTGAAGTAATGGTGGAACGAATCGTCGAATGAGTGGATTATAGAATCCTGGAATTCCGGCGTAAATTTTGCTAGATCGTTGAAATCGGCTATTTTCGGTTCAGTGTTTATCTACAATCTACAATTTACTCTTGCAAGATAAGAGAAGCATTCGTCGAATCATCCACGATCATTTGGGCATGAATAAAGTTAGTGCAAGGTGGGTCTCCAAACATCTCTCAGCAGTTCAGCGCCAACGTCGTGTTGAATGTGCTCAAATCTTTTTGAAGCTATGTGATGTAAACCCAATGGAGGTGAGAAGAGAGAAGAGAATTGTCACAAGAGATGAAACTATGGTTCTCTACTGTGATCTTTTATCCAAAAGGGAGTCGATGGAATGGAGGCGAAAAGGAGAAACACCGCCAAGAAAGTTCAGGAACTGCCAGTCGACAAAAAAGGAGACGGCTACGATCATTTGGGATTGTAAAGGCATTCTTCTTATAGACTTTAAAGAACGTAACACGACAGTCAATGGGGCTTATTATGTAGCACTTCTGCATAAATTGCGACAAAATATTCGGGAAATAAGACTTGGTAAACTAAATGGTACAAAATTGACCCCTGTGGTGCACTCTCCACGCCAGCAATGAGTGCCCCTGAGGTGACGCCTGGTACACATCCGTACGGTACAAATATGTCATCATCATTACCGATATCTGCGTACAAAGCGGATTGGCACACCCAGCAATGGGCAATATGCCGTGATGATATATTTATTTATTATTTATAAATATTAAAGAATATTTAATTCTCTATATGATTTAATTACACTTTTTCCTACATATTAAATAGATATAGAGCTAAAAAATTATAAAGAAATTATTTCATGAATCAGCCAGCTATGCTGATTCAAATAGTTTTAATTGACAGATGTTATGCTCTTTTCCATTTAAGTCATTCAGCAGATGTCGCTCGCATCAGCGCCAGTTTCAAGTAGCCGAAATTACATTGGGTAAACTTGTCTCTTGTCTCCAATTTCAGCCAATCAGAGAGGTCAAAACTTTTCCCTATTCTCTGCAATACTGAAAGGCTTAAATGGAACAAGGTATAGTGTCAAGTGCAATTTACATAGTATGTTCGTAGAACACGGAAAGATAATATAAGGAATGCGAGGATACGGAAATTGGTTCGAATGATAGAAGTTTCTAGGAAGATACAAGAGAGACGATTACATTGGTATGGATATGTCATGGAGAGAAATGAAGAATAAATAGGGCGCGAGCAGACACGTGACTCGAGGGACCTTGACGTGCTTAGAATCAGCTGATTTGTGTACGCATGTCATTTTGACAAGAACAATGTCATGTTGACAAGATCAATGTTTTGTCTTATTTTGATTTTTAACTGCTAAAATGTTATTATTTTTAATTTCATGTGTTTTACTGCCTAAAATTATAAAATATTAATACTCGTATTTTATCAATTCAAAATCAAAATAAGTCAAAACATGTATTGTCCAATTAACAATATTCTTGTCAAAATGACATGCGCGCACAAATCAGCTGGTCCCAAGCAAGTCAAGGTCGCTCGAGTCACGTGCCTGCTCGCGCCCTGTTAGAAGAAGAATGAGAAGAAAATCAAAAATAGCGTAACAGTTTTTCTGCGACCAAACTTCGTATATTTGTGGATCTTGTGTGCGCTCTAATTGCAATAATATTTAAGGAATGCACTAAAACGACTATTTAAACATAATAAAACATTGGTATAAAATCACTTGAATTTATGTTCTGTTACGTAAGTTTAGAGTAATAAGGTGTGAACCGAAACAATAACATGTAATTGATTTGGCGAAATTCCAATTAGATTTATATATTGTCCGAGAAATAAATTTTCTCATTTCAAGAATCATTAGAATCACGTGCGGGCTACCATTGTTAACTTGGACAAAGTTGGGCGATGTTTCGACAAATTTAACGGTGAAAAATGCAAAACAATTGAACATCAAATGTTATATTTGTATTAAAATAAGAAATATAATATATTAATTTCAACTTGAAATAACTCTTTTGTTTTTAACTTTAGAGGCATTTATCCAACACCGATTTATAATATACTTGTTACTATGATTATCTGAAATAAATAATGTACAACATTAGAATATTTTAGAAGTCACGGAGGAATTATTACTGATTTTTGTGTTTTAAAAAGCAATTTTACAAAATTATTTTATTATTGAAATAATTTAACATTATAAAACTTATTTATTTAAATTCATATTAACGTTTTTGATTGTAGGGATGATGAGAAATAATTGGAGCTGCAGTCGTGGAAACAGTGTTTGTTAAATAGTTTACCACGACTGCAGCTCAAATTATTTCTTATCACCCCTACAATCATACCAACAGTCAAGTAATACCAAATAATTAACATTTATGTTAAAACAGGTTACTTATCTTCACACAATGAAAGCTGTCATGTACGGCTGATGAAATGAAAACGAGAAACGAATTAGTGGTTACTTGCTTCGGAATTAAATTCAAAGATGCTGCTTGTGCTTATAAGTGAATACGTTTTAAAGGAAGGTCCTCATTTTCACCCATTTTAATGTATTTTGCTCCAAATAATTCTCAGACATTTATTATTGCTGCAATTTATTTCAATAACAATATAACAAAACCATAACAACCATTCAATGCCTACTTTGTAATCTAAAATACTACATCAATTGACTTATCAGTGTCAAACAAGTATGAAACGATGAATGAAAAAAAAAAGAGTTGGATTGAACGAACATCGTATAACATTGTAAAGTTGACATAAATATAAACTACCATAAACTATGATGATAAATATACAAGAACTTATAAGAAAAGAAATCAGTACATGTAATTATAATTAGTAATTACAGCAAGTAATTTGAAACAACAAGGCGTTTGTAAAAAGAGTATTTTATGGTAATTACCAAAGCTAAGTGTTGCGCTGAATATTACTGCGAAGCACGCCAAAGTTCAATGACATTAATGTACGTTAAAATTAAAAGCAAATAAGTATGTACTAGTAGGTACTTTATTCTGTAAAATTTCGCATTTATTTAGTATTCGTACAGATATATATACAGGGTGTAAGGTTCCGTCACCTGCGGGCTATGTGGCTAAACTTTTTGTTTCGTGGCTAATATTATACATTCCACACTCTAATACAGGGCTTAACCTATGGATCGCGACCCAAATTTGGGTCGCAAAGGAGTTTGAGTGGATCTCGTATACTATTCAAAATTTTATAATTTTAATTACTAAATATCAATCATATTTTTCTAAAACGTATACAAAATTTCACTAAAATGTTATAATGTTATCAATACAATGTAGAATTATTGTTACTGCTAATAACACTAGAGGTGACTAGAGTGACTTTACCTTTGTGCTCTTGTAATTACTAAAACTAAGGTTTTAGGAACCGCCGCGATTTGAAGAACATTCAAAATTTTAAAGAAATGCATTTTCAATCATGTTCGAAATTCAAATTGGACAAATATGGAGAGTTAATATTTATGTTTCGTACATTTGACTACCAGACAGCATTAAAACTGTATCAAATTTATGTACCAAATTGTAACAATTTTCGTTTTATTTGAAATTGTTGATCTTAGTATGGCGTTAAAGTTATATTATTTTGTTTATAAATAACCTATTTGTTTGTTATATATTATACTTCGTTTCACGCAAGAAAATAGTGATGGGAAGATAGTTGCAGTTTAAAATTAATGTTTGATTGGATAATATCGGGACATTCTCCAATCAAAAAACAAGATCAAACTGCACTTATCGTCACAACACTATTTTCTTACGTGAAACGAAATATAGTACGTATTCATTTTCTTATTTTCATAAAAATTGACCCCTGTGGTGCACTCTCCACGCCAGCAATGAGTGCCCGTGAGGTGACGCCTGGTACAAATATATCATCATACCGATATCTGCGTACAAAGCAGATTGGCACACCCAGCAATGGGTAATATGCCGTGATGATATATTTATTTTATTTATTTATAAAAAGATTATTGTTTTTAATCAGGCGTGTTTTTATTTTTAAATATTTTTTTATAGTGGGTCGCGAAACCAATATAGTAGATAAATTTGGGTCGCGCCTTGAAAAGTTTAAGAAACGCTGCTTTAATAATTAACTATTACTTTTATTTTCAAATATATACCATCTATTTAAAAATACAAATATTTATATATGGAATGCTCTCCATTTCATAAACAAATAAATCACGCACATATGTCAAGATAATGAGTGTTTAGCGCTCCTTCAATTAACAAGAAAATCAGAGCAGTCCAGTTACATAATTTAATTAAAGGACTCACTGTTCTATTCTCAATTCTAGAAAACAGAAAAATAGAAACGCATATTAATACGGAACTATTGTCACTGCTCCAGTTTTAGATGTGTGTTTGTTTCGTTTGTTTCTTATATGACAATGAACCAATGCCAAATATACACACATGTATTTTTAAGTTTACCTCGTTTCATGAAAATCACGAAACAATGTGTGTGTCCTACAATTTTAAAATAATACAGGGTTATATAAACTGTCGCTTGAAATATTTGTTCATTTGCAATTTCGTAATTTATTATTTGTTTTGAGATATGATTCTTCCTCAAAATACAAGGAGAGATTTTTTATGTTATCTACCCAGCCATGAAACCATGAAGTGACAATTAGAATTTACTTTTTTGCCAATATCTAGTGACCTATGCACTTTACCGGAAAAATAAATACATAATAGACCTTTTCAATTTAAAGGTATAGAAGATATGCGCAATGGGGATCTGCGCATAGTAAGAACACTTGAGCTCTATGACGTTTATGTCTAAAAAAATTACTCGTATATGTGATAAATATCTTTGACAACTTTAAAAAACATCCCGAAATAAGTTACAAAAGCTTTTATTTGAGCTAAAATTTCTAACGATGCAAATTTTCACCGAGAATAAAGGTATTTTAATCACTGCAATCTTTTAGAAGTTTCGTTTGACAGTCCAACTGGCAGTTCCTTGTGCCATTAAATTACAATTTGTAGCGATAGAAAGAGATAACCGTTAAATTGATAAGGTCCATTATATTTCCTAATGGAGCAACTTTTCTAAATTTCTTATGATTCTCGTGATTCGTATGGTGAATATGTTATTTGGGACATACTGTTTACACTCTGATAATAGATACGAGGGGCACTAGAAAAGTAATCTACCTAGCTATATAAAAAAAAAAACAATTGAAACGCATAAGCATAATTTGTCAAATAGTGGCATGTATTCTAACCTTATCTGCAAAATTTGTGTTTATTGTGATAATTAGTTCCCAATTTATAAAGTGAATTGTGAGGATAAATGAGTAACTTAAAATTAGTGTATCGCAGTGTTATAAAATTTTTGACAAAAGAGGGCTATCCGTGAGAGAATGGTGGCCGTCTATGGGGATAACACCGTCATATTAGACAATATAATTTTGGTTTAAACAGTTTCGATGGGGACGTGAATTCATCGAAGACGATCCCCGAAATGGAAGACCCAAAATGGCAACAAATGACGAAATGACTCAAAAAGTTAAAGCCATGGTCCTCGAAGATCGTCGTGTGAAGGTCTCTACCATTAGTGTGGCATTGGATATATCTGATCCCAGCGTAATAACCATCTTGCACGACAATTTGCACATGAGCACATTGGCATAAATTGTGACGGGCGACGAGACTTGGGTGCACCATTGAAATCCTGAGACAAAAATAGAATCCAAGTAGTGGGTTCATAAAGGGTCCCCCCCCCCCAAAGGCAGGGACGCAATCCTCTGCTGGGAAATTGATGGCAACAGTTTTTTGGGGTATTCTTCTCATTGAATATGTGGCAAAAGGGACAACAATAAATGCGGACGTATATGCGAACACGTTGAAAAATTTACGGAAAGCAATTAACCAGAAAAGACCCGATTTTTCCAATCGGGAAGTGTTTCTGCTGCATGACAATGCGACCGTGCATAAGGCTGCCAAAATTAGGCCAATTGTGCAAGAATGCAACTTCGTTGAGATAAACCATCCTCCCTATGGTCCGGACTTGGCTTCGTCTGACTTATCTCTTTCGACTATTAAAGAAAAATCTTAGAGGACGCCGTTTTGACTCTAATAATGGCCTAAAAGCAGCCGTCGACAACTTTTTTGAGAGTCAAGAAGAAACATTTTTGTATAAAGGTATAAGTTCACTGGAGGAGAAATGACGCTAGTGCATTGATATAGGGGGAGATTATTGTGAAAAATAAAATTATCAAAAAAATCGTACGTCTTTTGTTTCATAGCTGGGTAGATTACTTTTCTAGTGTTAATATTGACGCATAATGCATAAACACAATACATAGCAACAAATGTTTGCAAACTCCAAACTTTTATGCATTATACGCATTATGCATTAAGTAAATTTGTGACAGCTGTCAAAATAAATTTGCGAGAAATCTGAAAATCTTCAATTTCGAAGAAAACAAATAGCTGCATCTAGTGCTACATTTGTAATACCATGTGCTCAATTAAAATTAAACAAGGAAATACACTTCAGCAATCCTTTCCTGCCGTCATAAACTTCAATTTTGACAGGTAATTTGAATAAATACAGATGCCAACTATCAATTAAAAATTGTTGCAGAAAATGCTATGTTTTTCTTAACCTTACGCATTAGCACTGTGTATTAAAGTTATGTCTTATGCATTATCATTACGCATTAAAAAGTAGCTGTGAATGTAGCTTAAGTCGCGTAAGTACGTCGCGGGGGACACTCTGTATATATTTTTTATTTTCACTTATACTTACATGTAGGTGTATACGTAAGTATAACAATATAAGTACCGTGTGTTATATACGTAATATATAGGCCAGAGAGTCGTGTGTATTAACTTCCGTGTCCTCGACTTACGTAACCCCCCACCACGGCGATGTTTACTTGTTTATAAATAACTTCACTTGTCTGCTTTTTTCATCTGTTTGTGTGGATTATCATCTAGTTACATAAGTCAACCAGGGCTTCGCTACGTACTACAATTATAGCTAAGCTTACAAACAATACTAACATAAATTTAAACTTAGCGCTGCCACCATATTTTCGTGTTTTTACCTATGTGTATAAAGCCAAATTTAAGATATCATAAATTTACGTCTTAATTAAAATACCATACAATACAATCTACACGTTTATAAGTGAGAACAATATAAAATTTTATTATAATTGCAAGACAAAACATTCTGGAACAATAATTAATGTAAGCTCATTAAAGTATCACTGAAGAATTTGCATTCTTCGCCAAAACAAATAACAATAGTTAACACTTGTGTGCTAATTTATCTTTAAATCATTGACCTGGTTACAATTAATTATATAAACATCTAAATATATTTATTTAATCATTCATTAAAGTACATTTTGAGTTGATCGTTTATTTATCAGAAGTAATATAACAAGGCCTCCTGATTTTATCGATAAATTTTTATTTTGCACGAGTTTTTACCTCTCGCTAAGAGAGGTATTGTATTCATGCTAAAAAAAATTAGTGAATAAGCACGTTTTAAGGTCCCTAGAATCCGGTTATAACATTTTTACGATGATGTCCGTATGTGTGTGTAGATGTGTGTGGATGTGTGCGTGCGTGCGTGTGTATGTGTATGTATGTATGTATGTATGTATGTATGTATGTATGTATGTGTGTGTGTGTGTGTGTGTGTGTGTGTGTGTGTGTGTGTGTGTGTGTGTGGTGTGTGTGGTGCGTGCGTGTGTGTGTGTGTGTGTGTGTGTGTGTGTGTGTGTGTATGTATGTATGTGTATGTATGTGTGTGTATGTGTGTGTGTGTGTGTGGTGTGTGTGGTGTGTGTGGTGTGTGTGTGTGTGCGCGTGTGTGTGCATGTGTGTGTGTGTGTGTGTGTGTGTGTGTGTGTGTGTGTGTGTGTGTATGTTGGATTCACGATTTCTCAAATACTATAAGACTTAAGACATTTTTAACTAAGGAATCCTCAATCTAACAATAATTGGAAGAGTTGATTAAGTTTTGGTAACAATTGGACAACCGGAAGTAGTAGTTACAAGAAAAAAATCATCTAAATATTATTTATCGAAAATTTATGTAAATACTTATATTAAAGAATGTTAAATTCTTTATTCGATAAATATAAATTCATTATTATATCTTCTATAGATTTAGAGATAAAGAAATGCATATAAAATAATTTGATGTAAAAATTCTCAAATCAAACTACTTCAAGGCAAGAAATTCAAATGTGTGTAATTGACACATAAATGTCACTGTCAAAAATATTTGTATGCCGCTGTCAAAAATATTTGTACATTATTATGACGATTATGAAAATAAAAAAAAGTCAACAACGTAAAAAAATATACGTAAAAAAGAATATAAGAGGAATTTGCGAAAAATGACGAAAATAAAGAATAAGAAAAGGAAAGTAGAAAAACAAAATTTCAGGATATTGAATATAAAGAAAAGGTATGTATTGTACATAATTTATATTAAAATATCCCATAGAATTATTTTGTAGTGAGACATGAATATATGTATTTGTATTTAAAAATATTTTTCGTTTTATGCGTATGTACATACAGGTAAAATATCTGGCGAGAGTTTTTTTTTCTTAGTAACAAACACGAAACCAAACTGCATGGTAAATCCCGACTCCGAACCTTATTCCTGACCCCCCCCCCCCCCACCTGTCTATCTTATTAGATGATAATGTACGTTTGTGATAATTGTAGTGAATTGGAATGACAATGTGTATTTTATCCCACTTAAGAGAACGCGTCCTAGAGGACCAGTCCGTCGCTGACAAATTTGCGTGTGTGGAACAGGACGCCGATAATAGGTCAAAAAGGAATGTGAATTGTATACAGGGTGTAAATGAAATAAGTGCATTAAATTTAACCAGTAATGTAACTCGATGAGAGCAACAATATTTCTTAATAACTTTTTTTTCTAAGTCTTTTAGATTTTGAGTTAAAATTCTTTAAAGATTTGCTCCATATTTTGTTACCCGCCCATGGAGAACAAATGGCTGCTGCCGTATTCAAGTGGGATACAAACAGCTCAAAAATTGTCGGTTATCGGTTACACTTACAGTCACAGTAATTAATAAACGAATCTAGGGAAATAACATTATTATTAATTAATACGTAATAATACAATTATTAACATAAATAAATTGAAATTTTGGACAACAAAATTATAAAGTTGTGTATTAAAACAGGCTTTTAATCACCTGTGAATAGTGTGAATAGAGGAAGACAACGAGGGGCGAGGTAACGAGAGGAAGAGCAAAAGCATAGTTATTAGGTTATGAGATGATTATTTATCGTCGACAAATCATAATAGTTTAAATACGTTTTCAAAAAATGTAAATACAAACTTTTGTCCATTTAAAAGAGGTACATGAGTACCAATAACTAGTCCCATTTATTGTTCCCGCCCAAACATTTTTTAATGAAAATTTTTACAGCATTTTCGTCTGTCGAGATGTGTATTGTGCATAATAAATACACCTTCCCAAGTAAATTCAGTCTCATTAATTAACATTATCAGCCATTCCCAAAATTGAAGTATGTTATGTGCTGAAAACATATAACTTTTTGCACATGTTATGGATATCTGTTGCTTTTTTAAAAATTGTCATATGTGACACTCCGTATTGTGATGTGATAAAGATGTACAAGATTAACAAATGTGCGAATATTAAGAACAGAATGATTTGGTGATGATTTGGAAACGCTCCGTGTAAATGCGTTGGCAACTCCATGACACTGTCTTTATGTCAACCGTGATGTCAAGTAAAATGTAGTACAGATACGAGTAAAAAAAATATATAAATAAACCATAGGTAAGTAATTACAATGTCTGTGTACTCGCATTTTGACAGAATTTTACCTTAAAAACAAGTTTATTACTAATGTCAAAATTTAATTGCAATAATTGACAGGACTGTCAATCGCTAAAACAAAATTTTTCATAGCTATTGCTACTGCATTCAATTATCACAAAAATATTTGGAACGACTCGTCAATTTACGGGGTGGTAAAAATGCTAAAAAAATATGCAATTTCGAGAAAAAGTTATTAAGAAATATTGTTGCTCTCGATGAGTTATATTACTGGTTAAATATAATGCACTTATTTCATTTACACCCTGTATATTAGATTAATGCATATATTATCGCCCATATATTCTAGTTAAATAATAAATGAAAAAAAATATTAAAAACTATTCTTTTAATATTCTAAAAAGTGTGTTTCATTCTCAATAATTCTCTAACTATTATAACTATTGCTACATAATTTATTTAGTACAATTTATATTCTGTAAAGGTGCATTCACAAATGAAAATTAGGTTTATGGTTTTTGTTTAGGTTAAAGTAAGTCATTCATAAATGTACGTTTAAATTACCTGAAAATTAGTTTTGATATGTACAGACATCTGTGTAAATGTAAATGCTTGAAAAACAAGATTAAAATATCGGTAGAGCAGTACTCAACAAGACACATGTGCGCCGTGAAACTATCATTCGCTTGGCATTATTGGTTATATTTCAGCAATTAAGTTATGACAGTCTCCATGTTCTTCTCGCATTTGTATAAAAAGCCGAATCCACCAAGTGGATACTAAATTAAGATGGGTGTATATATCTATATCATTTCACACTCGTTTTTATTGGTGAAGTTTGTGACGTCAAACTAAATCATAAACCTAAAGTTTGGACCTTGCAATGTTTAGCTTTATGATTTGGATTTAG
The DNA here is from genome assembly GCA_963082715.1 of Harpalus rubripes. Lineage (NCBI taxonomy): Eukaryota > Metazoa > Arthropoda > Insecta > Coleoptera > Carabidae > Harpalus > Harpalus rubripes. The sequence goes on along the minus strand of OY720462.1, from coordinate 43,196,602 downwards.
AGACCCTAAATTCTGAAGTGTGAATGGAGTCATTACATAATATACGGCCAAAGTCTTTAAATATAAAGTATAAACCATAAATCTAAACCTAATTTTCATTTGTGAATGCATTTTAATTCATACTGATTTTTGAACATGATAATAATAACAACAAAATAAAAATGTTGGCACTTAATTTTTCAAACGTATATATCATAAAAAAAACTTGGCAAATATTAAAAAATATCTGAGTTCGACAACCGACGTCCAACCTTGAAGAGTTCAAGTCATCTATTTTTATATTTATTCCTTTATCATAAATTATATATCACAAACAAATTTGAAATAAACAATAGCAATATCACAAAAACAATGTGCTATCTATTACTTAAACAATGGTATATACGTGATTAATACTCATAGTCGGAGATTTTGTTTGGAAACAAAGAAATATTTATGTCTATGAATCTATGATGACGGTAATTCGTATGAGTCGGCGAAAACAGTCACGTAGCGGATCATGCCACTAAAAATATGATCGTTTTCTTAGATTTTTATCAATTGTGTAACATTTTTCAGAAGTTTGCCAATAATTGGGGCTTGGAATAAATATTCATCATCATTTTTAGAATATCAACGATCAAAGTTTACAATTTACAGAAACAATCAATTTTTTATACAGAGTGATTCAGCACAAGTGTGCCAAAATAAAACCATATATTGGGGGACTCATTTTTAATAAAAAAATGTATCGTTTCTGTATCTTAATCAGAGGTGTCTCATATGGGGGAGTCATGAAAGTTTTTTATCGTTATTTTTTACCTATTACAAGGGTTACGCTGACAATTGTTAGTTATTAAAAGACCGTTGTATTTTTAAACAAAAAATCTTTATTGTTTTTCAAAATATTCTCCATTCCGACTACTACACTTGTGTATTCTTTGAAACCACTTTTTAAAACATTCGGAAAATTCATTTTCTGAAAGGTTCTCAAAAATTCTTTGGAATTCTGTAATTGCTGCATCTGCGCTGGAAATTTTTTTACCTCGCATCATTTTTTAAAAGTTGGAAGCAAAAAAAAAAATCACACGACGCTAGATCTGGGCTTTACGGAGGATGAGTTACCAATTGAACTCCCGAATCTTTCAAAAAATACAATGTTCTGGCAACAGTGTACGAGGATGCGTTGTCATGATGGACTTGTTTGTAATTTTGCAAACATCTGTGGTAAAGCGACTTCGCAGTACCATTCCGAATTAACAGTTCTGCGATCTTCAAGTGGAATAACAGCAACAGGACCACTTCAGCGGAAAAAACAGCAATCATTTTCTTATTGACGCTTCTGCCACGAATTACTTTTGTGGGCAAGTCTTCATCTTCGAATACCTAAACACTAGACTGCTGTTTAGTTTCAGGGTCGTAACTGTATACCCAAGATTCGTCACCTGTTACAATGTATGCCACTTGCTTGGAAGCTCCTCCGTCAAATTTTTGCAACATAAATTTACACCAGTCTACTCGATCCTGTTTTTGACTTTCTGAGAGCAAATGTGGTATCCAACGGCTTGCTAGCTTTCTTACCCCAAGATGTTTATGCAAAATGGTATTCACCGCCGAGGATCCAATCTTCACTTCCTCCTGAATCTCCCTATAAGTAATATTTCGATTGGACTGCATCAAGCTTGCCACACAACATTTTCTGAACAGGCAGCATCCGCAGGTCTTCCAGGTCTTGCTTCGTCTTCTAGCAGCTCTCGCCCTCGTCGAAATTCGCGGAACTAATGACTAACAGCGGATAATGAAGGAGAAGCTTTGCCAAAAGCTGCTATCAAATTTTCATGGCTTTGCTGGTATCCTAACTGTCTTTTATAGTCATAGAAAATCATAGCTCTAAAGGCAGTACGCGGAATGCTCATTTTAACTGAATTAACTTACAAAATTAACTATGTTTCACAAGGAAATCGGAACGTTTGACAATTGTGGGTAACGAATGTCAACTAATGCGACATTCAATTTTTGCAATTGTTTCTAGCCAATGGGCTCGTCCAACTTTTTTTGAATTTTTTATATGTTACGAAGAATTTAAAAATAGAAATTCGTACTTTATGTTTTCTTGAAATTGTGCTTAATAACGCCTAAAATAATTATTAAAGTTTTGGCGCGAAAGTTGTGACGTTAGCGTCACTCCGTCATAAGTAGAGAGAACCGACAAACGTTACCATTCATAATGGTAATATAATACACAATAAATGTTACATTGCAAGAATAAAAATACGTATCCATTACAAACTGTGCTCAAAAATCTTTAGAGCTAATGGTAATAAGTAAATCAGATAGTTATTATATCATTTCAAAATATATATTTGTTTGATATACTTACATGAATACGTATAGGAGTAGTGTTAAATAGTAATTTATGAAAAACTTCCATAGTATTATTATACATAAATAAGAATCAGGTATGTAATAATATTTGCTCGTTTTCATAATCAGATTAAACATTCGCTTTAATTAATGCGACTTTACGACTTTCTTTAATATATTATTGAAGGTTATTATACTCACCAAGTGCCATTATCATAATTAAAATAGTATTTAAACTATTTTCTATTTATAATTAAATACAACAATGACAGTATTGACTACAATAATCAAAGCATAGTTCATAATAAAAAGTAATCCAACATTTACATTCCTATTTACTAAATTATTACAAGAATGACAAGTATTGAGATTACAATAATTAAAACATAAATTATAATATAAATTTATTTAATAAGTAAATTTTCTTTTGATCTTAATAAAAAATTACTCGGATATATTAAATATGTGTATGTTAGAGTATGTGTAACGCTAATCGCGAATTTTTGAGCAAAATATGCATGGTCCACTGTATTGTGACATTTTCACAGGGAAACTGGACGACTGTAATGACGCTGACGTCACAACATGGCGATCATTTTACGCTAAAACTTTAATTACATTATTGTAGGTACAAAAATACAAAATATATAGCAATTTTTATTTCGTTTTCATTTATTTATATTCAAATTCATATGCGACATATAATTTCTAAAAAGTTAAAGACTTGGACGGCATTGAGCTTCCATGGCTTGCTACTAACTATTAACAGAGCATCCCTCGTAACATTTTTTATCTTTTATCATCATCAAATATATTAAGTAACTATAACCACATTCTCTGACAACCGGATATGGCAAAAAGTTCATTAACCTTTCACATCCGGGTCATTATCATAGCCTACTAGTCAATATCGTTCCCTTATCTCTGCCTTATTGCTAAAAATAGTTCTCTTCACACCATGTTTACAGATAAACTATATTTAACTTAATATTTTTCTTGTCCTATCTGTATTTACAAGTATTTGCTGACAAGTATTGTAGCTTTTACGTAAATGATTGAATAACTATTTGCTAAGATCTAGAGATCTGTGGCATGCGATTATCTATTGTTTCTCGTGATTACTAGACAAAGAAGTGTTATGTAAGAAGCCGCTTACTATAAACACTGAAATAGAATAGGAATTAGTAATAGATAAATGTGTGGGTGATGTCATTCTAAAATTACTAAATAATACAACAAAAAATTTATTTAAAAATATATTGTTTTCATGGGCAAGAGTAAAAGTCAATTTCTATGGTATGTAAATTGAAAGAGAGGTATAGTTGGAAGAAACGGTCTATGAAATTCATTATAGAATCTGTCAATTGGGCGTTATAAAGTTATATGGGACTTGCGGTTTCTGGAGTCAGGTAAATTTTTCTGTCTTGGACCGTACCCGAAATTTGCGTTCAAGATGTTTGTAATTATGTACTGTTAAATCTGTTTAAAAATAATAATACGTGTTAAATGTACTTCATCTAACATCAATTTATAAATTGAATCGAGATTAAAATATTATAAGATGTTACCTAATAATATACTTTTGAATCAGCATTCAAATAATAATGAGCTTTAAATTTCTTCTAACATCAATTTATAAATTGAAAAGGGATAATAATATTATAGAGATTACAATAAACTCAAACGTAACTTATAAAGACAACAGTTTTTGGAAATTTCCTTTTGAGGTACATTCAAAAACCTTTTTCAGTGTTGAAAGAGTCATCAAAACGAAACATCGTTTCTGTGCTTGTTTCAGTAGTGTTTGTATAAAATATGTGGAGACCCTGGGATTTTCTTTTATTGTCTTATTTATTATATAGTTTCAATCAGGGTTGGCCTGATTTAAATCATTTGATTTAAATCAACTGTTTTTCAAATTATTTTAAATACCTACACGCAGAGTTAACAACTAGAAAATTCAACTATGGTAATATAATATAAAAATATATACATATATACCGGGTGTCTACTTTTTTATAGACCACAGAAAATACAACGGTAAAATTTTCATATATTTGTTAATTCTGTCCTATTAATTTTAGAACTAAAGTAAATAGAAAACATGTTCAGAATTAAATATTGCATTAAATGAGCCTAGATTTTTTGATGTAGTGACCCCCGGAATATATATATATATATATATATATATATATATATATATATATATATATATACCGGGTGTAGAAATGAAAACTGGCACATAGCGATTCCAATATTATTTTTTTAATTCTGCTATATCTCTTTACCTGTTCATTTTAGCGCAAAAAGTGTAAGAATATAAGTTGCTCAGAAATTAAAAAGGTATCCTATAATGGCAACTTACTTACATAATAATTCATAATTCACGAAATATTAATTTAATAATTTCATCGTCGAAGTGCTTTGAAAAATGAAGCAAGTAACCTAAATAAAATATTCACTTTGATATTTGTTGCATAATTTCCGAACAAATCGAGTTTATACCTAAAAGATATTATAACAACAAATAAAAAATGCTAAAGTAAATATTTTATTCAGGTTACTTGTTTCATTTTTCAGGGCACTTTTAACAATTTTCTAAAAGAACATTAGATTTTATTAAATTAATATCTGAAATATGAATGATTATGTAAGTAAGACGCCTTTATAGGATGCCTTTTTAATTTCTGAACAATTCATATTTTTACCTTTTTTATAAATAACATTGAAAAGTGGCATGTATATATATAACTTATTGTTGTTTAATCCAATTTTATTATCAATGTTTCGTAATCAATTAACTTAATTTAAAAAATAAAAAGTCTGTTATACAACATTATAAACCTGTTTTCTATATTAAGGTTTCGTATTCATAAAGTATCAAATTTATTACATTTTTTTGTATACATACATTCATTTGAAAACAGTTTGCCAAAATAAATTTTTACATAATTAAATTAAATTTACTAGGTGCCTACTTGCTGCTAGCACTAACAAACAATAAAAAAAAACATTGGATAAACATCTACATACCTAACCTCAAAAATAAAAAAACTGTTTGTGTTTATAACCTCAAAAATTTTCTTAGAACCGTTTATATTTATCTAAAACTCAGGCCCGTCGCTAGTGCTCAGGTATAAAACATAATGTCTAGGCCAATATATTTGGTTAATCCCTTAATTAAAACTATTATGATTACCCTTTAACCTTAAAATTAATTTTAACAAAAACTAAATACGTTCTCATCATCAGTAGTACAATAAGTGAAAGTTAAACAGAGTAGTCAAGATTACTCAACATGTCAACCATGCCAGAGGTCCTAACAACTCTGAAAAACAAGGGAGTGAACTGAGATTATATAGAGATGGGAGTCACAGGCGAATGATTACCTATAAACTAAGATAATTTTCGTCCAATAATAATGAGTCATTAAAATTTTAAATCGTCCAATAAAATTTAACTTTGTAATAAATTGAAAAGTTTTGAGTTTGGAATGGGACCGAGATCTGCGTTCATCAAATTATTTTTATATTTATTTATTATTAAACTCTCGTATGCATCTAAATATCTATCGTTATTAATATGTTTTAAAAGTTTAATATTAGAACTGTTAACTTTGTGATTATTAATGAACATATGTTGAGCTACAAATAATTCTTCTTTGATTTTTACACTTCACCCAAATAAATAAAACGTTACAATAGATTTTAAAGTGCATACTAGATTTGCATGTGTAATTTGAACCCATAACCCTTACTTTGCTACGCTAGTCCGTTAACTATTGAATTATATCTATTTTGCTAGTAGCTAAATATATCTAATGGTAATAAATATGCCAGTATTAGATAATAAGTAGAAGTAGAATATAAAAGCCTGGTTCACAATGGTTGACCTTAAGACGACTGTGTTACGTGTTGCGTTCTATGTTGAGTTGTTCAAGTTATGTAACACTGTCTATCGCTTTTGTTTTGTAATTGGGTAATGCTGCTCTTTTGTTGATCTATAGTTTTAAAGGTGTGCTTATTCGCCGAATGTTATCTAATGAGTAAATATTTGACTGTTTACAAAAGATTTAAAAATGTTTTACAAAAACAAACAAGATTTTTTTATGTAAGTAAATATAAGTTAAAAGCGTTTTATCATTTATAAATATAAAAATACATATATAAATAATATCTTCATTTCTATTAATATTTTAGGATGTAACAGTTTTTAAAACAGATCGTAAAACACAGAATGATGACTGGATCTCTCAAATTAAGAAAATTCTATATTGAAAGTTTTTGGACGTTATTTACAAGAAAAATATATACAGAGTGCGGCAGAACCAATTGAGCAGTTTTGAAGAGATATAAAAAATAAACCAGGGTATATATGAAAAAAATGTTTTTATTTTTGAAATAAGTAGGACTTACCATTTTATACTCATTAATTTTTAAAAATAATGTCTTTAAGATAGCGGCCGTTAGCTGCAATACATTGCTGAAGCCGATTTCTGAAGTTTTGAACAGCCCGTTGACACATTTCGCGGGGTATCGCGTTTACTTCTTCAACAATCTGCTCCCTTAGCTCTAGCAGGTTTTGGGGGCGACGTTTAAACACTTTTTCCTTTAGATATCCCCAAAGAAAGAAGTCGCATATGCTTAAATCGGGCGATCGCGCAGGCCACCCCACGTCACCTCTCAAAGACACTAGACGTCCAGGAAACATTTATCTTAAAGCGTTTAGAGAATTTCGGGCTGTCTGGGCTGGAGCCCCATCCTGTTGGAACCAAAAATCCCCCAATCCCGCTTCTTCAACAACCACTTCCAATCGGGACTGCAGAAAATTTTGCAACATTGAATTTCCTCACACAGATTTTGGCGGTTGGCGTAGTCTGCTGGGTTCAATTCCTGAACCATCATTATTTTGAAGGGATGGAAATTCAAATCTGAATGCAGAATCCTCCTCAAACTGCGGTCTGAAACCCCCAATGCAATAGCGTGCCTTCGAGCAGAACGTCTTGGCGATTTTTCGACTGCTGCTCTCACTAGCTCCACATTTTCTGGTGTTCTGATGGATCTTCGTCGGCCATGTGTACCTATTCTTAGTGTGCTACTAGATTCCTCCAACTGCCGAATCCAGGACCGAATTGTGTTCGCAGTAGGAACAGCATTATTTCGCGGAATGTTGAACCGTCGCCGAAAAGCAGTTTGCGTCGCAATCACAGATCGGTTGTTTTCATAAAACGCACGCACGGCAAAGCCACGATATACTCCGGTCCAAACCATGTTGGGTACTAAAATGGGGATGCCTACAGAACAAAAGGAGACCTAGTGCTGCCTACCCCCGCCACCGCCCGAACACCTGCCTCACCAAACTGATCAATTGGTTCTGCCACACCCTGTACAACAATCTATAGGAGCCCCAAAATGTAATTTTTCAAAACGTACGCAAAATATATTTTAACCCTAGAACCACAACGTGACATGTATGTTGCAATAACCACCAATAAAACCTGTTATCACCGTATTTCTATGAAAATAAAAACTTTGTTATTCATTTATAATACATAGTTTTATTTGTAAGATATTATTACAAAAAAAAAATTAAATATTAACATAAATTACCTCGTAAAAAACAACTGAAACAACACCACTTTTATTTGCGAAAATATTAATGACTACCTATACAACTCATCGGAAAATAGACCAATCATAGATCACCAGATGCTTGATTGATATGTTATACACTGCTTGTGTATTTGATATGCATGGTATATGTGAGATATACATTTGTAATATTAGTTTGTGGCCGCAAACGTATGTAGTAGTTTCCTAATTATCCGAAGAGTTGTCTGGGACAACTCTGGGTCCATGGAGCTATATGCTCCGAGGTGTCAGAAACACCAACTGAGAGGTTGATATACACGAGAACGTCTGGGACGTTAAGGATAAACCTGGGGTTTATCATGAAAGGTCTGGGACCTACACACGTGTGATCGTAAGCTAAACTCTCATAATGGGTCTGGGACCCATTGACCTCTGGGAGCTCAACATGTCTGGGACATGCGTATGTGGCTACGGTACCGCTAGTGGTTCAGAAATGACTATTCACGAGAGCCGTATTCCAGTAATTCGTCCATGCACTGGGTGTATACTTTTGCGGATAGAGGTACCGGAATCCACGAGGTGTTAGGCCGTATTTAATATGCGGGGCGCCTGCCCAAGTCTGGGACTTGGGAGCAACCTTATTCCTGCCCCCCCCCCTCCTGTCTATCTTACTAGATGATAATGCACGCCTGTGATAATTGTTGTAAATTGGAATGACATGGTGTAATTTATCCCATTTCGGGGAACGCGTCGTAGAGGGCCAGTCCGTCGCTATCGCGTGTGGAAGAGCACACCGATAACAGGTCAAAAAGGAATGTGAATTGTATATATTAGAGTAATGCATAGTTAAATAATAAATGAAAAAGATTAATTAATTAAATCGTTTGCTGTTCCGAATATTACAATAATAACTGTAAGTATACAAACAGTGTAATATATAACTTCTTAGAATATTTCGCTATGACTAGCTCTTGTTACAAACTATTTTCCCATTGTATTTCTCCGAATTTCTTACCATCTAGACATCCTAGACTTCAGAGAAAAACCATTTAGCCTGGCTTAAAATTCTTTGAAACTATTCGGAAACGTTAGCCGACCTTGAATGTCCGGAACTTTTGAACATATTCCACACAGCACGCGGAGTTTTTTCTTCGTACATTAGTCTCGGTGTCTGAGTGTGACCTTCTGCAGCGAACGTTGAACGCAGAATCACGACCTTACGTAACCCGAACATGTGCCAGAGTTGCTACGGGTATGGGAATTTTATTCACATTTGCAGGTGTTATAAGATTAGATATAGAATGTTTTTTAAAATAGTGGAAATTGTAAAATTATTGACAAATATTCCTGCATTTTGAAGGTGTAGATTGTCAGTCTATAGCTTATACAGCCACATATATGTATATATATATATATATATATATATATATATATATATATATATATATATATATATATATATATATATATATATTGTGTTGTGAAATTGTGAAGTCAGTACAAAAAATCTTGTGTATCACACGCCCAGAAAATGTTTTGCGAGATCTCGTATTTGCAAAATAAATTCAGTCTCACAAATGTTCAGATTCTGGCCTAGTGATACAATAGTTATTTGTATCACTAGGCCAGAAACTGAACATTTGCGAGACCGAGTTTATTTTGACAGGCCGAGCTGAAAGCGAGGCCTGCAAATACGAGATCTCGCAAAACAGTTTCTGGGCGTGTGACACACAAGATTTTTTGTACCGACTTCTCCATAAATTCTTCGCATATTTCTCTACACTTTATTGTATGTTACATAACCTAAAAAATGAACATATATTTTTATCGGTTTTGCATTGCAAGTTTAATTATAATTACTTACATTTGAGCTTAAAATGCGTAATTATTTTATATCTATTTAAAATATAACATACAAATAGTGATGCCGCGAAACGAGAAACGACGAGAATCAATCCACTCTCGTCTCGTATCGAAATTTCGAGACGAGATTACTCTGTATCTCGTCTCGTCATAATTTTTCTTACCTTCTCTCGATCTCGACTCGAGAGTCTCGTCTCGAATTTATAATTAGCAAAGAAACGAATAGGTACCATTAATTAAAACTGATTATTTTACTGTGTGGTTTTTAAATGGTTAGGTATTATTAACCGTTGCTGGGGGTGTCAATATTGGTAATTATAATTATATATTCGTATAGTGCGGGCACTTGAAGCTGGTGTGAAGAGTACATCATAGGTATTACTTTTTTTTGCTAAAACCCAACATAACTTTAAAATGAATAAGTAAATATGAATGTAAATGAAGAGATAATTCAAATATTTATATATACCGATGAATATTTTGTTCTTTTATAGGTACCTACATATATTTTAATTGCATAATTTGAAAAAAAAATTCATTCGAGATCTCGACTTTCCACTCTCGTCTCGAGGAAATCTCGAGGGCATTACTCTCGTCTCGTCTCGAATTGTCGAGACGAGAATAAGGTTAATCTCGTCTCGAAAATTCGAGAAATTCGAGACGAGATCTCGAAAATGCGAGATCTCGCGGCATCACTACATACAAACATTAGTTTATATATATATATATATATATATATATATATATATATATATATATATATATATATATATATATATATATATATATATATATATATATATATACTTTCGCATATTTTTAATGACAGATGGCGGAAACTCAATTGTATCTCGTGAAGTTAGTTGTAGTTACAAAACAAACTACTCCTAAAGTTGGAATTTATAATTAATCTATACGAGATGTCAGTAATTACAGCATATTATTATTTTTATAACAAAATTTAGTTATTTAAGTTACAACAATTAAAGATTTAGTCCTAAAATTTGTAAACATTTTGCTAATTCTTGTGTTGAAAATAATCTTAAATTGACATATCACCAGAACAGTAATGCCAACGCCTTTTGCAGGCCTAGGACAGCAACTGCGCATTTCTGGACGATTTTGAGTTCTGTAATACTAGTCAAATTGGACGGAGGTATGAAAATAACTATTCAATCGGATTTTTATGTAAGTGTACATAGGTTTCTTGAGTTAGTAGCTTTAAATTTGCATAGATTTGTCTTGGAATATAATATTGCAAGTAAGATTTTCAATATTTCCGGGATTTTACAAAATTGTAATATTAATTACAGTATTGAGATAAAGATTTTTCATGATGTTCAATAGGATTTTTATGTAAATGTACAAAACTTTGTTGAGTAGAACGTCTCTATATTACTGATAATAAGAAAATCTGATAGGCTGTGGAAAACAAAATTTAAACTATCATTTTAAATTATTATATATCTGTTATTTAAAATTAAGTTACGCGAAAGTCTTCACCGATCCTTAACCCTCGTAGAACTTATTTAAACTAATACATAAATCAATTTTTTAACTCACTCAAAAAAAAATAATAATTGTATATGATTCGTTAACGGATGTATGTAGTCAAGTAATAATTATACAATTTATATAATCGAATGAGATCAGCAAGTCTGCAGCAGATAAACAGATAGACTATATAATTAGTGAGATTTCATGGTCTCAATCCCAATTAAGTCTGGCAAAAGGCAGAAACCATAGACGACCACTTAAAAACTTCAAATTAGAACTTAAACAACAAAGACTCAGACAACAACACTACGCTTCTGCTCTGCTTGAATACACTTAAACTAATTATAAATTTATTTCAATTGTCTGAGTATTACAACCTTGATACATCAGCCAAATCATACCAATATGATGTCATACTTATATAACAACAAGAAGACAAGAATATTATACCGGGTGTCTTAGGCCAACCGACACATGAGGGATTAACATGGAAAATCAGTTAATTGTGAATAGTATCTCCCCAGTGCAAGATATTAAGTTGAAATTTTGTATGTTTATCCGGGGATATTAATTCTATGGATTATATTTCAAATCAGTTAATTTACATGTGTAATATTAGAAAATATTAAGAAAAATTGTAAAATTTCCAGGATTGTTCTTCATATCCCGGGAAAAATAGTTCCCAAGCAACGGTCTGATAGCATAATGGTAGCTAGTGCGCTTGGTAACAATCAAAATTCGAAGAGTCGGGTTCGGAACCAGCCGTCAGCAAATTATTTTTTTAATTTTTACTTTTCAAAATAATTTTTATTATTAATATGTATTTAATCTTTTATACATATTTAACAAAATATAAACTTTATTTCAATCATAAATTATATATTGTAAAATCTGAATCACACTGATTACAACAAATATACTTGGATTTTGGATTTGTTTTAATTGACCAATTAATTGGTCTGCAAGATCTCCTGCCCCTTAAATTTCTTCTTTGGGGTCATTTAAAATCAAAAATTTACGGCCATTATGAATTGACCACTTTAGAAGATCTTAAAGCGGTAATAATGAACAGTGCCGTAACTAGGGCGTGGCAAAGGTGGCGCACGCCACGGGCGCAGAATTCTTAGGGGCGCAAAATTTTAATCATTTATATGGTTTTAGATCAAATATTTATAAAATCTATTTTCTAAATTTAAAGAATAATTATCTACAGATAGGCCAGGCGGCAAGGTGTTTATTGTGGAAATAATTGGTGACAAGTTGGCTTAAATTTTATTCTCTTTCTTGGTACCTACAAAAAGACATACTAATTTTGCACCCTCTGGCGACCCCGGAATTTGACGCCATCTTAGGTCAAAGGTGCAAAAAGTGAGTTTTGGCCATTTTCTTGAAAACAGTGGTCCAAATTTTACAAGAATACAAAATTAATGCTCGATATTTCCTGTACATAAAATGGTTCTTACAATTTTTACCTAGGATGAACTCTCAAAGAGTTATGTCGAAAAATAGTTAACCAAAATAACAATTTATGATAGAAATTCAAATTACTCAAAAAATAAACAATATTAAGTATTTAATACTTAGTATATATCTTGATCCATTTAAGCCATTCAGTATTATAGAGAATTGAGCATAGTTTTCAACTCTCTAATTGGTTGAAATTGGATACAAGAAACAAGTTTACTCAATGTAATTTTGGCTACTTAAAATGGCCCTGCTGCGAGCGACATCTGCTGAATGACAAATGGAACAGAGTATACAGGATTTTGCTGATGAGTGGTTCCTAACAACTTAAACTTATATAAAATTCCTCTAAAATCGGATTCGATCATTTCATCTGAAATTTCGACACGTACTAAATACGTAATATTGTTTAGCTTTAATCCTTCAAAATTTTAGATAAAAATATGAGAATTAAGCCGATTTATAGATTTTTAAATTTTAGAAAATTTTCATGTAAGTTTAAGTTGTTAGTAACTCGCGAACCGCTTATCAGAAGGTTTTGTTTTTATTTTCTTCATAAGGGCGCAAATAAAAATTTTGCCACAGGCGCTCAAAACCCTAGTTACGGCTCTGATAATGAATGACTGCAGCGTTATTTCATTTCAAATCGACATCAGCTAAGCAAAGTGAGACAACAATGTTATGATCGTCTCGGATTTTGCTTAGTATAAAATATCATTTTGAATATTTGTTGTATTTTTTTAATTCTTACAGCTGTTATTAGTGCGATTTATATTTTATAAAATAAATAAGTTGTTACGTATAACGTATCCATTTTGTTAAATAGTAATGAAAAAAAATATTTTTCGTACCTCCGTCCATTTTGACTAGTATTACAAAACTCAAAATCGTCCAGAAATGCGCTGTAGCTGACCTAGGCCGGCAAAAGAAATTGGTATTACTTTTCTTGTGATATGTCAATTTAAGATTATTAACAACACAAGAATTAATAAATTTTTTACAAATTTTAGGGCTAAATCTTTAATTGTAACTTACATAACTAAATTTTGTCATAAAAATAATAATATGCTGTCATTATCTGACATCTCGTATAGATTAATTATAAGTTCTAACTTTATGACTAGTTTGTTTTGTAACTATAACTAACTTCAAGTGATACAATTGAGTTTCCGCCATCTGTCATTAAAAATATGCGAAAGTGTAAAAAATATATATATGTATAACTAATGTTTGTATGATATATTTTCAATGGATATAAAATAATTACGCATTTTAAGCTCAAATATAAGTAATTATAATTAAACTTGCAATGCAAAACCGATAAATATATATGTTCATTTTTTAGGTTATGTAACAGAATAAAGTGTAGAGAAATATGCGAAGAATTTATGGAGAAGTCGGTACAAAAAATCTTGTATATCACACGCCCAGAAACTGTTTTGAGAGATCTCGTATTTGTCAAAATAAACTCGGTCTCGCAAATGTTCAGTTTCTGGCCTAGTGATACAAATAACTATTGAAAAGTGAAAATTAAAAAATAATTTTTGCTGTCGACTGGTTCCGAACCCGTCTCTCCGAATTTTGTTTATTACCAAGCACACACGATACCACCATACTATCAGAACTGTTGCTTGTGGAAACTATTTTTGTCGGAATATGAAGAGCAATCCTGGATATTTTACAATTTTTCTTATGTAATATTATTAGAAAATTTAGAAATAAAGAAATCAATTGTCAATAACAGAGCCCTCTGCCTAAACGATCAAACAAATTTAAATAACAGCGCGAATATCAACATCCTACTAGACACTAGACTATAACGCCATTACGAGATCATTCATGTCCTTGGATGTTCTGCGGAGAAAAAAATTCAAAATTTTAAATTTTGATTTTACGTTGCACCTTAACTATCTTAATGTTACATTTCATTTTTATTTCGTATCGTGTAAGTATTTGTTATTATTTATTTATACATTTTGTACAATTGTTACATTTCTTTGTAGTCAAACCGGTACCCTGTAAATGGTCATTAAATGACTGAAACCGGTCGGTAATTTCTGTCAATAAATTTGAACAGTACGAATTAGACGTTTACGGGTTTATTTAAAAACCTTCTTCCTTGAATTCATCCTTCATATTAGGCGCCCACCATTTTTCATCGCCACTAGTTGTATTTCGCGGAACATAACTTAACGCAAATAACCGATGTTATACAGCGTAACTAAGAAAAATTGAGCTATCTGATTGGTGTATTTCCGAAGAGTTGTATTGTCAATTTTATTAAGAATGATTCTTTCAAATTGTTAAATAATTATTTGTACGAACACTTATAAGACAAATTTAATTGAAAGATTACCTAACACCCACTTAAAATTGAGAATACCTTCCAAATACGTCGTGTTATATCACGTTATAACTTGACTCTGAAATAATTCCGAAATAATATAATTAATTAGCGCGTTACATAAGCATTGTAACCGGTGTAATACCAGCGAAACGAGGCCGTACGTAACGTAACACACAACTAGTAACTAGTTCATTCTACCATATTGCACCATGGTAACTAGGTACAGCTTGGATTTTTCGCTTATAACTCGCGTATAACCGCTCACAATCACAGACCAATAGGCTTATCTGGGGCACATTTGCATTGCCTTTCAAACCGTTTTATGCCGGTTTTGTAATTGTTAATTGATGTAGAAATTGCAAAATAGATCTTATTATTGCTTAAATATTCGCGTTCAACAGATAAGTACCTGTAAGTTTGTGCTTATTTAATTTGTTTGATAAATGAATGGAATGAATCTTGAATATACACCGATTTTTCTTACTTGACCTCTACGTCATATTTTAATGTTCGTATGAATCAAATGATAAGGTAGTGATGGAAACGTGATTACTAGCAGATCTCCAACAGTTTTATGTACAAGGCAATTACGTCATATAATAAGGCATTGACTAGCCATGATTACCCTAATAAAATACGAATGTATTGGCCTTTTCATTTTCCAAAATAATAAAACTATTATTAAAATTATGTTTACGTTTGTACCTACAGCTAGCCCGGACTGTCATATGTCAGACGCATGCGCGTTTTAAAAATATTGTAACGTTTTTATTTATTTGGGTGAAGTGTAAATATTAGACAATTATTATTAATGAAAATAAAAGTTTATTATAATGATAAATAGATATTAAATATAATTAAAAGATGATAAATATAACTAACACTACGATTAAACAAATATTAAACACTAATTAAAACAAAGAATATTATAAAACACTTAAACACTAAGATTATTTATTTAAACAATATATAGATCACTTATTTATTTATACAAATATATATTTATATTCACCACTTGTCTACTATCTGTTTATATCACCAACTGTTTAACACGCAACGAATATTTATATCAGACTGTCCAGTGCCTTCGCCAACGGTGCTTATATACCGTAGCCGAAAATTCGAGAACTCACGGGAATACTTCTAGATACAGCACAATAGGTTACATCAACCGCGTAATTAAGCAGGCGCCGGCCAGTCGGTTGCGTCATCGCTAACAATAGACGCTCGCTCGTCCCTGCGACAGCGGTGGCGACACCGAAGGGGACAGAGGCGGTAACAGTGGCGGCGAGAGCGGGCACTGCACATTACAATATCATTCCAACCGACTGTTGTACAGTCCATTACAGGGTTGGTCTGATTTAAATTACGATTTAAATCATGTTTTAAAGAAACTATTTTTTTTTTAAAATCATTAATTTAAATAAAATTTTATAAAAAATTATATTTTTGTTGAAAAATCAATTGTTTTCCAAATTATTTTAGATACCTACAAAGTTAACAAAAAAATTATACTATGGTAATAAAATATAAAAATCTGGTGTGGCCAACACAATACCTCCCGCCATTTACCGCCCGAGTCACAAAAAAGATTAAGCTAATCCTTATTTTTGGGTTAGCGAATTTAACTCTATTTTGGCAGTTTGTTTTTTAAAATATAGTCTAATCTAATCCAAATAACTACCTTTTTTGATAATAAAATGAAGATTAAAATAGAAAGATTTAAGCATTTCAGAAACCCGTCAAAAGTTCCATAAATTCTCCTACTTATAAACTATCACAATTTCTAATACCAATCATTCAGCCACTTCAAAAAAAAAGAACATCATATGTGAAGAATTCAAAACATTTTGTAGAATTTTTGAGCTAAATACAACCACAAAATCTTCTTGTCAGCTTTGATGTTGTAAGTTTATTTACGAGAAATTTGAAAAAGATATCAATTTAAAAGATAGAACCGACTTGCCTCTTGATGGTATTATGGAACTTTTGCAGTGCTGCCTACAGAATTCATATTTCCAAGAAAAAGATAGATATTTTGTACAAGAAGATATTTGCTGACAGGTTCTTCTATGTTATAGCCAATTTATACATGGAATTTTTTGAAGAATTAGCACTAGATACAGCCAATATAACTAAACTTTGGTTTATATGTCGATGATACTTTATATTAGGTTCACAATGGAGAAAAAATTTCATGGAGTCCTTCCATTCTTGGATGTTTTAACAGAGAAAACGAACCATGGACTAATAACATCAGTCTACCCTACCGTAAACCAACACCAACATACCAACACCGGACAATACCTTAACTATAATTCCAATCATTTAAAATCTACAAAGTAGGAAATTATCAAAACCTTATTTAATCGAGCTCGGACTATATCTGCAACACCAAAAGAAATTTTGTCAAGAATTAAAAAATATTAAAAACGATCTAAATAAGAACGGTTCCCCGGTGAAGTTAATTAGATGATGCTACGTACTCAAATTTTAGTTTGTAATCACCGAGCGGCGGCCTCAAAAAGTCGTAGCCTCTCGAAAAATTCCCGATTATCCCGACTGGCCAATCCTACCCTTTATCCGTTCCAATCTTACACAGTTTCTTACACATGTCTGAATGAGTACATGAACAAGACATGCACACAAAAGGGTTCATGAATACGTACATGAACGCATCCAAAAAGGCGTGTAGGAACAAACCTTTAAAGTAGCCGAAAGAATTTTGTAGAAATTTCTATCTATTTTTATAGATTTTAGAATTTCGCATTATATTAATCGCATTATTTTGTTTTGTGAGGTGCAACACTTATTATAATTATTCCAGATTAAAAAATCATAAAGCATTTATGTGTTTTACAGTCGCCGTTTTACATAACATAAATTCGCAATGTGGAGTGATAATAAATTCATTTAATGTGCAGTTTACGTAAATGTGAATAATGTAATATGTATTTTTACGTTAATCTCGCTTCAACACATAATAGCCGGCGTTGCGTTGCGTAACACATAATATGTCCAAGCAATCATACACAACACTGCCTGATATGAGATACGTAAGCTTTATTAACGAGGATATGTAGAAATTATTCCACCACGTTACATAAATCTATATTGTCATACATATTATTTCTTTCATTTCATTTAATAGACTTTTCCATTATATTGCAAACATATTATGTCATATTATTTTGTAAATGTACACGTAATAACAAATATATTATGATGTCTTATTCATTGCTTGGTTTGACATTTTACTTTTTAGATGTGTCATCTGTTGGCGAGTGCTCTACGAAGTGCCCCCAAAAGCTTGTATTCACTAAAAAACAGTGCATGTATTTTGTCATATTATGCTCTAAACAACCAACTGACAACAGCGTCTGTATATTCAACTGCTCGAACAGAATTCACACCTTTCACTTCACTGTCTGGCAATTTATGTAACTAACTGTTTAATTTCCACAGCCTCAGTATTACCGACTGTCCGTATGCCACAACTCTTCAACACCACTGCCGAGTATCCACTTCTAATCGCCGTTACTGTCGCCGTACACCCAGCTTCCCAATACTCTTCAACACTACCGAGTATTTACTTCCACAGCTATCCCAGTATACCAGTAACTTTCCGAGTATTCCACTCGACATTTAAATGCATACGTTCTCCACGATACTGCTATGTAACTGTCCTGCCGACGGACTAACACTATGTGAATGAATGAATGTCTTGGCACATACGTACGTCGCCACATACGTACGTCGCTTATATATATATATATATATATATATATATATATATATATATATATATATATATATATATATATATATATATATATATTGGAATTCTTCTATTCATAGGCGTCGGTTCGCACGCGCTGGCCTGGGGCTCGCACACCAAATGTTGTAGGTACTCTCACATTACAATACTTTTCTGCTAAAAAATGCCCAAAAGTCTCCAATCACTCGAGCCTGAGAAACACTTGGGGGATTATACTCTCTCTCTCTCTATGTTTTTTTACAAAATGTTGTCTGTTTAATACTCTGCAACATCTGGATATTCGCTCAAGCTGAGCCAAAATTGTTGCATTTTTAAACAAATAATCTTCATTGTTTTTCAAAATATTATCCATTCAGACTAACACACTTGTGCATTCTTTGAAACCACTTTTTAAAACATTCGGAAAATTCATTTTCTGAAAAGTTCTAAAAAATTCTTTGAAATTCTGTAACTGCTGCATTTGCGCTGGAAAATCTTTTACCTCGCATCATTTTTATAACAGTTGGAAACAAAAAAAAAATCACACGGCGCCAGATCTGGGTTATACGGAGGATGAGTTACCAATTGAACTCCCGAATTTTTCAAAAAATCCAATGTTCTGGCAACAGTGTGGGAGCATGCACTGTCATGATGGACTAAGATGTTACGCAAACCGGTCCTTTGGCGATCTGTTTGTAATTTTGCAAACATCTGTGGTAAAACCACTTCGCAGTACCATTCAGAATTAACAGTTCTGCGATTTCAAGTGGAATAACAGCAACAGGTCCACTTCGGCGGAAAAAAACAGCAATCATTTTCTTATTAACGCTTCGGCCGCGAATTACTTTTGTGGGAAAGTCTTCATCTTAGTTTCAGGGTCGTAACTGTATAGCCAAGATTCGTCACCTGTTACAATGTATGCCACTTGCTTGGAAGCTCCTCCGTCAAATTTTTGCAACATAAATTTACACCAGTCTACTCGATCCTGTTTTTGACTTTCTGAGAGCAAATGCGGTATCCAACGGCTTGCTAGCTCTCTTATATCAAGATGTTTATGCAAAATGGTATTCACCGTTGTGGATCCAACCTTTACTTCCTCCTGAATCTCCCTATAAGTAATATTTCGATTGGACTGAATCAAGCTTGCCACACGATTAACATTTTCTGAACAGGCAGGTCTTTTTCTGGCAATTTTAACATGGTATATTATAAAACAACTATTATGTACCTATTTATTATGTCCAGTGACAACTAGATTAGACCTTATTTAGTAATAAAATGTAGAGTGTAAATCTTTTCTCAAAACTTTGATACATACTTGATTTATAATAAAATTATAATAAATATGAACCATGAGTCTTTATGCTCAATAAATGTAACATAAACCTTGCATTTTATTTTGAAATTGAATAAAAGGCGTATGTGTGATATGTCTTGTATTTACGTATCGACTATTAATTATTATGTAATTAGCATAAAATAAAGTTTATTTGTCCTTCATTAGGATTATGTGAATGCAAATTTATTTATTTACAATAAATAAACAGCAAACAAAAATTGTCATATCATTACATTTAATATTTATTTGTTAATAAATAATAAACAACGCGATTTATAATTTAGTATTAATCAGTTGCACAATATCAATCAATTCTTCTGTAATTAATTATGTAATCTTAAGCTTTAACTCTATTTTATGTCCTACTTAAGTGGGTTAGAACAAACGCAAAACAATAATAATAAGGACAACAAAAACAACAACCACAAAAATAATCAATCACTCTTTCAACAACATTCTTACTAACCGGACATCATACAACAAATATTCCTCACTCTTAACATATTAAAGTTACCGATATTCGATAGCGTGAAATGAGTAAAAAAATCTGATGTAGCCAGCACTATATCTCCCGCCATTGAATTATTATTAATTCAAATATATACAGAGTGTAACAGCTAAACGAGCTGCCTGAAATAATTTCTATACTATTAAAGATACAATAAAATATCATAAGACAATTTTATAGAGGACCAAGGGGGACATCCGATTAGAAAAGAAAATATTTTTTAAACCAGTGGTTCTCAAGTTACAATACAATGTTATATTTGTTTAAATGGGATCATATATATTTTTAGAACCATTCGATAGAGTATTTTTTTCTGAATTCCACCGTATAATCACTTTATATCTTTACATAACAAAAATATTAAAAAATATTAAATTGAAATTTAAATAAATTTATATTTTATAGTTATTTGTCAGTAGGCTATGTATGAAAAACAAAAACTTTTATTTGTCAATTTGAATTATTTAGGATATAAATCAAATACGACACTTTTGTTATTAACAAATATTTGTTTCATTTTAATTTAAGGTCAATTGTTTTCCATACATAGCCTACTGAAAAGTAACTATAAAAATCACATTTACTTAAATTTAAATTTAATTTTTCTCCATATTTTTGTTATGTAGGATATAAAATAATCACATGGTTGAATTCAGAAAAAAATACTCTATCGAATAAAAATATAATACCTCCCATTTAAGAAAATATAACTTTGTATTGTAACTTGAGAACCACTGGTTTAAAAAAATATTTTCTTGGTCTTCTATAAAGTTGTCTTATAGCTCGTTTCGCTGTAACACCCTGTATACTTACATATTTACTTATGCTGGAAACTGTATTAAGTTCCATCCTATTTAACTATAGTTCTATTTGCTATTTTCTTTTTAAAACGTTACTGTTATTAATTTGAAATGATGAGTTCTTTGACAGTGACATTTATTTGTCAGTTACATACATTTGAGATATGAACTGTGTAACCCAGGAGTTGTGTTTGTTTAAAGCGTAGGCTCCGGGATTTAAATTATAGATAATTTTATCAATTTATCCATAAAATATATAGAAAAAATACTAATGCAAACCTGTAGAAAATTTAATAATCTTTAATTTTTAGAATAACAAATCTTGAAAAAACAACATTTAAAGGTATTTTTCGAAGAAACACTATTTTTAGCTTCAAGTAAAGTGCCATTTCCGGTTATCTGATTTACACCAAAATCTAATGGCTTCTTTCCATATTAGAATAAGGTAGAAATACAAGGTTTCAAAATTTTCTGAATGATAGTATTTGAGTTAGAGCAGGGGATGTTAAATGTTAATTGGATTTTAAGAGCCTTAGAACGTGGTCTCTTACCAAAATCTCGATATTCGATTTTTAGCAAGATTCCTATACCCCCTTACCAAGGGTAGCGGGAGGTAAAAAAAGTATTATTGGAATGTATTAGTATTTGTTCTTGATTTTATAAGAAAAAGGAGAAATGCAGTTTTTCCCATAAAATCAAAGTCAAATTCTAATAGATTTCAATAATTTTTTTTTTAAATGCTCATATCAGAAGTATGTTCGTCTAATGGTGAATTTTTAAAAATGTTAATAGTTCTAGTATAGGAACAATTTATTTGAATTTTCGCTTCATATATAGTACGCAGGGGTTCCATTCCTCTGAAGATGGACCTATAACATTTATTGGAATACAGATATAATGACGACTGTTTTAGCGTACTTCTCCGCAAACCAAATGCATGTCGGTGTATTCTTGATTAGAAAAATTACAGGCATTTGTAAATATCTAAGTACTGCGCCACAGATTGCAAAATTCAACGTCATTTACGACAACTGACAACCGACAAATATTGTTTTTTGGAACAACTTTATTTATAGATTTTAATTTCTTAAGAAGTAGCTGGTTCGACTTGACAGATTAAGCAGGATGTTTCAGATTATAACATCTTTCATTCTCTTTATCATACCTTAAACTATAGCACAACACCCTGTACAATTTCCAAATAATAAAAATCAACTCACCCTTCATCGTGACTCGTTCCACCAGGTCCTTCAACACCACATTACACTTATACTCCTTTCCGACCTCCTCTCCGCATTTCTTGCACCTGGGGGTCGTCTCCAGACAGCTTTTGCAGAAGGTGTCGCCACACGACAACGTCACCGGCTGTGTGAGTATCTTGGCACACTGAGGACACGTCAATGCTTCAGCTACCAGCATTCGTAGCACCCGGGATGGCTTCCTGGACCTAGACCTGGACGTCTTCTTCAGGGAAGTGGTGCTGGGAAGGGGTATTCGGGGGTGTTTTTTGTGCAGGGGGGTCGAGAGGGGTAAAACTATCGAGGGGTATTTTTGTATGAGGTGTTTTAAGCGTTTTTCAGAATTCATGATGGTATAGTTTTTTTTCGCGCGGTTTGTGACGAACAACACTATTAAATATTTATTGTTTATTTAAAATTTCGGTGTATTTTTATAACCATTTTTGAAGGTTTTATTTTAAATTCACTTTATACGGGCACCTCAAACTGTCATAGAAAGGGCACCACAATTTTTACAATATTTATATGTTATTATTTGGACTAATTTTTATACCCATTTCTGACCGTTTTTAAAAAAAAATTAAAATTTACTTTGTGGGCACTTTACGCTAATACAGAAAGTGCACCACAATTTTTATTGTAAGAAACTACAATATTTACATATAATTATTATTTATTTAGCATTTCGGCCTATTTTCTACCCTTTTCTGGGTATATTTATTTTATTTAAAGTTCACTTTAATGTGGGTACTGCGCGCTGATATAGGGAGTGCACCACAATATTTGCATGCAACTTTTTCCAATATGTATGTATTTATTATCTATTTGTCATTTCTCCCCATTTTTTGGTATTATTATTTAAAGTTCATTTTAATATGTGGGCACTTCCAACTGGTATAGAAAGTGTACCAAATTTTTTGTTATTAGGGGTGACTTTTTTACAATATTTAATATAAATATATTTTATATTTACACTGATTTATATTGTTCAGGATATTTATATGGGCACTACCAACTGTTATGGAGAACACAATATCTTATAACCTCTTTTACTGATGATGAATTATTTTTAAAAATAAGTAAATATATAAATTTATATTTACAAATATTTATAATTATTATTTTATTATGAGTTATATAATATTTAAATATTATATAAAAATACTGTTTTTATGTAATTAATTAATGTTATTTATGTTTTGTAATAGTACAATATAATATAAAAATATTTAATATTTATTGTATTTAATATTTATGTAACTTTATGAATCACCTCAAATTATACAACATAATATATGTATAATTACTTTATGATTCATTCAAAATTCTCAAAAGTCACTTCGGATTTAATAAATTTATTAATTTAATTAAATATTTTCAACAATTTATTCACAATTCAATTTTTTATTCACTTTGATGCTCACTTATTTTCCCAACTGTCAAACTGAAACAAGCGACACGCACTGTTCCAAAGCCTACTTAAAACTGACTGAACGGACTGAACAATAGTCGGCACTGGCACGGATTCGCGTAGTCGGCGCGAGTTGCGACCGCGTATCTCGCTCGTGAACGAACGATACAAGAGATAGAGAGAGAAATATTGAGAGAGGAGAGCGAAATAGGAGAGTAAGTAGTATGCTCTGATACGCCTACAAATTACGTAATAGTCACGTGGCTGTTGCGTCACTATGGCAACGTGCACTGGTGAGTGTTAGACCTGAAAAAGTAAATAAAAGTTTATTTAGTAAAAAAACATTATGGTTTTATAGTATAATAAAGACAATAGTGCATAAATTAAGAAAAGTATATTGGTTTTCATCTGCGCGTTTGTCGTTTGGCTTGTATCTAGTGTGAGTTTTAATATTGCGCGTTAATTTTTCTTTAGTAATACTATGAAATTTAATTAAAACAACAACAATACGATAAATGACATTTATAAAAAAAAAAAAACTTTATGCCAATATTACAAAATACAGTGCATGTAACCTAGGATGAAATAATTCCTCGAAGTAACTAAAATTTGAAGTAAATGACCTTGATATTTTAAAAATGCCCTAAGTTGGATTTTTTGATCAATGGTTTGAACATCGAACGTTCAAATTTCTTCGAACCAGTAAAGTTTCAGAATCTTATAGCACAATAAGAAGTTGTAATAATTGATATAAATCCTAAAATCTTTGATCGTCTAAGCCACTTAACAAAGTGGTTGATAAATATAGCTTTCTAACGAATAAAAAATATCGCATCGAAAAATGACATAACGCGAAATTATTGCAATAGGGAATTACAGCGCAGTTGTTTTAAGAGAAATAAGGAAAAAATATTGAAAGTATATGCTTCATAATAAATTAATAAAGAAATAAAACGACATAATTGAAATACTTCGGAAATAAGGGGATTTTTGTTATAGCAGCTCGTCACTCATATGAAATCCATATATATTATTTTGATTGGCGACTCACAGACGGCCTATAAATATACAGGGTGTTAATACTAAGTTGTAACACCCGAAAACGGCAGTTAGAACTCATTGAAACAAACAACTCTTCTTAGTTCAATTTTTTGATTTCGAGCCCCAGTTCATAATTATTTATATATATATATATATATATATTTATTTATTTATTTTTCGAAAAATCGTCAGTACTCCCTTATTTTAAAGAATATTTAAAAAATACAAAAAAATTCTGCATTTGCTTTCGATTCTCTAAAATATTTGTATTTACAATTATTTTCTATTTTATCAAATAACAAAATGGCGACCGATCAAAAATTTTAAAACAAGATATTTTGAAAACTACTCGATCGATTTTTGAAAATAAAACATTTATAAAATCCTTAAATTATCTACTATAACATTTGTCTGAAACATTTTTTTCGATCTGTCCAAAAAAAGTTTTTATTCCAATTGAATTACAAGATAAATTTTAACAAACTGTAACAATCGTTTAAAACAAAGTAGGCTTGCTGCCATTAAACAAGAAAAACAAGAAGCAAACAAACAAACAAGAAAAATAAAGCAATGAACAATGGAACAACAACGGACTAAAGCGTGTTTTAATATTAGAAGAGACACTTGCAAGAGCTGCCTGCTTGTCTTTTATATCTTCTGCTGCAGCTACTATTCTAGCCACCAGTTCTAATTCGGTGTTTACTGGTCTCTCATACACAGAGGTCTTCATCTGACACCAGAAAAAGAAATTTAGGGGAGTTAGGTCGAGGCTCCGGGCTGGCCACGCAACAGGACCTCCTCTCCCAATCCACTTATTCGGATATTCTCTATTTCGTAGTGCTATGACTTCTCGGATTGTGTGAGACGGTGTTCCATCATGTTGAAACCAAAGTCTTCGTTTGATGTTTAGCGGTAAGTCATCAAGAAGCTCTGGCAGAACGTTATTTAAGAAACTAAAATAATTTCAATCATTCAATCGTCATCGGTTGTTGTTTCATTGTTTTATTTTTCTTGTTTGTTTCTTATTTGTCTTGTTTAATTTTCTTGTTTAATGGCAGCAAGCCTACTTTGTTTTAAATGATTGTTGCAGTTTGTTAAAATTTATCTTGTAATTCAATTTGAATAAAAACTTTATTTGGACAAATCGAAAAAAATGTTTCAGACAAATGTTGTAGTAGATAGTTTAAGGATTTTACAAATGGTTTATTTTCAAAAATCGATCGAGTGGTTTTCAAAATATCTTGTTTGGAAATTTTTGATCGGTCGCCATTTTGTTATTTAATACATTTAACTTAATAATTTAAATACATTTCCAATTATAAATCATGTAGATTTGTACAGTATAATAATATTCATTTATTTTTTATAAATATAATTTAGAAATAGCATACATTTAGGTCCACGAAGAAAATAGTTTGATATAAAAACTTATATTCGTGACGTCACATCTATATTTTCAAATTTCGGAGGACTATAACTCGTGGCTGTGTGCCTGAGTGTCTGGTCGCGAATCTGGGGAACCGGGTTCGATCCCGACCGACGCCAAATATTTCCAATTTTAAATGGCACAACATTGACCCCTGTGGTGCACTCTCCACGCCAGCAATGAGTGCCCGTGAGGTGACGCCTGGAAAACGCCCTCACGGTACAAATATGTCATCATCATTACCGATATCTGCATACAAGCGGATTGGCACACCCAGCAATGGGTAATATGCCGTGATGATATATTTATTTTATTTATTTATTTATTTATTTATTTATAATTCGCTTATTAATAGGAATTTTTTCACACGATTTTCACCGATAGTCTTAGTTTTACTTATACGTTCAGATTAAATTATATTAAAAAAATGGTGGAATCCCCTATTTGAATAATAATTTAGATGCGCATTTTTAGTTTATTAAGACAGATAATTTTATAAGAAACTTTGTTAGGAGATTGAAATACCGGACCTAAATATCTAGACCACTGATATCTAGACATAAACAGAAACAGTTATAGAAAAAATTATAATTATTTCTAAAAATAATTTTGATTTGCAATGAGAAACAGAGTTGAAATAAAACAATTTGGGAAGTAACGCCTAAGAAAAAACTGTTTTCCCATATTAAACGCCTATTTTGTGAAACACCCTGTATATTTGTTGACAAATGACAATGATTTTGATCAATTATACAATGTATGCCGAGAAACAATATTAATGAATTGGCTGGTATATTAGTACCACTGTTTCTTCTGTGACTAATTTGAAGTCATTAACAGTAATGTTAAATGATACAGGCATCACATTCTGTTTCTCACTTCATGGTGTCTAGTTGACGTTACTTTTGGCTGCTGGCCAGGGTTCGTCCTTTGTTAATTACACAGACAATACCAACTAATAGAAGAGAAGACAAGAAACTAATTTTTAACATGGTTAAAATATCGCTATTATACAGGACAGGGTGGGCCCTAGAAATATCCCTTTTTTGAAGGCGAATAAAATAAAAAGAATTGCTGAGAGGCAAAATTAATTTTTGGATAATGCCTGAGTGTCAGGTCGCGAATATGAGGAACCGGGTTTGATCCTGACCGACCCCAAATGTTTCGAATTTTAAATGGCACAAAATTGACTCTCCACGCCAGCAATGAGTGCCCGTGAGGTGACGCCTGGTAAGTGCCCGCACGGTGCAAATATTTCATCATTACTGATATCTGTGTACAAAGCAGATTGGCACACCCAGCAATGGGTAATAAGCCGTGATGATTTTGTTTATTTATTTTTCTATTTCGGTGTTCTTATGTTTCTATAAAAGCACTGTTTTTCACTGAAAACACGACGTTTAGAAAATCTATAAACGTACTGTTTTTGGCGCCTTTTGTATTCTAGAGGTGGTAGTCCTGCTTTCATAACTGACAGATAACCTCAAAATGGTAAATTGTTTGTGTTAAAATATTATTTCTCATTGAGGATTTTTATCCTTTCTCTAGGTGATAGGACTAGAAAGAAAAGAAATTTATAGCTATAGCTGTGTTAGTTAAGAAAGAATAAGAATCTGTGAAGTTAAAATTTCAAGATTTCAAATAAAAAATTATGAAACAAGATACAATGCGCTCAGGTTTACTTTGTCAAAATAATTAAAACGGTAAGTTTTATTTATTATAATTTACATTTATGGTAATGCAATTTTGAATTGAATGTATTGTTATTCCATGCAGGTTATGAAATGTATGATGCACGTTACTTGAAAATGTTGACACTGTCTTCTCAATTTGTGGCGGCTACTAGCAAACAAATATGAAAAGTTGACGTTTTAATCCATGATTTCCAGTTCCACGTTGTGCCATATATGTTTTGTATAAAAAAGTGTAAGAACAGCTGTTGCCGTTATCTGTGCAACTGAGCAGTGAGTGTTGACAAAATAGTGGAAAGTAATTAACAAATAATAAATTGTTCATTAAAGTATTTCATTATTTAAAGAGTTTTATTTATATGTTGTTTTCTCAATAAAAAGGCTCAGTGGTCCACATAACGTCCTTCAATCCCATATTCAAGTTTTATTTATGATAGTAACCAACACGAACCACCGATATGTCAAATCAGGATGGTTCATTAATAAACCTTGGAGTTCATTGTATGTATTGGTTTTCCTCTTTCATAATTGTATAATGTTTGATACAATGTTTTAATGTAAACAATCAGACAAAATCACAAGATACACAAACTGTCAAAATGTGAAATTTCAATTTTTAGCGGGAAGCGCTACCAACATAACTGATAAAAAAAACACCATCTCATACTTTTGACAAGTCCTTTTTTTAAAAATCTAATTGTAAAATTACCTCAATAGAAAAAGTAGTACAAAAAACATGTATCATAAGGCCTGTTGACGCACTCGTCCTTTGTAAAACTCGCCTGGCGGCTCGTTTTCCAAACTTGGACTCGTACGTTAACAGATTGCCTTATGATACTTGTGTTTTAATGTACTATTATTTATTCATAATTTCAAGTTTTAAATCATGCAGTTTTAAAGAAAACAGCTTGAAGGTGGTAACTACGGTTCTTTATGCACTGATGCAAGCGATTTCTGAAGCTCCTCTCTACACGTTCCAACATTCCGGGTATTTCCTGCCGAATTTCTTCACCTGAAGCAGGGTTGTAAACCTCTGCCGTGAGAAAAAATCTGGTGTGACCAACACAATGCCTCCCGCCATTTACCGCCCGAGTAACAAAAAGATTAAGCTAATCCTTTTCTGTTTGGATTAGCGAATTTTACTCTAATTTTGGCAGTTTATTTCTTTACTGAGAATAAGATATAATTACGTGAACTGTAAATTTATTTGTTATAAATAAATCCTAAGCTTGAATAGATCCAAATATATCTACATTTGAAGCAATGTAATATTTTATTTGAAGCATTTATTTGTCTCAAATAAATATATATATTGAGATCAATTATATCTTCTATTTCATGGGAACTATGCATTTATTTACGTTAAGAATTATTTTAATTGCGCTAAATTTATTTCATTACTATTGGATATATAATAATTTATTTGAACCAAATTTATATACCTATCTTTAATCTAATCAAAAGATTAGTGAATTATATTCTAGCCTGATATTTAAACTTAATCTTCATTTTATTATCAATAAAAGTAGTTACTTGGATTAGATTACACTATACCTAATAATAATAAATAAACTGCCAAAATTAGAATAAAATTCGCGAATCCAAAAATAAAGGTTAGCTTAATATTTTTTGTGACTCGATATGTATATGGCGGGAGGTATATTGTTGGCCACACCACATTTTTACCTTCCGTCACCTTTAGGTAAGGAAGGTATTGTCTTTGGTCAAAAAATTCGATGATGAGTTTTTAATCAATAAGCACGTTTTAGGGTCCCTAGAATACGAATTTACTATTTTTACGATGATGTCTGTATGTGTGTGTGTGTGGATGTGTGTGTGTGTGTGTTACAAAATTTTCGTCTGCGATAACTCTAATACTACAGTTACAAAAATTATAATTTTTTCGTATACTTCTTCGTTACATCCATATGAAGAGCTGATTAGATTTTGGTTACAATTGGTCAACCGGAAGTACCATTATTTGAAGATTTTAACAGTTTTTCTTGAAAAAACTATGTTAAATATAATTTTTTCACATTGATGTTATTATAAATATTAAAGAATATTTTATTCTCTATACGATTTGACTGCATTTTATACTTAATATTAAATGGATATAGAGTTAAAAATTATAAAGAAATTAAATTTCATAAAGTAGCCATACCTATGGAAACAGCTACTATGTTAAGAAAATTCTGATTGAAAGTTGTCAGTGTCACGTGAAATTGAGATAGTGTGTTTGTCTAATAATTTTACGGGAAATATAGGATCTTTTGCTTTCTGTATGAAATTTGTATAAAATACATACAACTGCTTTAAGGTAATGTACAAGAAATAATAATAATAAATCTTTTATTTCTGCAGATACATTACACTGTATATAGAAAACGTCACAAAATAATAATTTTCTGCATGAAATTTGCATAAAATACATGCAACTGCCGGAAGGTAATGTACAAGAAATAGAATATTTAATTTGGCAAGGAACTTTCTGTATGAAATTTGTACAAAATACATAGAACTGACGAAAGGTAATGTGCTGGCCACATCAGATTTTTTATGGGGATATCTCAAGGCAGATGTTTACAAACATCCCGACAACTCTGCTTCAGCTGAAGAATCTTATTCGGCGGCAAACAGACCGAATGTTGGAACGTGTAGAGAGGAGTTTCAGAAATCGGTTTCATCAATACATGGAGAACAGTGGCCACCACCTTCAAGTAGTTTTGTTTAAAACTGCATTGTTTAAAACTTGAAATTATGTTGTTTCATTATCCAAAAATAAATTTAGTCTATCAGCAATACTTTTTATTTTATTCGCCTTCAAAAATAGGACGTTTCTAGGCCTCACCCAGTACTTAAATATTTTTTTTATTGCGTATTATTCTCGAAAATCAGTGCTCCTTCAAATAATTATAAGAAATTCATCAGTGAAAAGAATATGTCTAAACCAATCCCTCGCTTTTATATTAGTTACTATCACTATAAGGAAATTCAGAAGTATATTAAGAAAAATTTAGATAAATTTGCAATCAATAACATGTTTGTATAAGATAAAGAAATAATACTAAGAAATTTAGATGAAATAAAAATGTTATCAACTATGGGAAAACTTAAAGTACTTATACCAGAAATATATATCTCAGATGATATATTTTTCTTTTTTTTTACTTTCCGTCACCTACGAGTCCAAACATTTCCAACAAACAAATTATAAAACCTCCACAAATGGTGAGAAATTTCTACAAACTTCTTTCGACTAGTATAATATAGATTTTAAACTTACAAATTGCGGTACTTTATATGATCTAGTAACTTTAGGATCAACCCCTTATTACACTGAGTATGTTTATATCGACGTCCTTAATCGGATTTAAGTGGCTTTAGGATTAGAACTCGTATTTAAGAAAACGATGTAAACGATCTGGATTGGGTTAAGAATCGGATTCTAAATCGACTTTACCAATGAGATTTGTACATAAATCCGATTTACTTTCGCGATATAAACACGATTTAACAGAGAATTCAACAATAGGTACTGAAACAATGAAAAAAACGCGGAATAATTTATTCATGTTTCATAGTTTGACCGTTAATATATGTCAACGTATAGTCTCAACGATAAGTTAGCATAATTATTAGAAGAGCAAATAGAAAACCGTGGACGCAACAAGAAACAGAATATTTTTTGAAATTAATCCTGGGAAGAAAAATAATTGATTTGTTAGATGAAAAAACTAAGTAAATGTTGGATGAAATATCTAAGTAAATGTGAAGTCAAAATTGTCAAAAGTCAAAATTAATACTGTTCTACACGGAAAAAAATGTTTTGTCGATTATAACACAATTGTGAATGTAACGTACGCAAAGGCGGTTAATTATTAGGACAGCAACTCACTGTTGAAATAGTAACTAAAAATTTGTGATAGTTCTTGTGTGTTGTTTTTACCACAATTTTGTGATACAACTCATGATGTAAAATATATAGATAATATTGTGATAAATAATAAAGCAAATCTTTATAAGTAATTACTACAAGAAATTGTATATTTTACCCAAATAAATTGTAAACTGTTCACTATCATTTAGTTTTATTTACTATTTTTTCCATAAAAATTCTTTACGTTAATAATAAATATAACATTTATAATTTGTAAAAATAATTTATTTATTAATATTGTGTTATAAATTATGTTCTTTATGATTCTGTGAATAATAAGCAGTATCTATTATTGTTTAATAGGTATATGGTATAATTATAATAAGTAGGTGTGATTAGAATAAAAAAAAAAATCTTGAAATAACATATATTCTTTATATAAAATATTTTTATATAATATACAATAACAAATTGTTATTGACAACAAAACAAAAGTAGACTAACTACTTACATTGAAAAATCTAAAAAAAATACTCTTTTACATACATCTTAGAAATCATTTCCAAATTATTATTTAGGTACTAAAGACAACACCTTGTTGAATTATATATTTTACCTTTTCGTTTATAAGACGAACAACGCAAAATATTTGGAAATGATTCAAAAGACATTAGTCTATATTTTTTGGTTAAAACAACGAAACATTACGTAATAGCAAAGAATACCAACTCTTATAGAGATAGAGTTGTATTCTTTAGTAATAGTTTCAAACCAATGTATCGCCAATAAACGCCTACTATTAATGTAAATTTCGTGGTATACATAACCTACTTTTAAAAATTGGTATTAGGAATTCCAAAATCCATTCCACTAATTTATCTTCCACATATTTGTCAGCCATATTTTAGTCATATCACAATTGAATAAATTAATTAACTTGAACTTTAAATATTAATTTATACGTATTAGCTCAGTAAAAGAACATATATTATGGATATACGTTATATAAACGTTGAACGACGACTGATGCTTTTGAACTGTGAAGGATAATGCAGGTTTGAACTTGCAGTAAAGGTACTCCTGCTCAGATACTTTCAACAAATCATTGTGGTAAATTTAACATATTAATAGTGTAAATATTGAATATTACACTAATTGTGGTAAATTCTACAAACAAAAATATCTTTACATCTTGTTGTATTTTTTATCACAAATATTTCGTTAAAATATATGCTGTTCACACGTTAATTATATTACATTTTAGTATTATATACATATATACATTTACTACAGATTTTTTGTGATCATTACATGTAATGTCGTAAAATAGATCTAGAATTCCTAACATAGTTACAGCAAATTTGTTAAAATATAATATAAAAATAATACACCATAATTGAAGTAGAAAAGATTTATAATTTTTTTTCCGTGTACGCATCTATGGCGCTATGGCAACAGTGTCAATAGTAAATCCAATTAAATCTACAATAAATTCGAAAGTACTTGATCGCTTTAAATTTTTCTGGTATAAACAGTCAAGATTTAGGATTTATTTAATTCCGTAAGTCCTTATATTTTGTACAAATTCCACACAGAAAGTTTTTTTTTCCAAATAATTCCATATTTCCAGTACATTACCTTCCGTCAGTTCTATGTATTTTGTACAAATTCCACAAAGACTTTTCTTTTGCAAATAATCCATATTTCCAGTACATTACCTTCAGTCAGTTCTATGTATTTTGTACAAATTCCATACTGAAATTTCCATATTTCCAGTACATTACCTTCAGTCAGTTCTATGTATTTAGTACAAATTCCATACAGAAAATTTCTTGTAAGATTCTATATATTTCCAGTAAAATTATAACTCAAACATAGTATGTATACCTAAAAGAATTTTTCATATTAGTAGAAGATATCTTTTGAAAAGTTATTTTCTCTAACACTACCATGGAATTCATACATTCTATAACTGAAAACTGTTACAGAATTAGGACAATCTGTCATACTGTTACGGAATAATAGTCCGTAATAGGCAGTCACAGGCCACTAGTTTTTCAATTCACCCATTTAAAATACATGGGAAACGCAATTGTTTTCAAAATCAAGACGGCTTTGCTTGGCGCTTTGTTTCTTTTATTTTTCACCTCAACTGCCGTAACTGTCAAATTATAAAAGAAATGATTACAAAATATTACGCTATGTTTTACGCGTTTTGAAGCTTTTACATGGTAAGTTAAATAAGAATTATTGCTTTTACGCACAACTGTATTGTAATTGTTTGTTTACATTTTAGTTACCATAGTGGAAAATGAAAGATTACAACCTGCGGGCGGTAAAGGGTAAAGCAAAAGCCCGCCGGGCGGTAAAAAAGATGACAAAAAAAACAAATAACAGTATTTGTGGATATTTATAATACAGTTGGATATATTATTCAACGAAATTCCCTCCAAATGAATTGTCTCTGAAGATTTCTTTAACTGGAGATTCAACTGATTTCTGTCTTTTTCAGTTGCAGAAATGTCAGATGACAGACCAGGTTTATCATGGTCTTTAGTACCAATGATCAGTCGATCATGGGAAAGTTGGACCATAATGAAGAACTCTTATATATTTTAGACTGAAAAGTAAGCACAATCTATAGAATAACAATATATATGAGTAATATTGATATATCACCATACCTTTTCATTGAAACATGCGAGCAACACAGTTTCGTTCAAAATTGTCACATTTTTTTCTGTCAACCAGGCTTGCAACACATCGTATTCGTTTTGATATCGGTCCTTTGACTTACCAGGACATAAATCCGCTAAAGCTTCATTAGCTTCTAGCAAAAATTTTTCAGAAATTTCAGTATCATATTCAGGTTGAAGCTCCATGCTTACATTTTTAATTATTTGTTTACACAAAACAAATGGTTACCAATACAACGCATCGCCTAAATGTTTCTTGGCATAACCATCTGGCCATCTAATATTTTTTACATAGCAACAAGCTTTTAGTCATGCAATTAAAAATTGTACCTCAGGCCGAAAGAGGTTTACGGCCTTGGACGAATAAAAGCCCTCCGCTTCGCGTCGGGCTTCAAATTTCGTCCGCAGGCGTAAACTCTTTCTTTCGGCCCTCTATACGTAAATAACTATTATAACATTCCAATAATATTTTATTATTTTTTGCAAATTGTCAAGTGATGAGCAAAATATATTTTTTAAATAGTATTAGAGAAAGTATAGTCTAAAACTCGTATGGAATAGTATTTCCCCCACTCGCGAAACCGTATACCATGCCTACGGCTCGGCCTACAAACTTTTCGCTCGCACGGAAATTATCTATTCCATACTAGTTATAGAATATACTATTCTTATACATCTGTTCCTCATATAATCTTCTAGAAAATTTATAAAATTTGATACTTCAATCGGCAATATTGTAAGAATTATTAGATCCCCCACTGGATCATATAATATTTAACGTCTTATCATTC
This sequence comes from Harpalus rubripes, assembly GCA_963082715.1. Classification (NCBI taxonomy): domain Eukaryota; kingdom Metazoa; phylum Arthropoda; class Insecta; order Coleoptera; family Carabidae; genus Harpalus; species Harpalus rubripes. The sequence goes on along the minus strand of OY720462.1, from coordinate 43,160,919 downwards.
GCATTCATTGCAAATATTTTATAAAATAGAAATTGCAAAATTATTCTGACATAAACATAACCTTGCTATATTTCAATGAGTAACCAATTTTGTCATTTTTGTCCGCTGTCGGCGCTGACTACTTTTGTGCACACCGCCTATTTAACTTGACAGATGACAGTTACCTAAGTGTCGGGAACATTTCTAACGTTACACGCTGAGACATCTGGCGGATGCCAACTTCGTAAACATGGATATTTTTGACGAATTGACCCACCTCTTATATTTATACACCGTGATCTGATGTCGAGGTTTATCTTTTTCTCATAACTTTTGTCTGGGTTTAGAGCTGGGCACAGTACGAATACTTGTCTCCTAAATCTAGTTGATGCCTTATTGGATAACTTTGATAAATCTAGTACTTCACTCTTAGTTCAAATTGACCTTTCCAAGGCATTTGATATGGTCAGTCACAGCATGCTACTTGCTAAACTTAAATATTACAACTTCTCTGAAATTGCAATGAATTGGTGCAAAAGTTATCTGAATCACAGAAGTTTTAAAGTTTGTATATCTTCAAACACAAAAAATTTAACATCTTCCAGTTTTAGCGTTCAGTGTGGGGTGCCCCAAGGCTCGATTTTGGGACCTTTGCTTTTTCTTATCTACGTTGCTGACATGCCATCTGTTTTGAACTTTTGTAATGCACATTCTTACGCAGATGATACTACTATTCTTGCTACAATAAACCCTTCTAAAGTGGATGAACAGCTTGCAATGGTTAACAGAGAATTGGAAGACTTAGTATTGTGGATAAAAAACAACGGACTTAAAATTAACACCAACAAATCTTCTTTCCTCATCGTTGGGAATCATGATATTACTCCTAACATAACGCTGGATGGTACTCAAATTGAACAAAGCAGTTCTATAAATGTTTTGGGTCTCCTTATTGATAAAGATTTACTCTTCAGAGAACATTTAAATAAGAAACTTATGGTAGCAAGGCTTAGATTACGTCATTTATATCAGTTTCGACATGATATTAGTACTTCAGTCAAATTACGACTTATTGATTCCCTTATTTTGCCTCTGTTCGACTACTGTGGGTGCACCTATATTCCTAATCTCACGCAGACTGATAAAAATAGAATTACACTAATTCAGAACTCTTGTTTGCGCTTTGCTTACTGTGTGCGTAAATATGATCATATTTCAGAATACCGAAAATCAGCTAAAATGATTTCGGTTGATGACCGAGTGAAATCTGCATATCTCTGTTTAGTACATAAAATAATTCAAACTGGTGTTCCGAGTTACCTACGAAACAAACTAGTTTATAAAGAGTATAACTATGCTCTTCGCATTAAAAATTTATACATTGTTCCTTCTTACAGGAAATCCAAATTTAAGGGTTCATTTTCTTATTTGGCTCCCTTATTTTATAACGAAATTCCCATTTATTTAAGATCTGTATCATTATACACGTTCAAAATATCCATTAAGTCAATGTTTGTTCCATAAGTAATAATTCCTCATGTTTTCAATGCTATCTTGCTTTGGTGTACCTTTATTTGATTATCTGTATTTGACCTGTGTTGCTGTTATTATTATTGATTAGTAATTTATAAACTATGCTGTGCTACTTGATTGTTCTTATTTTGCTATTGTTTTATAATTATATATTTCATTGTATGGTTAGGTGGAAGATCAGCCTCTGGCTGAACCTCGCCATTGACTGTCAGTCAATAAAGTTTATTTATTATTATTATTATTATTATATACATTACCTCCCTTGATTTGATTACGGTACAGAGCACCTAGTAATTACCCATACGAATACGATTTCTTGTCTTACATCATTATTACCTAACCTCCCATTCTGCTAAAAATAAAATAATCCAGTTAGCTGTACCTCCATAGAACACAACATAAGCGCACCTGGCCTTACGTTCTCGCTCGAGTTACGTGTGCTGCGTTTGACTGAGATACCCCACCCCTCAAGCGAAACGAGCAGTCTCTGCCTACGTAACGTAACGTCGATTCGTTACATCATCGACTCTGTGGCAGACACACAAACATAACAGCAGAGGTGCAACGCAACAGAGAAACTTAAAGACAGGCCTTGACATACAAAATGAAAGACGGCGAGGGATAGAGAGATAGAAATAATGGCGAAAGAGGTTGCGATTGCAAACTTTACCTCTCACAGAGGATTCAATCCGGTTGTTTGAATGTATATCTAATCGGGTCTCGGTTCTGGGACCGAAACTAATAAAGTATGTAAAAGTTATAGTTTGTATTTATTTATTTCATTTATTATTTAACTTGAATATATGGGTGATAATACATGCATTAATCTAATATATACTGTAAAGTGGAACGCCCGCCGTCGCCGCCGCTGTAGCGATTGTCTATTTATAGCGGTGACGTAATCGCGCTAGCAGCCGGGCGACGGAAACAGACTAGTCGCAACGTGCATAATGGGGTATGTGACCAAATTTTTATTTTTACATAATATGATACTAGACAAAAAAATAAAATACCCGTATTTTTTTACATCGATTAATTATTCGCACTTTACGAGAAAATAATTATTAAAAATTTGGGGAAGGGATTTGTGACGTATCAATGGTAGAAGCTTGAAAAAAGACGGTTAGACTGGGAGGGAAAGAGATAGTTCTAGCCAGATGTGATCATGCCCCACTCTGCCACACCCACCACAACATAAACGCGGCGCTGATAGGCTGATTTATAACTGTCTCTTTCCTTCCCGCAGTCTATCTGCCTTTGTCCACGATTCTACCATACTTACGGCATATATCCCTTCTCCAAAACATTAAATTGTTAATAACAAGATTATTACAAATTAATGTTTCGTTTTTATTATTATAATAAAAAGCTATAGTGGTTTGTTTTTATATTTTATGACATATATATTGAAATTCGAATATGGTCACATACCCCATTACTTGCAGTCGCCTGAACCCTGAACCTTTTGTGTTCATTAGCGATGCACGACGAGGCGAGAGTACTCTCGCATCTCGTCTCGTCTCGTTGCATTATGCGAGAGGAGAACGAGATTGCAGTTTAAAATTCGAGACGAGATCGATATAACAACTGCGAGAAGCGAGAAATCTCGCGAGAATCTCGCAATAAAAAGTATTTGTAACTTTATAGCTTTGATTCATAAATTCAATGCAAAATGCACCGTACAAGGAGTAGGGTAAACGGTAATTCATGCATAGAACACGTATATGTGAAAATGATATGAATTCACAATATTTTTTGAGTCTATTTAGAGTCGATTAATATCGATCTTCGAGCAAGAAAATGCAAAAATAAAGACAAAATCGGTATTGCATCCATTAGAATTATTTTTCTCTAATAATCCAGCCCCTAATTCACCCCAGTTAAAACCACGGTTAATAAAACTCTTGTCGCCACTGAAAAGTAAAGGATGTTATATTAAGCGTCGATGGGAGCCCACGCGGAGAGAAGCGGAGTGATTGGTTGCCAGCGGGTTACCAGTGTAGCGGTTTTTTATGACTTAAACTTACTTAAAAGTGGCATATATTTAATGAAAAAGTGTAGATACTTTTAGTTACAAAAAATAACTTTTTAATGTTTAATTCGTTTTACTGATGACAGAATGTGTTCTTATTGAACTAGTTTAAAGATCACAATTTGGTGATAAATTGTATATTTTAGAGATAAATTAAATTATTTACTAACTTGTCACATTTTCTGTTGACCGTAAATGAATTTAGTGTTTCGTCCCTTTATTATAGTTATACGACTGCAAATACATGAAAGACGGTGCTATTGGTGCGAACTTGTCTTTTATAGTTAAATAGTTACGTAAATACGTAGTGCGCAAGCGCTTATTTTTATAGCGAGACTCTCGTGCGAGAACGAGATGAGACCCAAAAAAATGTGCGAGAACAAGAGCGAGAACGAGATCACAGATCCGAAAACGAGACGAGATCGATATTTTATAACGCATCTACACATTCGCATGAATGGCGAGTCGAATCACGAGGCGACTGGCGAGGCAAATGTGTATTCTGTTCACTCGCCATTCGCCTCGTTCCTCGCCTCGCAGCTCGTAGCGCTCGCTCAGGGAGCGGTTTTTGGGGACGAGCTAAAGGCTTGTAGCGATGCGGCGAACTCAGTCTTTACACTGGGCGAGTGTGAAAAGGATCATTCGCTTTGAGGGGACGAACGTGCGAATGCCACTCGCGAATTTCGGCGAATGACGAGGCAAAACACGAGTGCAAATGTGTAGATGCGCCTTTATATTTCTCGTCTCGTCTCGCCTCGCGTGCATCACTAGTGTTCATTGTTATTATGCGGTCGAACATTCTAGAGCTTTTCTAGAAGATAATGGCAGCTGTATAAAAGGGACGTAGCTATGCTCGATAGTTAGTTACATGGAGAGACATAAAGAGACATTCACATAGAGTATTAGTGAAGCACAGCAGTATCGTGGTGAGCAAATGCAGTATAATGTTGAGTGGAGGACTCGGGAAGTTACTGGTTAACTGGAATAGCTGTGGATGTGAATATTCGGTAGTGTTGACGAGTATTGGGAAGCTATAGTGTACAAGGACAGTAATGGCGAGTCGGAAAGTTACTGGTATACCGGGATAGCTGTGAAAGAGAATACTCGGTACTGTTGAAGTGTATTGTAAAGCTAGGTATAAGGACAGTAACAGCGAGTTTGAGTGAATACTCGGCATTGTTGTTGAAGAATTGTGGCATACGGATAGTTGGTGATATTGAGGCTGTGAAAAGAAAAAGTTAGTTAGATAAAGAGACAGAGTGAGATGAAAGATGTGACTTCTGTCCGAGCAGTTAAATATACAGACGCTGTTGAGTCAGTTGAGTATATAGACGCTGTGGAGGTCGGTAGGCGGACAGCTGAACGTGATACAAATAAAAAAGTAATATAAATAGTGCAAATAAATAATTAGTAATATCGTGGAACTAATAGAAGTGTTAATTGGTTAAATAAATAAATAGTGTTAGTGTTATCTAGTTAATTATAGTTTTAGCCTTAATTAGTTTTTAATAATTGTTTAATATTAGTAATAGTAATTTTCATTATAGTTAATAAACACTTATTTTAATTAAAAATAATTGTCTAATATTTACACTTCGCTCAAATAAATAAAAACGTAACAATACAATTCACATTCCTTTTTGACCTGTTATCGGCGTCCTCTTCCACACACGCAACTGTGTCAGCGACGGACTGGCCCTCTACGACGCGTTCCCTTAAGTGGGATAAAATACACATTGTCATTCCAATTTACACAATTATCACAGGCGTGCATTATCATCTAATAAGATAGACAGAAGGGGGCAAGAATAAGGTTGCTCCCAAGTCTCAGACTTGGGCAGGTGCCCCGCATATTAAATGCGGCCTAACACCTCGTGGATTCCGGTACCCCTATCCGCAAAAGTATACACCCAGTGCATGGACGAATTGCTGGAATACGGCTCTCGTGAATAGTCATTTCTGAGCCACTAGCGGTACCGTTGCCACATTCGCATGTCCCAGACATGTTGAGTTCTCAGAACTCGACCTCCCAGAGGTCAATGGGCCCCAGACCTATTATGAGAGTTTAGCTTACGATCACATGTGTGTAGGTCCCAGATCTATCATGAGAAACCCCAGGTTTATCCTTTACGTCCCAGACGTGCTCGTGTATCTCAGCCTCTCAGTTGGTGTTTCTCACACCTCAGAGCACATAGTCCTATGGACCCAGAGTTGTCCCAGACAACTCTTCGGATAATTAGGAAACTACTACATATATTTGCGACCACAAACAAATAATACAAATGTATATCTCACATATACCATGCATATCAAATACACAAGCAGTGTATAACATATCAATCAAGCATCTGGTGATCCACACCACACTATACCTGTATAATAATTAGAATGACAGCGAGTTCTACCACTCACCTATAATTACTGCAAACAGTCAATCTTTTCTTTATTGACACTATTCACAGTTTCACCCACGTCCGCATATGACTGCTAGCTAGAACTCACCAACTAACAGGCCTATTCTACTAAAAATATGTATAACGATATCGTTACCATACGACTGTCGCTAAGCATTTGGTTGAACGACTTTCATAACGACAAATACCAAAAAGGTATTCTACTAATCATATCGTTATCGAGTTATCGTTATGATAATATCTAACTTCATGTTGATTTTGACAGAATAAATTTATATTTGTTTTTCAATTCAAATTTGACATTGATTCAAATTTGAAATTTTCATCGTACATAAAATTATTTATTATTCTCACCCTCGTTTTACAGTTTACTCGCTCCATACCTACTTGCGCCGTATGAAATTTAAATGATCAACAATAATATTGCAGATTTCTATTAATGATATGATTATTAATGATTGACTTAATACCATCCTTTTCTACTGATATCCTCCTTGCTACTGATTTCTGATAGCTTCCATGAGCAAAAAAAATGCAAAGCTGCCATCATCTGAATTGAAAATAAAATATTTATGTGCATTCACATATAATGTAATACGTATAAATAATAATTTATAAATAATCTAGAATTTTTTGGCAAACCATCACTTCAACGAGTTCCTCATATATGGTGATATTTGCGTAAATAAATCTCTACATGCTTCTTAACTAATAAAAAAAAAAAAATCTCAAATTTTCCTCCGGTAGAGTAAAAGGACGATTATATAAAATGTCATATTAAAAAATGTAATATAATAATAATAATAATAAAATCTTGCTCAGCTACAATTAATAAAATATCTTCTTCAGCTATTTTTACTTTTGTTTTCAAAATATATCTAACTTTGCGACTTCAACGAGGCATGTGAACTTGTCGTTCATAAACGACATAAAATAACGATAAGTAACGATACGTAACGATGAATAAATTAGTAGAATAGGGTTTTGGCAAAAATCGTTATTATAACTACATGTCGCCTGGTAACGACTCGTAACGATACATATTTTTTTAGTAGAATAGGCTTGTAAAACTAGCCCTAACCATCCAAGGGTCGGGATATTGTATTTAGCAATGTTAAGTGTTTTTGCCTGGCGACAAAATGGTAAATTATGAAAAACGTTTGAAAATAAAAACAAAAGGTCGTCCGCAGCCAGATATGAAATTATAACAAACTACGAAGGATGAACGTTGGAAAGTGCAAATTTGACCCATCAAATTTTCAATCCACGAGCCGCCACTAATAACAATAATAAACTGATTGATGATAATTTAGGAAGCAGGCAATAGAAATATTCTAGCTTGTTATTATTATTTGAACCAGTCTCATAACAATGCGTTATATATCTAGAGAAGAGAAATAATTGTCATTTTCTTAAAATAAAATTCACTGCAAGTTGACTCACTGGTACGTAACGCAATAATAAAAGTGGGAGAAGAGAAATAATGAGTATCTTATAAAACGAATCAAATATAAATCGTTCACTGCGCCGCGCAAATTCTAACTATTATGTCACCGTGTTTGATTGTAATTCTATTCAGCTATGTAAAAATAAACTGTTTTCATCGTATCGCATACATAACTACCAAGTATAATAAACAAATTATTGTTTATCACTTAGATCGAAAAATACGCGTGGTAAACTGCGATGTTATGCTTTAAATGGTTACTATACTTATGTCTTCGAGGTCAGCAGAAATTTTTTCCAAGTAAATGAAGTATGAATAAATGTAATGCAGAAAAGTCTGCTCTAATTTGTCATTTCTTCAAAAGTTATTAAAAATAAGACACTTGCTTCATATTTTTTAGAATTTTATGTTAACGTTCAAAGTAATTCCTTTCAATGATAATATTAATAATACACAGCACCATTCTTTCCTTTCACTTCTTAAAAGATCACAACCAATCTTCTTTTGAAGTTCTTTCAAAATAATCATGAACTGTGTTAACAGGATGAGCTTACGCTATTGTTAGTTTAAAAACTACTCAATATTATTTTACGAAATTTGGTATCTAGGGGTTTTCCGACATGCCCGTTTCAACTAAAATATTTTCTAAGCAGTAACACTTCCGGTTTAACCGGAATTAGACCATAACTTTCTTATTTTAAATGGAATGCTCTATTTTACCTTCCGTCTTTAGGTAAGGAAGACATTGTTTTTTGTCAAAAAATTCGATGGTGTTTTTAGCGAATAAGCATGTTTTAGAGTCCCTAGAATACGAAATGGCATGCGTGTGTGTGTGTGTGTGTGTGTGTGTGTGTGTGTGTGTGTGTGTGTGTGTGTGTGTGTGTGTTTTTTTCTCCGGAAAATACCTTCAAATGTTATTTTTTCGAGATTTGTTATTATTAATATTAAAGATTATTAAATTTGCTATTGGTTTGCATTAATACTTCTTCTATTTTATGGATAAGTTTATAAAATTATCTATAATTTAAATCACAGAGCCTGCGCTTTAAACAAAATAGTAAATAGAACCATAGTTATATGGAATGGATTTTAATAGTTTCTAGTATAACTAAATATGCATATGTATATTAAATAGCGGGAGGTGTTGTGTTGGCCACATCAGATTTTTACCTCCCGCTACCCTTGGTAAGGGAGGTATAGGGATCGTGCTAAAAATCGCATATCGAGATTTTGGTAAATGGCCACGTTTTAAGGTCCCTAGAATCCAATTTTAACATTTTCACGATGATATATGTGTGTATGTGTGTGTGTGGGATCCTCCACTCTAACTCAAATATGTACTATCATCATTCAGAAAATTTTGAAACCTTGTATTTCAACTATTTCTGTAATAGAAAGAGCCCATTTGATTTTGGTGAAAACCGGATAACCGGAAATGGCACTTTACTAGAGGCTCAAAATAGTTTTTCTTCGAAAAATATCTTTAAATGTAATTTTTTCGAGATTAATGTTATTATAAAAATTAAAGATTATTAAATTTTCTATAGATTCGCATTAATACTTTTTCTATATATTTTATGGATAAATTTATAAAATTATCTATAATTTAAATCCCAGAGCCTATGCTTTAAACAAACAAAACGCAGTTATTCAAATGTATGTAACTGACAGATAAATGTCACTATCAAAGAACTAATCATTTCAAAATAATATTAGTAACGTTTTAAAAAGAAAAAAGTAAATAGAACAATAGAAAAGGAATTCAATACAGTTTCCAGCATAAGTAAGTGGGTATGTATTTAGATTAATAAAAATTAACAATTCACAAAAATGTTTAACCTAATCATTTGTGGATTAGTGAATTCTATTCTATCCCGGTATTAAAAATTTAATCTTCATTTTATTATAGCTCCGGTGGCTCAATGGTTAGAGCAACACCTCATGTCATGAGTGCCCTCGGGGTTTTGGATTCGAATGCCACTAAGGCATGGATGTGTGTGAATGTGAACCCACTCTGTAACTGGGATTTAATCCCGTTGAGGGGTTTAAAAAATGGTAGTTACTTGGGTTAGGTTAGACTATATTTTAAGAAATAAACTATCAAAATTAGAGTAAAATTCGTTAATCCAAAAATAAGGATTAACTTAATCTTTTTTGTGACTTGGGCTTTAAATGGCGGGAGGTATTGTGTTGGCCACACCAGATTTTTTCTCTAAAAACTGCCAATTTTTTATCACTATATATCGAGAATGGAATCGAATTTCTATAATCTGTAAAAACAGTTTTATAAAGAAAGCTTTTGTTTACACTAAAATAAATTAATAATTGATAATTTTTGAAAAATGTTATTTCCAAGTCATATTGAGATTTAAACCAAGGTTCTATTACTTAAACTCGGAGTAGGCTATGAACAAAGAAACGTACCTATGTCAATTTAAAAATATTTAATTGAATGTCAATTTGACATGAGATATTGTCAAAAATATTATCTAAAGAAATCAAAGTTTTTCTTCTTGAATCTTATTTTAGAAATAAAAACAAGTTAGAAATAGAAAACGGCGAATGTCAATATAATGTAACCTTCTTTATTGTTTTTTCTCCTTACATTTCAAGATCAATTTTAACATGTTGACTTTTGAAGTGAATAATGATCTGTTCATAGCCTACTCCGAGTTAGGAATTTTATTGAACACACTGTACATACCTATACCTTGTTGCATTTAAGCCATTAAGTATTGCAGAGAATAGGGAATAGCGTTGACTTCTCTGATTGGCTGAAATTGGAGACAAGAGACATGTTTACCCAATGTTATTTCGGCTACTTAAAACTGGCACTGATGCGAGCGACATCTGCTGAATGGCTTAAATGGAACAGAGTATACATATTTACTTATGCTGGAAACTGTATTGATTTCCTTTCCTATTGTTCTACTTACATTTTTCTTTTTAAAACTTTACTATTATTAATTTGAAATGATTAGTTCTTTGATAGCGACATTTATCTGTCAGTTACATACATTTAAATAACTGCGTAACCAAGAAGTTTTGTTTGTTTATAGCGTAGGCTCCGGGATTTAAATTATAGATAATTTTATAAATTTATCCATAAAATATGTACAAAAAGTATTAATGCAAATCTGTAGAAAATTTAATAATCTTTAATTTTTATAATAACATTAATCTCGAAAAAATAACATACAAAATTGTATGTATTTTTCTGTAACCGAAAAAGCCCATTAGATTTTGGTGTAAATCGGATAACCGGAAATGGCACTTTACTACATGCTTAAAATAGTTTTTCTTCGAAAAATATCTTTAAATGTAATTTTTTCGAGATTAATGTTATTATAAAAATTAAAGATTATTAAATTTTCTATAGATTCGCATTAATACTTTTTCTATATATTTTATGGATAAATTTATAAAATTATCTATAATTTAAATCCCAGAGCCTATGCTTTAAACAAACAAAACGCAGTTATTCAAATGTATGTAACTGACAGATAAATGTCACTATCAAAGAACTAATCATTTCAAAATAATATTAGTAACGTTTTAAAAAGAAAAAAGTAAATAGAACAATAGAAAAGGAATTCAATACAGTTTCCAGCATAAGTAAGTGGGTATGTATTTAGATTAATAAAAATTAACAATTCACAAAAATGTTTAACCTAATCATTTGTGGATTAGTGAATTCTATTCTATCCCGGTATTAAAAATTTAATCTTCATTTTATTATAGCTCCGGTGGCTCAATGGTTAGAGCAACACCTCATGTCATGAGTGCCCTCGGGGTTTTGGATTCGAATGCCACTAAGGCATGGATGTGTGTGAATGTGAACCCACTCTGTAACTGGGATTTAATCCCGTTGAGGGGTTTAAAAAATGGTAGTTACTTGGGTTAGGTTAGACTATATTTTAAGAAATAAACTATCAAAATTAGAGTAAAATTCGTTAATCCAAAAATAAGGATTAACTTAATCTTTTTTGTGACTTGGGCTTTAAATGGCGGGAGGTATTGTGTTGGCCACACCAGATTTTTTCTCTAAAAACTGCCAATTTTTTATCACTATATATCGAGAATGGAATCGAATTTCTATAATCTGTAAAAACAGTTTTATAAAGAAAGCTTTTGTTTACACTAAAATAAATTAATAATTGATAATTTTTGAAAAATGTTATTTCCAAGTCATATTGAGATTTAAACCAAGGTTCTATTACTTAAACTCATGAGTAACCGCGTTCTTAATCACTGGACCACAAACTGCATAATTATATAACTTGTAAAAATTACGTTAAAGTTACTCATACATACATTACATATGTAATTATTACACAATTTATTCTATTCAAATTTAATTAATTCAAATTTACAGTAAATACACATTTCATAACGTTAATTTAATATGTCATTATTTCACTTAATACATCGACATTTGCAAAATTTCATAATAATAAAAAAGGACAACCTATACACATCAAAGAGAGATAGAGCGACGTATTCAGTTTGAAAAATCGATTTCGTGAAATATCAACATAATATGTAGAGTGCCATGGCTTTTGCTTTTGTTATTGCGTACATGTGGGTACATTTACGTTGTGTTGTCAGATGTTTATGTAACAAGTGAATATCGCTGTTTGTTATTTACCGTTGCGAGACAAATGAGAATCGGTAGTTATGTCAATTAGTGATGTAATTATTGGTTAATTGCAAAACAATTTTATGTGTTGCTATTGTTACCAAACAAATGAAGTTTTTAAGTAAAGATTCGCCTTTATTTTGGAATATCAGACAAATTACGCTATACTCTATTTCTCGTTCTATTTAGTACAGGGTGCGGTAGAACAGCTCAACAACTTCCCTAGTTTTGAAGGTGAATTCAAATGCGGTTTTGAAAATAATATAGACCAAGTAGTGTCCGTCATTGTCCAAACACTGTTGCATAACTTTTTCGAGCATTTCTTGGAGTATACAGCGAATTTCTGTACGGATTGCCTCCTTTAGGGTATGCAAGTTCCTCGGCTTTGAGATAACCCCAAAGAAAAAAATCTGGTGTGGCCAACACAATACCTCCTGCCATTTACAGCCCGAGTCACAAAAAAGATTAAGCTGATCCTTATTTTTGGATTAGCGAATTTTACTCTAATTTTGGCAGTTTATTTCTTAAAATATAGACTAATCTAATCCAAGTAACTACCTTTTTTGATAATAAAATGAAGATTAAATTTTAAATACCGGGATAGACTAGAATTCACTTATCAAAAAATGAGGATTAGCTTAAACTTTTTTTGCGAATCTTTAATTTTTAGTAATCTAAATACAGTGTGCTCAAAAAAATTCCTAACTCGGAGTAGGCTATGAACAAAGAAACGTACCTATGTCAATTTAAAAATATTTAATTGAATGTCAATTTGACATGAGATATTGTCAAAAATATTATCTAAAGAAATCAAAGTTTTTCTTCTTGAATCTTATTTTAGAAATAAAAACAAGTTAGAAATAGAAAACGGCGAATGTCAATATAATGTAACCTTCTTTATTGTTTTTTCTCCTTACATTTCAAGATCAATTTTAACATGTTGACTTTTGAAGTGAATAATGATCTGTTCATAGCCTACTCCGAGTTAGGAATTTTATTGAACACACTGTACATACCTATACCTTGTTGCATTTAAGCCATTAAGTATTGCAGAGAATAGGGAATAGCGTTGACTTCTCTGATTGGCTGAAATTGGAGACAAGAGACATGTTTACCCAATGTTATTTCGGCTACTTAAAACTGGCACTGATGCGAGCGACATCTGCTGAATGGCTTAAATGGAACAGAGTATACATATTTACTTATGCTGGAAACTGTATTGATTTCCTTTCCTATTGTTCTACTTACATTTTTCTTTTTAAAACTTTACTATTATTAATTTGAAATGATTAGTTCTTTGATAGCGACATTTATCTGTCAGTTACATACATTTAAATAACTGCGTAACCAAGAAGTTTTGTTTGTTTATAGCGTAGGCTCCGGGATTTAAATTATAGATAATTTTATACATTTATCCATAAAATATGTACAAAAAGTATTAATGCAAATCTGTAGAAAATTTAATAATCTTTAATTTTTATAATAACATTAATCTCGAAAAAATAACATACAAAATTGTATGTATTTTTCTGTAATGGAAAGAGCCCATTAGATTTTGGTGAAAATCGGATAACCGGAAATGGCACTTTACTAGAAGCTCAAAAATACCTTTAAATGTTATTTTTTAGAGATTAATGTTATTATAAAAATTAAAGATTATTAAATTTTCTATAGATTTGCATTAATACTTTTCCTATATATTTTATGGATAAATTTATAAAATTATCTATAATTTAAATCCTAGAGCCTACGCTTTAAAGAAACAAAATGCAGTTATTCAAATGTATGTAACTGACAGATAAATGTCACTATCAAAGAACTAATCATTTCAAAATAATATTTGTAACGTTTTAAAAAGAAAAAAGTAAATAGAACAGTAGAAAAGGAATTCAATACAGTTTCCAGCATAAGTAAATATGTAGGTATGTATTTAGATTAATAAAAATTAACGATTCACAAAAATGTTTAAGTTAATCCTCATTTTTGGATTAGTGAATTCTACTCTTTCCTGGTATTTAAAATTTAATCTTCATTTTATTATAGCACGTCATGAGTGCCCTCGGGGCTCTGGGTTCGAACCCCACTAAGTCATGGATGTGTGTGAATGTGAACCCACTCTGTAATTGGGATTTAATCCTGTTGAGGAGTTTAAAAAAAGGTAGTTACTTGGATTAGATTAGACTATATTTTAAGAAATAAACTGTCAAAATTAGAGTGAAGAGTAAAGAGTTGAAGGACCAATCGTTGAATTGTTTAAAGATGATGAAGGAAGGCATAAATGGTCCAAAACTTGTGGTTTAAAAGTTCTTTATTGCGGACGTTTCGAGCTTAAGGCAAGCCCATCTTCAGCTATCGTTGAAATATACATTAATTTTGAACAATATTCGTAACAAAATTTCATTACAATTGTATTAATAACGATGAAAAATATGAACTGTCATTTACAATTTTTTTTAAATTATTTTAAACCAGCATTTCAACCATTAAACCGAATCAATTCGGAGTTGGTGAAATACTCAATATATACTAAATATTTCATCAACTCCGAATTGATTCGGTTTAATGGTTGAAATGCTGGTTTAAAATAAAAAAAAAAAAAATTGTAAATGACAGTTCATATTTTTCATCGTTATTAATACAATGAGGTGTTACAAAAAAAATTAACATAGCTTTTTTGTTCTGAAATTCGAATAAGTACGTTCTACAGTGTGATTCAATATGATTTTCTGTTCAAATTTCTGTATATATTAAGCACAGTAGCAGTTTAAAAATTTTGAATTGGCGCCAAATTACACCGCCTGTGGCATCAGACATATATTAGCCAATGACAAAACTCGAAAGATGATAAAAAAAAACAAATGTATCATACATCAACGTCAATGATTGCTTTAATGACAACTGTGTGACATAAGGTCTGACGTATAGTGCAGCGTAATTTTTGGTTCTTTAGCGTAGTTCTTAGTTATTTATTATTATATTATAGCGTTATATTTCATAGTTTCATGCCCAGTATTATAAAAGATGGATAAGTAAAGCACTAGCAAAGTAAAATTTACTCCTGAAGTTAAATAGTTTATTCCAGAGATTTTCGTCAAAAGAATAAAAATACTAGCTAAGTAAATCTACAGAATAAATTACTCCACCGATGTTCGAGGAAGTAAATTTTATTGTGTAAAATAAATTTGACACATGTCAACATTAATTAAATTAAATTCATTATAAATTTAATCCCATATATTATTTTTACATTTATTTATCTCCAACATGTTTTCTTTGTCTATTTCTGAGTAATTTTGCCCCGTTCTCTCTTTTTTCCATTTTAGTTGACACCTGATACTTTATGACACACACACTTTATTTTCTATTTTGACTTTTGGATTTATTTCGTGTCAGGAACATACAGAATACAATATTATTAAAACATATATAAAACATATTCCAGCGACACATTGTTTGGAATAGATCTTTTTCAGTTGGAGATTGACATTATCGTCAGTAGTCTAATAATATTTTATCCTGGATTTATCAATCTCTCTTATGCTTCAGTAGTTCAAAGATTAGCCGGTATAAGAAACCGTAGCCTGAGTGCATCATTTTCCAGCTAAAAAATAAATGTATTCAATAGTTCTTATTTAATTATAAAAATATTTATATTTACATCAAAATGATCTTTACAACAAAGAAGTTTTGATTTTATGTTTTTATCTTTACTTGCGACAACCATTTCATTCTTCGTTTTGAGGCACTGTGTTTTATGCTTCCCTATTATCAGTTCTATTTGGGCACACTGCACAAAACAATTTTTTTACAACCATGTTTGTTTATTTCCAAATACAAAAATTAATAGTAGTTGACAGCTGTCATGACTGTCACTCGTTTAAATTCCGTCGGAGGCAAATGTAAGCCACACCCTCATTGGTTAGTTTTATTCTGACGTCATCAAGCGAAAGGGGAAGCGGAAATTCGAACATTATAATTTCAAAGGCAATTTTCTCATGAATAAAGAATAACACGAAAAAAATAAAAAATAGGGGCTAAATATTTTTTCTTATTCTTTTGATTAAAGCAAAGAAAAAAAACCGTGCAACACCTCATTGTAATGAAATTTTGTTACAAATATTGTTAAAAATTAATGTATATTTCAACGATAGCTGAAGATGGGCTTGCCTTAAGCTCGAAACGTCCGTAATAAAAAATGTTTTGGACCATTTATGCCTTCCTTCATCATCTTTAAAAAATCTGATGTGGCCAGCACATTACCTTCCGTCAGTTCCATATATTTTGTACATACAAATTCCATACAGAAAGTTTCTTGCTCAAGATTCCATATTTCAAGTACTACCTTCTATCAGTTCTATGTATTTTTTACAAATTGCATACAGAAAGTTTCATGTACCTAAGACAGGGATGGCGAACCAATGGCACGCGTGCCATTAGTGGCACGCATCACAATATTTTGAGCACGTCACTGATCACAAAATTCATTATTAGAAATGGTTTCATAAGTTTATTTCAAACAGACGTAGGGCATTCGATTCAATTCCACTGCATCATTCACCAACAAGCCTTGTGTGCTAAGAGTGGTTTAACATCTCTTGATAATGTAATGGCGGTAGTCACAAATATAGTCAACCTCATCTCGTCGCAGGCTTTAAACAAACGAAAGTTCGATGCTTTGTTAGATGAAGTCAACTCGGTGTACAATGGCTTACTGATGTACAATAATGGTCGCTGGTTGAATCGCGGAAAAGTACTTCAAAGATTTGTTGATTGCTTGGAAGAAATCAGACTGTTTCTGCAAAATGAGGGAAAAGTTGAAGAATACCCACAGTTGTTGGATGTTATGTGGCTTTCAAAATTGATGTTTTTTACAGACATGTGCCAACATTTAAATAAGTTAAACATGAAGCTTCAGGGCATAAATAAAACAATTATCGTCATGATAGATCTCATTCGCGCTTTTGAGGCTAAACTGCAAGTTTTCAGGAACGATATTATCACAAGAAACTACTAGTATTTTCCAAATTTGAAAAAATATATCGATTTAGAAATACATGAGAAACCAGACAAAGACCAAGTTACTGAAGAATTTATTTCTGTGATTGATTCTTCAATCAAGGAATTTTCAGCGAGATTTTCTCAGTTCAAAGAATTATCGGAAATACTCAAGTTTATTATGTACTCTGATGTGACGTCATTTGATAAACTGAATTTGTCACAATTCGATTGGTTGGAAATTGAAGAATTTGAAATGCAGCTGATTGATTTTCAGTCTAGTTCAATATGGATTCAAAAATTTATTGAAACAAGGAAAGAGGTAGAATTAATTGAAACAGAAAGATTGACAAGTATATATGTGAAAATGCTAATAACAAAATTTTGGAAACATGGAATTCGTTACCAGACACATTTAATTGTATGAAGAAGCTGGCTCATGATATTTTAACAATATTTTCATCAACCGATGCCTGCGAGTCATTATTTTCAGAGATGAATAACATTAAAGACTCGGTTACAAACCGTTTGACAGATTACTCCAGTTCAGCATGCATTCTGCTAAAAGTAACATATTACAACCCTAACATATGTTATTTGTCATCTAATCTGCAACAACAGAAGTCACACTAATTTTATTTTAATTTAAATTACGCGTATAACTGAAACATTGCAAAATGTTCCTATTTTTTGTAGTAAATAAAGAGTTTTGAGTTGATAGCATTTATTATTATTATTTTCCCAATATTCATAAAGTCAAAATTATTTGATGGCACGTCTATGACTTCATTAAACATTTCTTTAGAAAAATGGCACGTTGATACGTAAAGGTTCGCCATCCCTGACCTAAGAGATTATATATTTCCAGTAAAATTATAACACAAACATGTCTAGTATTTTTTAGTTGCCCTAGCGTGAACCCTCTGATTTTTTAAATATTTAATTCTACACTGTTAAACATGACCACCACCAACATTTTAACAAAAAATTACAGAATTTCAAAGAAAGTTTCCCATAAAGCCCCAATATTTTTAAATTCTGAGCCTTTTTCTTAAAATAAATATTTTTGAAAAGTCTCTAGTTTAGTCGGAAAATGAAAATTTTGTAAATTTTAATAAAATATGAGACCCTCACTGCAATCTACAGACAAAAATCAATACTACATACCTGGAAATTTTTATAAAATATTAATAATTATTTTTATGTTTCATAACACATTCAGATAGTTTAAATATATTGTAGTTTAAAGTATTTTTTGGATATTTAATTTTTTTATTGAGCAAAACCAATAAATCGATAGATTTTGCATTGGATGATCAAAAATCAATACATGTTCTGGCATCTGTATGAAATATCCTGAACTAATATGTTTATAATAAATTATTTAAACAAATGTATTTTAACTTATAAAATTATTTTTTAAATATGTAATATTATTTTATAAATATGTTTTTCAATTTTATGCTTTAAAAATGAATAACAACTAATCTTTTGTAAATTGTTAATAACAATATTTATAACCTCAAATCTCAAATGACAGCTGACGGCAATTGTTAAACAATTGTACCTACAATGATTAGAACAGAAAATATAACAAATTTAGGCAATTTTTATTTGACTTTAAGGTGGTATTTGGTAAGAAAACATTTGTTTAAACAGCAGATATGCAAATGTTGTATTTCAGGTGCTATAAACCGGTTTTCAAAATGTTATGGATAATAAAAAAAATCAGTTTGTGTTTGGAGTACCTACTAAACTTGAAAAAATTGGTTTGTGGAAGTGAACTCGTTATAAAAACAATATTTTATGTATTATAATAATAGGGTATGTATATTTGTAAATAAGAATAATCATTATTTATTGTTATTACTAAATATATATTGTTTACAGAATTGCAAATGTGCTGATTACAAGATCCATCTAAATGCAAACATTACAAATGTTTGGAGTTATCCCACGAAGAATACTGTAGTTTAAGGGATAAAATATCGCATGACTAAACTTCAGGGGTTGTTTCTATGTTCTAGCTACTTAATTCAGTTTTGGATTACAGCCAAATAAGAATGCAGGCCAGTACAAATATCAAATAAATGCAATAATTCAGCAGTATTAAGACATTTTTCATGTTGTAGGTATTTAGGGACCGTATAATACGACCTGCAGGTATCTCAAAGTACTATGCGATGCAGAAAATTTTGTAAAAGGTTGCCAAATTGTATTCGAAGACTCTACTAAGCATAACAGAAGTTAGAACTCAAAGAGATGACGTGAAAGAACAAAATATTTCTTGTACATAGCCTAGAAAACAATAAGTTTATTGTTCATTTAATATTTTTGTGCTAGAATTTAGTATCATAGTACACTGATGACACTGAATCTTCTGATGTATAATTGATTTACTTTTGATGAAAATTTTGTACTGAAAATTTTAACGAAGAAAAAATATAACTATGTCAAATGAAATGTATAAGATTTTAACTATATACTATAATTATAGTTTATAAATTTGATAATTTTGTACTCAGAATTTCATGCTGAGTCTTCTGATATATAACATATTAAGTTTTAATGAAAATATGTTGCAAAAAATGGGAATAAAACTGTAGGTGTCATGTCATTGTGATATAGGTAAAATATTTTTTTATTTATTTCGTATTATGTTTATTTCTGCAAACTACATTATAAGTACAAATTTACAATAAGTTATTGTCAACAATTAATGTTTATAATATTCATAAACAATTAAAAAGTTCTTTTTTGTACATACTTTTGTAATAGATATAACCAAATACGGTATTTATTAATATAAAAATTGGATAATATGTGTAATATTTTATTTATTAACCTCCTAGAATACATATAATAACAATAATTAATATAAAAATCATAATACATTGTCAATATTTGAAGAAATTCTAATGTTTTTATATTGGTATTTAGGCGCCGGCGCTTCTCATATTTCACATACCACAAATAATTTGTAAATATTACACATGACGTATTCAGGAATTTTTTTGCTAACCAATTCTCGAGTATATCTTCTCTGAAAATAAAGTTCAATCATCTATTTTATATTTTTTATAAACTATTGTGTTATATTTGTTGATTTACATATAAACAATAGCCAAAAAAACTATTGAATGTTTTCTGAAAACAATTATTTTTAACTACGGTACTGGATTTGATGAAGGTAAGATGTTTGTTGAGAATAGGTAGAGACATCATGTGCAACGGTGGTTGCAATTAGTACTAACTAACGACAAAAAGCAACAAATTCATATTTTAAAACAATTAATACGAAATGGTTTATTTTAAAATATAGCTGTATCAAATAATAAAATCTGAAAAAATCGTGTTGTTTGTATATTTCCCCAATGTTCATTGTAACTATATTTGTTTATCGTTACTGTCATTTGACACTTAATTTTATAATTATTGTTTACATTAATTAACAAGTAATTATTTGTTATTTTTTGAGGCTAAATGTAAATAAACTTATAAAAAAATATTACTTAAAAATCATTATTTATAAATTGTTTATAAAATCATAGTTCATGTTATTCCCGAAAGATGCCTCAACTGGTATTGATTTTTGCTGATCCAATGTAAAATCAATCGATTTTTTGGTTTTAGTCAATAAAAAACTATATTGTCAAAAAATATTTAAAACTACAATATATTTAATCTGTCTGAATAGGTTATGAAACAAAAAAATAATTATTTAATATTTTATGAAAATTTCCAGGTATGTAGTATAGATATTTACCTGTAGATTGCAGTGGGGGTCTCATATTTCTTTAAAATTTACAAAATTTTCTTTTTCCGGCTAAATTAGGCACTTTTCAAAAACATTTATTTGAAGAAAAAGACGTAGAATTTAAAATAAGCGATGTATTATTTGAAACTTTTTTTGATATTCTTTAATTTTTTGATCTGACATTCCGTTGATCAATCAACTGATTTTGTTGATATATAATAACAATAACAATAAGTGGTGTAAAGAGTATAAATAAGTAAATACTCAATTTAAGTGTGAAAAGGGAATCAAAGAAAAACAGAAGGGTGCGTTTTGCAGAATTACAATTGTTAGTAAACATACCTTTTAAATTAAACAATCTTTTAGTTAAATTTCTGTTTATATTTACAAGGCCGCTCCGTGCGGGCGGGCAGATTGTGCCCCGTACAAAGGCCACACAATTCCTGATTTAGTTTTTTCAGTACAGACGCCTTGTTTAAGGGGCTTAATTTTCATATGCCCCCAAATGCTCATATAAATAATACTAGGTAAAAAAATCTGATGTGGCCAGCACATTACCTTCCGTCAGTTCTATGTATTTTGTACAAATTTCATACGGAAAGTTCCTTGCTAAATTACATATTCTATTTCTTGTACATTACCTTCCGGCAGTTGCATGTATTGTACGCAAATTTCATACAGAGAATTATTATTTTGTGACGTTTTCTATATACAGTGTAATGTATCTGCAGAAATAAAAGATTTATTATTATTATTATTTCTTGTACATTACCTTAAAGCAGTTGTATGTATTTTATACAAGTTCCATACAGAAAGCAAAAGATCCTATACCTATTTCCAGTAAAATTATAAGACAAACACACTATGTCAATTTCACTTGACACTGACATCTTTCAATCAAAATTTTCTTAATATAGTAGCTGTTTCCACAGCTATGGCTACTTTATGAAATTTAATTTCTTTATAATTTTTACCTTCCGTCACCTTTAGGTAAGGAAGGTATTGTCTTTGGTCAAAAAATTCGATGATGAGTTTTTAATCAATAAGCACGTTTTAGGGTCCCTAGAATACGAATTTACTATTTTTACGATGATGTCTGTATATGTGTGTGTGTGTGTGTGTGTGTGTGTGTGTGTGTGTGTGTGTGTGTGTGTGTGTGTGTGTGTGTGTGTGTGTGTGTGTGTGTGTGTGTGTGTGTGTGTGTGTGTGTGTGTGTGTGTGTGTGTGTGTGTGTGTGTGTGTGTGTGTGTGTGTGTGTGTGTGTGTGTGTGTGTGTGTGTGTGTGTGTGTGTGTGTGTGTGTGTGTGTGTGTGTGTGTGTGTGTGTGTGTGTGTGTGTGTGTGTGTGTGTGTGTGTGTGTGTGTGTGTGTGTGTGTGTGTGTGTGTGTGTGTGTGTGTGTGTGTGGATGTGTGTGTGTGTGGATGTGTGTGTGTGTGGATGTGTGTGTGTAACAAAATTTTCGTCTGCGATAACTCTAATACTATAGTTTCAAAAATTATAATTTTTTCGTATACTTCTTCGTTACATCCATATGAAGAGCTGATTAGATTTTGGTTACAATTGGTCAACCGGAAGTACCCTCATTTGAAGATTTTAACAGTTTTTCTTGAAAAAACTATGTTAAATATCATTTTTTCACATTTAATGTTATTATAAATATTAAAGAATATTTTATTCTCTATACGATTTGACTGCATTTTATACTTAATATTAAATGGATATAGAGTTAAAAAATTATAAAGAAATTAAATTTCATAAAGTAGCTATGGCTATGAAAACAGCTACTATTTTAAGAAAATTCTGATTGAAAGATGTCAGTGTCAAGTGAAATTGACATAGTGTGTGTCTTATAATTTTACTGGAAATATAGGATCTTTTGCTTTCTGTATGCGGAATTTGTATAAAATACATACAACTGCTTTAAGGTAATGTACAAGAAATAATAATAAATCTTTTATTTCTGCAGATACATTACACTGTATATAAAAAACGTCACAAAATAATAATTTAAGACATAAATTTTCTGTATGAAATTTGCATAAAATACATGCAGCTGCAAGAAGGTAATGTACAAGAAATAGAATATTTAGCAAGGAACTTTCCGTATGAAATTTGTACAAAATACATAGAACTGACGGAAGGTAATGTGCTGGTCACATCAGATTTTTTAACTCTATATCCATTTAATATTAGGTATAAAATGCAATCAAATCCTATAGAAAATAAAATATTCTTTAATATGTATAATAACATTAAACGTGAAAAAATTATATTTAACATAGTTTTTTCAAGAAAAACTGTTAAAATCTTCAAATGAGGGTACTTCCGGTTGTCCAATTCTAACCAAAATCTAATCAGCTCTTCGCATGGATGTAACGAAGAGAAATACGAAAGAATTATAATTTTTAGAATTGTAGTATGGAAGTTATCGTAGACGAAAATTTTGTTACACACACACACACACACACACACACACACACACACACACACACACAATCACACTCACACACACACTCACACACTCACACACACACACACACACACACACACACACACACAATCACACACACAATCACACTCACACTCACACACTCACACTCACACTCACACTCACACTCACACTCACACTCACACTCACACTCACACTCACACTCACACTCACACTCACACTCACACACACTCACACTCACACTCACACTCACACTCACACTCACACTCACACTCACACTCACACTCACACTCACACTCACACTCACACTCACACTCACACTCACACTCACACTCACACTCACACACACGCACGCAAGCACGCACGCACGCACGCACACACACACACACACACACACACACACACACACACACACACACACACACACACACACACACACACATACATACATCATCGTAAAAATAGTAAAATCGTATTCTAGGGACCCTAAAACGTGCTTATTCATCAAAAACTCACCACCGAATTTTTTGACCAAAGACAATACCTTCCTTACCTAAAGGTGACGGAAGGTAAAAATTAGAGTAAAATTCGCTAATCCAAAAATAAGGATTAGCTTCATCTTTTTTACCTTCCGTCACCTTTAGTTAAGGAAGGTATTGTCTTTGGTCAAAAAATTCGGTGGTGAGTTTTTAATGAATAAGCACGTTTTAAGGTCCCTAAAATACGATTTTACTATTTTTACGATGTAGAATTTTCGTAAATGCCTCATATAACTGACGAAAGGTAATGTGCTGGCCACATCAGATTTTTGTGACTTCTTTTAATTTGGAATGACAGATAAATAACTGTTGAAAATTACGGACAAATCTTATATTCTCAACCTATCTCATTTTCTTCTCAATAATTCAAGTGTGACCCTCGTATCTTCTTAATCTTTATAAATAAAATGTAAAATAATAGTTATTATTCCGTAAAAGTAAAAGGCATCATGATATACTTAATTACATAAACATAAATGTTACGACTTCGACATTATTATAGTTGTATATACGAGCAGTATTCAGTATGAGTAATCGTTGCAGTCTGCTAAGGAGTTCCATTTTCCATTCGTGTAAAAGTAACCGCAATAGCAACCAAATGGCATTGACATACTTTTCCATAAGCTGGACTTGCAACATAACTCAGAAAAATTGCCGAAATCACGATATTCGCAATGCTCTTACAAATATGCTAATTCATTCTTTCGCAAAAGTTAGTATACTAATCTAGATCATAAGAGTAGAGCTCCATTAAGAAATTGTATCATCTGTTTAAGATCTATATCTATGAGCCCAAACTCATAATAATTCGGCCGGTTTACACTTTCAACAAAATCTAGCCAATGGAAGACAATGGGTTTGCTGAAACCAAAAAATCTGATGTGGCCAGCACATTACCTTCCGTCAGTTATATGAGGCATTTACGAAAATTCTACCGGTGCACTGTTACTGGTAAACAGCTGTATATCAGGTTATAGCTACCGGAATCGATATTTTAAGAACGGAAGTGGTAAACAGGGGTAGATCCATAACCTATAAAAAAATTGAAAATTTAAAACAGGTTAGAAATTTGACGTAGTTAACAAATTGAGCAGGGTCCTACTTTGAACACATTTCCAATTTTAACGCGCGCTTCGCTTTGCATCACTACCTTTTTTTGAGATTAGATTCTTCATGAATCCGGTAGATGGATCTGGTAGACATTGAACAATTTTCTAACACGGTAACTTTTTACCACTCGTGCTTTCGGACACAGTCAGTAGATGCGGTATCTACCGGTAGAATTTTCGTATATGCCTATGTATTTTCTATAAAATCCATACAGAAAGTTCCTTGCAAAAGATTCTAAATTTCTTGTATGTACATTACCTTTCGACAGTTGTATGTACTTTATACAAATTCCATACAGAAAGTTTCGAGCAAAAATATCCTATATTTCCAGTAAAATTATAACACAAATATACTACGAATATGTCAATTGCACTTGACACTGACATCTTTCAATCAGAATTTTCTTAATATAGTAGCTGTTTCTAGAATAGCTAGCTAATTTATGAAATTTAATTTCTTTATAATTTTATAACACTATATCCATTTAATATGAAGTATAAAATGCAGTCAAATCGTATAGAGAATACAATGTTCTTTAATATTTATAATAACATTAAATGTAAAAAATGATATTTAACATCGTTTTTCAAGAAAAACTGCCTTCGAATGAGGGTACTTCCGGTTGACCAATTATAACCAAAATCTAATCAGCTCTTCATGTAGATGCAACGAAGAGGAATACGAAAGAATTATAATTTTTGGAATTGTAGTATTAGAGTTATCGAAGACGAAAATTTTGTTACACACACACACACGCACGCGTACGCGCACACGCACACACACACACACACACACACACACACACACACACACAGGTATTGTCTTTGTTAAAAAAATTCGATGATGAGATTTTAATGAATAAGCACGTTTTAGAGTCCCTAGAATACGATTTTACTATTTTTACGATGATGTCTGTATGTATGTATGTATGTATGTATGTATGTATGTATGTATGTATGTATGTATGTATGTATGTATGTATGTACGAAGTCTGTTACAAAAGTATTCGACGTTATTTTTTTTGCGAAAACCTGAGATTTGAAACAACCGCGCTTGCATGAACCGACCTTGAGCCTTTGTGCGCATGTCGATAGCGTCTGTTGCTGGAAAGCAGCATTTGAGTGAGATAGTGTGTAGTGCTCTCGTCAGTTTTTCATTGCAAGGAAAATGATGGAACGACTGGAATAGCGTTATTGCATCAAATTTTGTCTGAAACTTTTTCCCCGGCCAACAGACCTCGTATGATGTGGGCGCGCGCGCGTTTGTGTGTGTGTCTGTGCGTGTGTGATTGTGTGTGTGTCGCTTTTTTTTGGATCGCATAACTCCAATACCACCTTTCCAAAAATTATAATTTTTTCGTATTACTTTTCTTTATATCCTTATGAAGAGCTAATTAGATTTTGGTTATAATTGGTCGACCGGAAGTACCCTAATTTGAAGATTTTAACAGATTTTTTTTTAAATGCTGTTAAATATCATTATTTCACATTTAATGTTATTATAAATATTAAAGAATATTTTATTTTTTATACGATTTGATTACATTTTATACGTCATATTCAATGTATATAGAGTTTAAAAATTATTAAGAACTATAACCATGGAAACATTTACTACATTAAGAAAATTCTGATTGACAAATGTCAGTGGCAAAGTGCAATTTACATAATATGTTTGAATTATAATTTTACTGGAAATATATAGAAACTTACAAGAAACTTTCTGTATGGACTTTGTACAAAAAACATAGAACTGACTGAAGGTAATGTACTGGAAATATGGAATCACTTGCAAAAAAACTTTATTTGTGGAATTTGTACAAAATACATAGAACTGACGGAAGGTAATGTGCTGGCCACATCAGATTTTTTCATCATGACAACGCTCCCGCTTCCCAAGAGTGGACCATGGTCCCCCACCCACCCTATTCACCCGATATAGCCCCGTGCGAAATTCTTATTCACACGAATGAAGAAATATCTTCAAGGGGCGGTGTTTTGATGACGTGGAGGCAGTGAAAGCAGCTTCGTAGAGGGCATTAAACGGCAATGAACTTGAAGAGTTCCAGAGGTGTTATGCCCATTGGCAGGAACGTCTCGACAAGTGTATTTCTACTAATGGACAGTATTTTGAAGGGAATTAATCAAATATTTGTATATAGTGTAAATAAATATGTTTTTTGAACAGTCTAAAGACTTTTGGGTCTCCCTCATATATCACATTACTTTATCTTTACCTAATATTTCATAAAAGCACCTGTTTATTATCAACTCCTTACATTTACATTTAAAAACTTTTTATCGCATTGCAGATGTGTATTATATAGTATCGGCAGCAAGCCAGCACGTAACATCTGCATGTCATCTGCAGTCTCGCTATCGCTTTAGATTTTAGATCCTGTTCTCAAATCTGCAGTTATGCCCGCAGTTCTCTTTTCTACTCGCTGTGTTATACATTCGCAGACAATTGTTATGAATGTTGTATAAACACAGTCAAATTGTGGGCGGTGGAAGAAAAATTCTGGATGCAACAGCAACACCTGGACAGGCGTAATAATAGAATGGATATTAAAGTATGTTTCTGTTATGGAAATATAGATGCATAACGCAATTTCATTTATTATTTTTACTGGAATGAGTTACGTCGGGATTTGTGAAACAAAAGTGACTCGTGTTATGCACTGTACAGTAAATTTAATTAACGCATGTAACAAAAGTTTTGAGAAAAAGTTAAGACTACTTTTTTTAAATAGAAAGATTTTTTTTATTGAAAGGTTTACATAAGGTATTTATTATTTATTATTAATGTAACGTTTTTATTTATTTGGGTGAAGTGTAGATATCAGACAATTATATTAATTAAAATAAGTGTTTATTAAACTATAATGAAAATTACTATTACTAATATTAAACAATTATTAAAAACTAATTAAGATTAAAACTATAATTAACTAGATAACACTAACATTATTTATTTATTAATAGCTATTAACATACCTAGGAATGTTACGCACATCATAACTGCCGCAGATGTAAGTTTGAAATTCGAGCTCGCAGAGCGAGGATTTTAAGACATCTAAGGCTTGTTATGATTAATGACATCCGTGGTTTGTTCAATAGTTCATCGGTTTCAGAAAATTAAGACATAGTTGATAAATATAATTTTTTGAAATTTTCTCATTAATGCTACTTTCAGATTGCTATGGTTAACAGAACAATTATTTTGACATATGTCAATATGACAAATATTCAAATTATGTGCTTTATTCCTCATGTTTATTACTTTAGAATAAAGTAGACCGTATTTAGAACGATAGGCTAACGTTATCTGTACGTATTAATGAAGAGCATTATATTTTCATTTTATTTTATTTTCATTTTGTAGACCGTTGTTGACAAGTCAGTATGGTAAATAATATTACCATACAGATACAGTTATTATTTAGTTACCAGCCTACTTTTGTACATGTAAACAATGGATTAATATCCTGAAACCGGTAAACCAATTAACACTACTATTTATTTCCACGATATTACTAATTAATTATATATTTTCACTATTTATATCACTTTTTATATCACTGCCCGCCTACCGACCTCCACAGCATCTATATACTCAACTGACTCAACAGCGTCTGTATATTCAACTGCTCGGACAGTAGTCACGCCTTTCACCTCACTATCTTTTAATTTATGTAACTCTCTCACTTCCACAGTCTCAGTATCACCGACTGTCCGTATGCCACAATTCTTCACTACTACTGCCGAGTATCCACTTCTACTTGCCGTTACTGTCCTCGTATACCTAGCTTCCCAATACTCTTCAACACTATCGAGTATTCTCTTTCACAGCTATCCCGGTATACCAGTAACTTTCCGATTCGCCGTTACTGTCCTTGTACACTATAGCTTTCCAATATTCGTCAACACTACCGAGTATTCACATCCACAGCTATCCCAGTTAACCAGTAACTTCCCGAGTCCTACACTTGACCTCGACACTATACTGCATACGCTCACTACGATACTGATGTGTTTCACTTACACTCTATGTGAATGTCTGTCCATGTAACTAAGTCCCGAGCATGGTTGCGTCCCTTTTATACAGCTACCATTAGCTTCCAGAGAGCTCAAGAATGTTCGACCGCATAATAACAATGAACACAAAAGGTTCAGGCGACCGGACGTAATTAAACACGTCGAATTTATCATATGATAGATAGGTGATTTGGTTAACATATTTGACTTTGGAGTTTTTAAATAAAAAGTATTGTTCCTATAACCTAAGAAAATAAGAAACTATTTTTTTATATTTTGCGTTCATAATGAAGTCATTACGATACGCAATTTTTTGTTTTAGACGGTTGGTACTAGATGACGTTTCTTTAACCCATTTTTACCTAATTTATTTTTAGTTAATTGACAATTCATTTTGATAATATAATGTCGAAATTATTATTATTTTTTTTTATTTAGGGAAGATTATTTACATGAAAATGTTGTACAAATGGTTACAAATATAATCACAAATTGAGTAAGTAAATGTTATTGTAGAAAGCGCAAAATATAAAAAATAGTATAAAGAACTGATTTTATAAGACTTTCTTTCGCACTTGTCAATTAGAAAACTCGCTAACGCTCGTTTTCTAAATTTTGACGCGTGCGAAAAAAACATGTCTTATAAAACACGTTCTTTAATATACTATTACAGCACTGCTAAGGGGACCATTATCTTCAATGCGATGCAGTTTTTTAATACCTTGTCTTATTTATCTCTAGACGATGTTAAAACTACTTCCCGGATCGTCAGAAATATTCTTCAGTAATTGTTGTTCGTTTTGGTATTCCCAGCCATTATTGTATACTTTTCTGTTAAGAAAGAAAGAAAAGTCTTCAATCACTCACGCCTAAAAAACATTTGGCTCCTTAATACTCTGCAGCATCTGGAGATTCGCTCCAACTAGGCTGTTGCCTATTTCGATACATTATTTCTTTTTCGAAATTTTAAATCATGTCTAACCAAAGTTCTGCTAACAATCATCTTTAAAATAGTAAAACTAAGATTGTCGGTGAAAATCCAGTGAAAAAATTCCTATTAATAAGCTTGTTATAGTCCTCCGAAATTTGAAAATATATATATGTGACGTCAGGAATATAAGTTTTTATATCTAACTATTTTCTTCGAGGACCTAAATTTTCTTGAAATATATGCTATTTCTAAATTATATTTATAAAAAATAAATGAATATTATTATACTGTACAAGTCTACATGATTTATAATTGGAAATGTATTTAAATTATTAAGTTTAATGTAAAATATTTTTATTCAAATAAAAACTGTTTGAGAATTGCTCTACTGGACTGATAGCCACACCATCGCTATTTGAATTTCTCTATTTCCATTGGTAGTAAGCTCCGCCCCTAACTGGGTATTCATTATATATTTATAGGCCGTCTTTGAGTCGCCAATCAAAATAATATATATGGAATTCACATGAGTGACGAGCTGCTATAAAAAAATGTCCATATTTCCGAAGTATCTCAATTATGTCGTTTTATTTCTTTATTAATATTTATTATTAAGCATACTTTCAATATTTTTTCCTAATTTCTCTTAAATCAATTGCGCTGTAGTCCCCTATTATAATAATAATATTAATAATAATAAACTTTTACTATTTTTGAACACGGTGGAATAGCCTATTATTGAAGTTTACTATTACTTTGCATTTTGCAATGGGCGCATTCAGCAGATTTCTGTGGTCACTGAACAAGTAGGTTTCTGCTGAATACACTTTTCACATTCAATCTGTTTCATGCTGTTCAAAAGTCAAAAAGATCTGAAAATAATCATTTAAATTATGCTTTCAAAATATTACGTAAAATAGTGCTGAAGAAACTAAGCCATAAAACATAACAGAATATTAAATAATAATGGTGAAATTCTATCATGCCGTTAAATAGTATATTAAGTATTAAGAACGATAAGGATACCCAATTTTGTCTGAGATCGATAATTCCTTAACGTTCGTGATGCTTATACTATTTTTTGCACGATGGCCGCACAAAATTTAAAAGAAAAATAAGATTTGAAAATTATTTTGACAAATTAAAAAAAAATATTTGTTATTTTTGAAGTAAGCTTTGATTTTTGTTTTTATTTATTTACCGTTTCTCCTCCTGCACGGTAAGTGAAGCACATCACTTACCGACGTGATTCACATCACTTACCGTTCAGTAATTTGTAAATAAGACCTACTGTCTTGGAAACACTATCAGTAAACATAAAAAATCTGATGTGGCCAACACATAACCTCTCGCCAGATATTTTACCTGGTTGTACGCATAAAACGAAAAATATTTTTAAATACAAATACATATATTCATGTCTCACTACAAAATAATTCTCACATATATTTGCAAAATCTATGGGTTATTTTAAAATAAATTATGTACAATACATACATTTTCTTTATATTCAATATCCTGAAATTTTCTTTTTCTACTTTCCTTCTCTTTTTCTTTATATTAGTCATTTTTTCGCAAATTCCTTTTATATTCTTTTTTACGTATATTCTTTTGCGTTGTTGACTTTTTTTATATTCATAATCTTCATAATAATGTACAAATATTTTTGACAGAGGCATACAAATATTTTTGACAGTGACATTTATGTGTCAATTACAAACATTTGAATTTCTTGCCTTGTAGTAGTTTGATCTGAGATTTTTTACATCAAATTATTTTATATGCCTTTCTTTATCTCTAAATCTATAGAAGATATAATAATGAATTTATATTTATCGAATAAAGAATTTAACGTTCTTTAATATAAGTATTTACATAAATTTTCGATAAATAATATTTAGATGATTTTTTTCTTGTAACTACTACTTCCAGTTGTCCAATTGTTACCAAAACTGACTGGACTCTTCCCATTATTGTTAGATTGAGGAATCCGTAGTTAAAAATGTCTTAAGTGTTATAGTATTTGAGATATAGTGAATCCAACATCCACACACACACACACACACACACACACACACACACACACACACACACACACACATCCACACACACATCCACACACACATCCACACACACATACGGACATCATCGTAAAAATGTTATAATCGGATTCTAGGGACCTTAAAACGTGCTTATTCATTAAAATCTGGATATGCGATTTTTAGCATGAATACAATACCTTTCTTAGCGAGAGGTAAAAATAACCCGATCGTGCAAAAATAATAATTATGTTCTTCTGGCGCAGAGAATATATAAAATGATCGACAATATAATCTTTTTTGTAAGCCATATTAAGAAAATAACATTCGCTTTAGCGCGCGTAAACAAGTGACCAAGGACCATCTGACCGTATTTTATTTACGGTCAGCTGGTCGGTGACCGATCAGTGAACGGTCTCTAGTGAAAAGTACATACAGCAGAAAAATGGTGAACATGTGCAGCGACCACATGCCTGCTGAATGCGCCCAAAGCATAGGCATGTGCAGAACTTTAATTTTGTGGGTGCCAAAATGAATATGTATAATAATTATTATAAATAATAGCTATTTGTGTATTAAGAGCGCAAAATAGGACATTGTCGATTGAGAGGTTGTTGCCGCGCGACGCAGGAGCGAGGCATTCTCACGAAATCGACAATGTCCATTTGCGCTCGAAACACACACAAGATTTTTTCTACAGTCGCCACAATGGGGTCCTCCACCATAACAAAAATTTATTTTTTATTTATTTTTACTTATCGGTATTTTCCATTCTTCTTGAGCTATTGCTTCAATCTAATTTAAGCATTTTATACTTTCGTTTTTGTAAATGAATGCCCCATTTTATTTCCACAGCAGTGCGGCATTTTGTTTGGTTATGTAAGTGGGTAATGTGTAACTACAGTGTCATTAATTCCTGACTAAACGTTTCCATTAAGAATGTAGCCAAGTAACATTTCTCAACATTGTATAGTTAGAAATTTGAGGAGCGAGCGTTTTTTCTACTTTGTCGCTCTAGAGCGGCAAAGTGACATTTTGCATTGACAAAAGAGAGCGCAAATGGCTACTTTGTATATAGACTGTAGAAAAAGAAATAAATGTAACTGGAGTCATTTATTTTACCATTATTACTTCAAAATATCGAGAAAAAATAATAAATAAAATAATTATAGCAGCATGAACAAAATAATAATATAAAAACTTAATATTTTCAATATTACGAGGGCTGTTCTCTTTCCGCTGAGCCTAGTAAAGTAATACAAAATTTACTTACAAAACACATTTATTTATAATTTTTCAAGGCATTCCCCTTCACAATCAATACATTTTTGCATCCGTGAAAACCAATCACCAAAGCATTTTCTCCAATCTTCCTACGTTTCTTTATTTCATTTTTAAATGCGTCAACAGCTTCTTCGGTCGATGTAAAACGTAAACCCCGTAACTTATCCTTTACACGTGGAAATAAAAAGAAATCATTAGATGCCAGGTCTGGACTACACGGCGAATGACCCATTATTTCAATGTTTTGGGCATTCAAATAATCAGTCGTTCGAACAGCAGTGTGCGGCCGAGCGTTGTCTTGATGCAAGATAATCCTTTCCTGTTGGCGTTTTTCGCGAATATTTTGGAGAACTTGAGGCAAACAAACGGTAGTGTACCATTCAATATTAGCGGTACGACGATCCTCCAGTGATACAGTGCAAACATATCCAATAATTCCAACAAATGTGGCGACCATCTTTTTGTTGCGACTTTTTTCGCGAATAACTTTTGTTGGAGCCGACTCATTCTCAAAGACCCAAACTGCGGACTCTTGCTTTTTTCGAGATCATAGCAGTATACCTATATTTCGTCACCTCTAATGAAGTTGTACACCAAATGAAACAATACAGTGTCAAAGCGATCTAGTGCGGATCTGCACCATCTCAAACGGTTGTCTTTTTGACTGGAGTCAAATTGTGGGGAATCGAACGAGAACAAAGCTTACGTACCATCAAATGTTGATCTAAAATGGTTTCAATTGCTTTCACACCAATCTTTAAATTTGCTTGAATATTCCTGACAGTAACATGCAGGTCCTCTTTAATCATGTTCTGAACAAGACCAATATTCTTTTTGGTAACTGCCGTTTTTGGTTTAGCTCGAAAAACTGTTATTTAAGGAAAGAAGGCCACGCTGAAATTCATTGTACCACCGCTTTACGGTACCTAAGGAACACGACTTGTCACCGAACACTCGATGGGTTTCCTTAAAATATTCTTGGTGACTTAATGCACGCTTGAAATTGTAAAAAATCACAGCTTAATAATGCTCTTTGCTCAATTCAATGATTTCTTAAGGAACTTAAAAATTATGTATTTAAACAACATTTAATTATATTTAACAACCGTCACTATAATTAACCTTGTAAGCAACTAGATTAATGGTGCTATTCTGTAACTTTGCTCTATAAGACTGTAATTCTATAGACTCTATAAGCTATAGAGCTCTGTAAGACGACAGCTTGCAGAGTAGTAAAATTACCTATTCTGTAACTCCCTCTATAACAAGTCTCACTACAGAGTTATTCTTATAGAACTGCATTCCTGTCTAGCTGTCAAATATGCTACAGTATATTTGACAGTAATTTTGTAGGCATTCTAAAAAATATGAAATAGAAACGATTGTTATATAAATAATACACTATAAAATGGTAGGTATGTTGCTTCAAAGATACATATTCCATAATATATTTATGTAGTTGAATAAATAATAGATTCCATCACGATTTTTTCATTATTATTAATTTCTATAAATACACCAGATTTACACATATATGTCTATGATTAAATGAAATATATAATTATTGAAACAAAATACGTTATGTTTTGATTTTTGCAGGTAATCAATTTTTGTCATTGTAATCAATACTTGTCATTGTTAATATTTTTTTTATCTTGTGTTTTATTTTTTGTAATCTATTCTTCTCGCTAGTGTGATCTATTAATAATAATTATACAGTCATTATTTAATGACTGTTTTAATTATTCTATGAAACTGTGAACAGTTCTCTACCATTAATCTGTACTCGTACTCGTACAAGTAGGTAGGGTTTTCTTCAAATTATCTTGACTGGCGGAAACTGTTCTTGGCTTTAGCTTTCAATCATTCAATCAATAATTATAACAAATTCTTAAGTATAGCTATTTAAAATTATTCAACTTTATATTAAAGAAAAAAAGTCACTTTAATTAAAGTTTTACAATCAGTTTGTTCAAGAACATTTCTTAATTAGTAATGTAATTCATTATCTTGGACACTGATCTGAATGGATTTTGATAAGTCTGGAAAAATCTTCTCTATTTTCATGCTAAAATATTTTCTTTAAACATAAATTTCTATAATAATTAGTAGGAAGTATAATTACCTTCTGTTTTTCATTTAATAATAGTATAATAAAAATTGTTAACTTATGCTTTTAATTACCATATTTGTTTAAATTTTTTATATAATATATATATATATATATATATATATATATATATATATATATATATATATATATATATATATATATATATATATATATATATATATACAGGGTGTAAATGAAATAAGTGCATTAAATTTAACCAGTAATGTAACTCGATGAGAGGAACAATATTTCTTAATAACTTTTTTTTCTAAGTCTTTTAGATTTTGAGTTAAAATTCTTTAAAGATTTGCTGCATATTTCGTTACCCGCTCATGGAGAACAAATGCTGCTCCCGTATTCAAGTGGGATACAAACAGCTCAAAAATTGTCGGTTATCAGTTACACTTACAGTCACAGTAATTAATAAACGAATGAAGGGAAATAACATTATTATTAATTAATACGTAATAGAACAATTTTTAAAATAAATAAATTTAAATTTTGGATAACAAAATTATAAAGTTGTGTATTAAACCCGGTTTTTATTTACCTTTGAATAGTGTGAATAGAGGAAGACAAGGAAAGACGAGGAAGAGCAAAAGCATAGTTGTTAGGTTATGAGATGATTATTTATCGTCGACAAATCATAATAGTTTAAATACGTTATTCAAAAAATGTAAGTACAAACTTTTGTCCATTTAAAAGAGGTACATGAGTACCAATAATTAGTCGTCCATTTATTGTACCCCAAAAAAATTTTATTGAAAATTTTTACAGCATTTTCGTCTGTCGAGATGTGTATTTTGCATAATAAATACACCTTCCCAAGTAAATTCAGTCTCATTAATGAACATTATGAGCCATTCCCAAAATTGAAGTCTGTTATGTGCTAAAAATATAGCACTTTTTGCAAATGTTATGGATATAACTGTTGCTTTTTTAAAAATTGTCATATGTGACACTCCGTATTGTGATGTGATAAAGATGTACAAGATTAACAAATGTGCGAATATTAAGAACAGAATGATTTGGTGATGATTTGGAAACGCTCCGTGTAAATGCGTTGGCAACTCCATGACACTGTCTTTATGTCAACCGTGATGTCAAGTAAAATGTAGTACAGATACGAGTAAAAAAATAAATAAACCATAGGTAAGTAATTACAATGTCTGTGTACTCGCATTTTGACAGAATTTTACCTTATAAACAAGTTTATTACTAATATCAAAATTTAATTGGAACAATTGACAGGACTGTCAATTGCTAAAACAAAATTTTTCATAGCTATTGTTACTGCATTCAATTATCACAAAAATATTTGGAACGACTCGTCAATTTACGGGGTGGTAAAAATGCTAAAAAAATATGCGATTTCGAGAAAAAGTTATTAAGAAATATTGTTGCTCTCGACGAGTTATATTACTGGTTAAATTTAATGCACTTATTTCTTATATATATATATATATATATATATATATATATATATATATATATATATATATATATATATATACAGGGTGTAAATGAAATAAGTGCATTAAATTTGACCAGTAGTATAACTCATCGAGAGCAACAATATTTCTTAATAACTATTTCTCGAAATCGCATATTTTTTTAGCATTTTTACCACCCCGTAAATTGACGAGTCGTTCCAAATATTTTTGTAATAATTGAATGCAGCAGCAATAGCTATGAAAAATTTTGTTTTAGCAATTGACAGTCCTGTCAATTGTTGCAATTAAATTTTGACATTAGTAATAAACTTGTTTATAAGGTAAAATTCTGTCAAAATGCGAGTACACAGACATTGTAATTACTTACCTATGGTTTATTTATTTATTTTTTACTCGTATCTGTACTACCCCAGGAAACACTGTATCGTCTAAAAAACGTATAATATACGTATACTTGGTTTAAAAATGGTATAATGTATAAAATATGTAGGTATAATACGGTATATCTATATACTCTCATAAGCCAACAGTCATATATACGTTAAATATACAGATATTTTAAAATATTTTGTCTTGTTCACGTTTATAATATAAAAACATTGGTATATTTCGCTATAAATTTATACGATAATAATATTATAATCATATATACACGTAAAATATAGTATTTGACTAATGTGGGTTAAAAATGCATAGGTATAATATGGCATAAAAGTAAACGTTAATAAGACCTCATAAATATATACGTTATATAAACGATTATACGTTCGTAGTATAATAAAGCATTCGTATAATATAGTATATAGTTAAACGATAATAAGTCTTTATACACATATACGTTTAATATATGATTACATGAACCTGGTATAATACAGCATTCCAATAATACAGTATATCATTAAACGATAATAAGACTTCATAAATATATACGTTAATTACACGATTACATGAACTTGGTTCGTAGTAAAGCATTCGTATAATAAATT
Source organism: Harpalus rubripes (assembly GCA_963082715.1). Taxonomy (NCBI): domain Eukaryota; kingdom Metazoa; phylum Arthropoda; class Insecta; order Coleoptera; family Carabidae; genus Harpalus; species Harpalus rubripes. The sequence continues at coordinate 43,123,180 of OY720462.1, read as the reverse complement.
ATATCGTTAAACGATAATAATACGTTATAAACATATACGTTAGATACACGACTACATGAACGTGGTATATTAAAGCATACGTATAAGAAAGTATAACGTTAAAAAATAATAAGACCTTATAAACATATACGTTAGTTAGACGATTACATGAACGTGGTAGGTATAATAAAGCATTTTTATATATAATATAATATACAATTTCTACTTGTAAAAAAACACACAAATTCACACTAGAAATTTAAGCCTAGTATTACAAATGAATGTTAAAATTTAGTAGCATATTAAAGAAATTCGGAAAACTTTGGTGTATAAAAATGTGTCCATTTATAAAACGTCTGACATTTACCCAAAATTTGAATAAACTGCGCAATGCGCATATTTCCACTTCCGCCCCTGGCCTTTCATGAGTCATACGTATAAGTTTTACTAAACAAGTTTGTGTTCGAAAACACTTTACTCATTTATTTATTTGAAGAATGTAATTGGATATTGAATTGAATAGTTTTTAATTAATAAAAGAAGTAACATTCGAAGTACTACCAGTCTACTTGGAAAAGTTGTAATTTTGACACAAATAACAAGTTCAAACTGCATCTATCTTCCCACCACTGTATAATTAAAACGGATAGAGTATAGTACATACATTAAAAAAAAGTATGTTGTAAATTAAATATTATTATATTTCATAGAACGTATATTATAAAACTTGAATAAACTGCGCACGCGCATATCTCCACTTCTGGTTAAACCAATCACCTAGCTTGTATTTCTATAGGTTCTTCTCATGAGTCATACGTTATACGTCGTATATGTAAGTTTACTATACAAGTTTATGTTTGAAAGCAATTTTATTCATTTATTCCACAAATCTGAAGTAATTGATTCTTGAATTGAATAGTGCTTATTTAATAATAGAAGTTACAACTGAAGAACTACCAGCCTATTGGAAAAGTAAGTTCAACACAAATAACTTTCATAACCATAACCTTACTTGTAACTTGTAAAATTTTATTGTGGGATATTTTTCAAAATATACCTTTTATAGTATGTAGTTAATTTGTAGTAGGTATACTTGAAATATACATGATATAAAAAAAAAAAACATTATGATGGAAATGAATTATTATATTTGATTATTACGATATAAACGTTTATTATTCAATTTTAAAACGTTTAACCAGGGATGCGTTTAACAAATATACCTATTATTTTGAATTATTTATCTATCTTTTTATTTTCAATAATACTTTTCATTGTTAGCTACTACCGTACATATTTCAATTAATCGAGTGCAAATAATTTTGTATCATAACCTCAGATGTAATACTCTAAGGCTAAGTTGTAAGTACCCTGAGGAAAACAATCTTAATTTAAATTTCTGTATACAGGATAAGTAGTTAATTTATTATTCACTATACTCCATCCGTTTCAACCATACAGTGGTGGGAAGATAGATCCAGTTTGGCCTTGTTTTTTGATTGGATAATATCGGGGTATTATCAAACAAGTTCAAACTGCACATATCTTGCCACCACTATATAGTTAAAATGGATAGAGTATAGTACATACACTTTAAAAAACTATGTTGTAAATTAAGATTATATTTGTTATTTATTCATAATGTAATAGTTTATTATTCGTTTGTACAACGTATATTACAAAATTTGAATAAACTGCGCACGCGCATATCTCCATTTCTGGTTAAAACTATCATCTAGCTTATGTCTATCTAATTTTTCAATCTGACATGTCACAACCAACGACACATTTTACTACAAAAACTCATCACAAATCTTTGCTTCGGCGCCCTAAAAACAATATGAGGAAAATCAATTATTATTAGGTATATTTGATTATTACCATATAAACGTTTATTATTCAATTATAAAACGTTTAACAAACATACCTATTATTTAGAATTATCCTTTTTTGTTTTCAATAATATTTTTATTTTTAGCTGCTGCCGTAAATAACATTTCATTTCACTTTTCCTAATCCCAAAAAAATGTATCGTAAGAAAATTTTAAGTGATCGACAAATATGCCGTAAAATTGCAAAGAATTTGATAGAAAATATTGCGAATATTTCTAAATGGGAAAGCAATGAAATAAAACTAGGTGAATGTAATGTAGATACCAGTAATAGTAATGATGTACATGTGCCTAATTTTCCGCATTTTATAATCAATAAAACATTAAATTGTGATGAACAAGTTACTGATACGGAATTTTTTGAAGAACTTAAAAACTGGGCTTGCAAAAATAACAAAAAACATAAAAAAATCAAATTAATATACCAAAAGATTCAAGAACTTTATTAGGCACACCCAAAGATATAACTACTATACAATTGAATAACGGAGAATTATGTTATTTCGGTATTGAGATTAATATAGTGAATATACTAAAATTAATAAACACTAGTAATATATTTGAAATTAAACTTTAAATAAACATAATAATTATTAATAATAATAATTATTATTATTTATTATTATTGCAGAAGCAGTGCATCAATCATTTGGAAGTGAAACAGATGAACTCATAGGGCAAGCCATTAAAGACTGGCTCAAATTGGCCAAAACGAGGTACACATATGTACGAAAAAGGGAAATTACAGAAAGAAAATGTGTAGTAAAACAACCGTCTGCTTTATAATTTTTTTATACAGGATGTAGGAATGTAGTTTTTTTTTATATACAGAATGTATTTTTTTATAACAAATACAGATATTTATGTACGTAAATTGTCAACATTGTTAGTAAACCTACATGTAGAATAAAAGGATATTATATGTACATGTTAAACGTATAAATATAATTGATAACTGATACAAAATAAACGTTTATTTAGTATCAGTTATAAATTATATTTATACGTTTTCCATATGCATATAATAGATGTATATACAGATAGAGAATAAACGTTTCGTTTATACACATAATATATGTATATAATAAACGTATATACTAATACAGAATATACGTTTTATTCAGACATATTACACGTATTCAATATAGTATATACAGATACAGAATAAACGTTTTATATACTTGTATAATATGTATATTTAATAAACGTATATACTGATACCAGATAAACGTTTTATATATACATATAATATTTGTATAATCGCCGGTCATTTTTCTGTTTCTTATACGGTAGGTGTAGGACCTATTTTATACGTTTAATAAACTTTTCAGTGTTTCCTGGGACATGTTACTTGACATCACGGTTCTCATAAAGACAGTGTCATGGAGTTGCCAACGCATTTACATGGAGCGTTTCCAAATCATCACCAAATCATTCTGTTCTTAATATTCGCACATTTGTTAATCTTGTACATCTTTATCACATCACAATACGGAGTATCACATATGACAATTTTTAAAAAAGCAACAGTTATATCCATACCATGTGCAAAAAGTTCAATGTTTTCAGCACATAACAGACTTCAATTTTGGGAATGGCTCATAATGTTCATTCATGAGACTGAATTTACTTGGGAATGTGTATTTATTATGCACAATACACATCTTGACAGACGAAAATGCTGTAAAAATTTTCATTAAAAAATGTTTTGGGCGGGAACAATAAATGGACGACTAATTATTGATACTCATGTACCTCTTTTAAATGGACAAAAGTTTGTACTTACATTTTTTGAATAACGTATTTAAACTATTATGATTTCTCGACGATAGATAATCATCTCATAACCTAACAACTATGCTTTTGCTCCTCGTCTCTCCTTGTCTTCCTCTATTCACACTATTCAAAGGTGATTAAAACCCTGGTTCAAAACACAACTTTATAATTTTGTTATCCAAAATTTAAATTTATTTATTTTAAAAATTGTACTCTTACGTATTAATTAATAATAATGTTATTTCCCTTGATTCGTTTATTAATTACTGTGACTGTAAGTGTAACCGATAACCGACAATTTTTGAGCTGATTGTATCCCACTTGAACACGGCAACAGTCATTTGTTCTCCATGAGCGGGTAACGAAATATGCAGCAAATCTTTAAAGAATTTTAACTCAAAATCTAAAAGACTTAGAAAAAAAAGTTATTAAGAAATATTGTTCCTCTCATCGAGTTACATTACTGGTTAAATTTAATGCACTTATTTCATTTACACCCTATATATATATATATATATATATATATATATATATATATATATATATATATATATATATATATATATATATAAATATATATATTTGACGTTTAAAATATATTTTTGACGTTTCAATATGCTCTGTAAATACTTTACAGTCAAGATTTTGGCGCTGTAAGATTTATAGAAATTTCTATAACTCTATAGCGCTTACAGTACTGTAACTTGGTTACAGAATAGCAATTTGCTTACATCCTGTAACGTTGGTTACTTACAGAGTCTATAGAGCTTATAGAACAGTATAGAATAGCACAATCAGCCCTATTTTGTATAAAAGTTGTTATTTCTTAGCAACGTTGTTATTGCAAATAACCAATAATATCTGCGAACACTGAATAAAACATGAAAATGACAAGCTTTACATTTGTTTTTATTGGTTAAAATTTATAGCAACGTTGCTAAGACTTAACAACTTCTTTACAAAATAGGGGTAAATATAATGTCAAACAAAATTTGTTTCAAAATATCACAGCCTGCTAGATAAGCTCAGTGGAAAGAGAACAGCTCTCGTATTAATATATTAGTGGGTGGCACCCATGGCACCCACCATGCGCACGCCTATGGCCCAAAGGTTATATCCCGTTCACAGATTGGTACAAACTTGATAAAAAATCAATCGAAATCGAATGACGCGCGAATTTCAAAAAAACAAATATATTTTTAATCAATTACTGTCAGACTATCTACTTGTAGAACTTGTTACAATTACAAAGCCTAACATGTCGTTCTGTGTGTTAGTGTAGACGTGTAGAGACTTGAATGACGTAATGGTTTGAGGACACGTGCTCCTGCGGCTCGTGTCTATATTCACGCCTCACGTGCACGAAGTACGCGTGACTTACTTTGAATGCAAACAACAAATATGTACAAGAGATCGAATCACGATCACAAGAGAATGTCAAGAGATTGGAAAGTGGAAATCATTAAATGTTCATTGATTTTTTTATATTAAATATGTATAAGATTTTTTAGATTGTTATAGAAATATGCAACCGATTAGAGAAAAAAAAATGAAAGGGACATGATTCATTCGGGATTCAAACCCAGAACCTAATCAAAAATTTGTTTATAATATACTAGCTTATACCCGTGGGCTTCACAATCGCAACCGCGAACCAATTTATATTTTAACCCCGTACAACACGATTTTAGTGTTAATTTGAAAATATTTCAAACAATTCAGGAGTTATGAGCCCCCAAAAATTCATGTTTACATGTTTAGTCTCGGTCAAAAATGGCTCAATATCACGATTTCCGTAGTGTTTATTTTTGCAAAACTTTAGAGTGTTAATTTGTATATTTACGATATAAAAATAAAAACTCGGGGTCTCGTGGCCGCGTGCCTGAGTGTCAGGTCGCGAATCTGGGGAACCGGGTTCGATTCCGACCGACGCCAAATATTTCCAATTTTAAATGGCACAAATTTGACCCCTGGGGTGCACTCTCCACGCCAGCAATGAGTGCCCGTGAGGTGACGCCTGGTAAGCGCCCGCACGGTGCAAATATATCATCTTTACCGATATCTGTGTACAAAGCAGATTGGCACATCCAGCAATGGGTAATAAGCCGTGATGATATATTTATTTATTTATTATTTAAAAACTCCTCAAACCCGGGTTCAAAAATTGTACAAAATCGGTCAATATTTCGATTTTTGTTATAGATAGTGTTAATGGAACTTTTCAATTTAACGACTATCTCTTTCTATCGCAGCAAATAGTAAAAAAATGGCGCGTACAACTGCCAGTTGGGCTGTCAAACAAAACGTCAAAAATATTGCAGTCATTAAAATACCTGTATTCTCAGTGAAAATTTTAACGTCAATAAAAGCTTTTGTAACTTATTTCGATAAGATTTTTTAAAGTTATCTGAGATATTCTCACAATTCATGTCTAAATTTTTTAGAAACAAACGCCATAGATCTCAGTTGTTCTTACTATGCGCAGATCCCCATTGCGCATATCTTCAATCTCTTTAAATTGAAAAGGATTATTCTTGAAAAAACTCTAGAGCGTGGATTTGATATATTAATATTTGAAAAGTGTCAAAAAGGCCTTAGGGATTGCGAAAAATAGGATCGAAAATTTGGGAAAAAAATTTTCCCAAGAAAATCCATTTTATTTTGCCCACAACTCCTCAACGGTTTAAATTATTTTCAAATTAACACTAAATTCGTGTTGTACGGGGTTTAAAATATAAATTAACTCAATTCCAAATCTTAAAACCGTCTGGACAAAGTTTTATTTAAATATTTCTGAAGTGACGCCCGTTGCGAATTATTCGCAATTCTCCTCAAAATATCTACACTTTTATTTGGTTATGAATTTGGCTCAAATTTACAGGAAACACATAAAATTAACTAAAAATCATTTATTTATACTTAAAATTTGTTGAAAATGATTATTATATTATATTATTGATATTGATATATGATTATATTATTTAATGATTATTTTTTGATATTTCTTATGACCAATGAAATGTTCCATTTTGCGTCACGTGTTTGCGTTTTAACCAATCCTGTTATTATTATACTGAGAATAAAGCTCTAGAGATTATTCCCGGGAATAATCTCTGTAGCTTTTGTTTTTGTTGATATATATCAGATAGTAATCAACACATAAGTAAAATGAGCGAAAATGACCAATTTTGTGCCATTTCTGATCATGAAATAAATCAAAAAAATATATAAACCACTTCTAGAAATACCATAATTAGTAATTACATCTTTTGATTCTTTATTCTGCATTGGCAAAGTGTGTTCTAGTTATCAAAACAGACTCTGCAAAAACAGTTTTATAAAAAAATCTTTTGTATATACAAATTAATAATCGACTATTTTTAAAAATTGTAATTTCTACGTGAACGTGAAGTTGCTGTACACAATATTTAAAAAACGCACTTTTTTAATTGGAACTCTTCATTTTTTAATATTTGAATGAATTCTTCGTTGAAAAATAGGGGTACTTTGTGTAGCATGTCCTATGTTGAAAGATGATAGATTTTTAGTAAAATGGAAATTATTTAAATTGCATACGTTAATATTTGTATTTAAGTCTAGTTTAGTTGGCTGTGAACCTTTTGTTTTAGCCTTATGTTATATTTTTTTCTGTTTACTTCGTATTTTACATTTAATAAGATAGTAATTCATAATAATTCATTAAAATAAAAAATAATAAGTAGGTACTAAATACAATTTTCTTCTTTTTCCATCATGGCCCACTTCAATTAAATTTAATAACTAATGTAAATCAATGAAAATTAAATATTTTTCGTTTTACTAAAAATCTATCAACTTTCAACATAGAACATGCTACACAAACTACCCCTATTTTACAACGAAGAATTCATTCAAATAATAAAAAATAGGGTGTTCCATTTACAAAAATTGAGGTTTTTGAATTTTGTGAACTACAACTTTACGTTCACGTAGAAATTATAATTTTCAAAAATAGTCGATTGTTAATATGTATTATTGTAAATAAAAGCTTTCTTTATAAAACTGTTTTTACAGATTATAGAAATTCGATTCCGTTCTCGAGATATAGGGTGATAAAGAAGTGACCGTTTTTAGATGAAAAATAAAAAAAAAGTTGAATTACGCCGAAAGTAGTTGAGCATGAGTAAAATTTTTTTATGGTTTCATATATAAAATTTTCTGCTGAATTCAATAATAAAATAAAAAATATAGCATTCCATTTAAAATAAGAAAGTTAGGGTCTACTTCCGGTTAAACCGGAAATGCTACTGCTTTGAAAATATTTTAATTGTAACGGGCATGTCGGAAAACCCCTAGATACCAAATTTCGTAAAATAATGAATAGTTTTTAAAATAACGATAGCGTAAGCTCGTCCTGGGACATCCTGTATATAAGAATACATACCTATACATATGTCACGATTATACTACTATTTTTATATTTTATTTATCTATCTATTTATAAAATGTTATAGAATAAATTGCATTTCGCTTTTCTAATCATAACATAAATGTCACTTATTGGTTTAACAAACAGCGTTACATAAATCAACACTTTTTGCTAATAATAATAGATCAATACTTTTAATTGTATAAGATAAGACATACCTATTGTGCTATTGTTATATTTCTACACAAACAAATAATAATAATATTAGGAACTCAAACTGATAAAAATTCGGACGATTTTTATTTTCAACAAATTATAAAACTTAGGCATTTTAAGGGTCATCTTAGTTTCTACCGAGACCCTTAATTTTTGGCCCAATGAAAAACAACCTTGCAAGACATATCGGACAATACTCACAGAAAAATTTGCAGGGCTTAGTGATACAATGCTTAATAGAAGGCAAACCAGGCGACGGGCAAACCAGGCGACCGCCCGGGGCGAAATTGGTTTTAGGGCGACATTTTTTGAGACTATTTTTTTTCAAAATAAATTAAGTGTGTAGCTTTAATCATAATGCTGACAATTCCAGTTGCAGCAAACTTATAATAATTAAATCCTATTTATATTTTTTTACGTTATACTAAAAAAGAAGAAAGGTTAAATTCGTTGGCGATTATATCAATTAAAAACATTGTCATATCAAATACTGAAGAAGTAATTGTTGTTCAGGAAATCTACTGAAAAAATCTGATGTAGCCAGCACATAACCTCTCGCCAGATATTTTACCTGGTTGTACGCATAAAACGAAAAATATTTTTAAATACAAATACATATATTCATGTCTCACTACAAAATAATTCTCACATATATTTACAAAATCTATGGGATATTTTAATATAAACTATGTACAATACATACATTTTCTTTATATTCAATATCCTGAAATTTTCTTTTTCTACTTTCCTTCTCTTTTTCTTTATATTCGTCATTTTTTCGCAAATTCCTTTTATATTCTTTTTTACGTATATTCTTTTGCGTTGTTGACTTTTTTTATTTTCATAATCTTCATAATATTGTACAAATATTTTTGATAGTGACATACAAATATTTTTGACATTGACATTTATGTGTCATTTACAAACATTTGAATTTCTTGCCTTGAAGTAGTTTGATTTGAGATTTATTACATCAAATTATTTTATATGCATTTCTTTATCTCTAAATCTATAGAAGATACAATAATGAATTTATATATTCTTTAATATAAGTACTTAGGTACATAAATTTTCGATAAATAATATTTAGATGATTTTTTCTTGTAACTACTACTTCCGGTTGTCCAATTGTTACCAAAACTTAATCAACTCTTCCCATTATTGTTAGATTTAGGAATCCGTAGTTAAAAATGTCTTAAGTCTTAAGTATTTGAGAAATCGTGAATCCAACATCCACCCATCCCTCGACCCATCCACACACACATACGGACATCATCGTAAAAATGTTATAATCGGATTCTAGGGACCTTAAAACGTGCTTATTCACTAAAATCTGGATACGCGATTTTTAGCATGAATTCAATACCTCTCTTAGCGAGAGGTAAAAATACCCAAACATCAAAAAAAATTACAACAAAAGGTTTTATACGGAATCCTGTACAGAAAAATACACTGATGCAACAGCCCCTCGCCAATTTGGAAAAAGGCGACATATTTCGGTTTTTGACATTTTTCTTGTAAACTGTGATCTGTATCGAAATTTTATACATAACAAGATTCTTATATTTTTTACCTAGGATGAACCGTTAAAGAATTAAATTATATTTTCTGAATTGCTAAATAACGAAAAATATTTATACCGAGACTTATACCTACACTGAGAAATATTTTTTCTTTCCCTATATAGGCGGTGTGCACAAAAGTAGTCAGAGCCGACAGCGGACAAAAATGGCAAAAGTGGTTACTCATTGAAACACAGCAAGGTTATGTTTTATGTCAGAATAAATTTGCAATTTCTATTTTACAAAATATTTGCAATGAATGCGAATAATAGGACGTTAAATATTATGTAATGCAGTGGGGAATGTAATAATTCTTACAAAATTACCGATCGAAGTATCAAATTTTATAAATTTCCTAGAAGATTATATGAGGAACAGATGTATAAGAAAATAACTTTTCATCAAATATCTTCTACTAATATGAAAAATTCTTTTAGGTATACATATTTTCTCATTGTAAAAGATACTTATCGTATGAATAAAATTCCAACAATGGTCGTCTGATTGCAATAATGAATTATATAAAAATGTGTTCCTTAAATTACTATTTGAACAAGATATAATACAAGAAGCAGAAAATTGTCTTAAAATTGTATAATACTTGCAGTTGTATGAAATAGAAGTCTATTTTTGACATAATTCGTCTATTTATTATAGATTTTGTACATGTAATGTTAATGTTAAAGATAGAAATTCACATGGTTCGTATTTTTCGTGTATTTTCTTTTCCGAGTTTGTGCAACTAATTCCACTTATATTTTCAATGAAGAATCTTCTTCATTTATTGCGAATATAAAAGAAAGATGCTAACATCATACACTGATATCGTGATATGTAGAAATTTTCTTCTTTCCAATCATTCAAGTTTTCCAAATTTTTAATCTCAGTTTCCATGTATTGTGCATCTTGTAACATTTAACTAATATTATAAATTATAATATAAATATAAATATGATAAAATGGTTTACAAAAATCACACATATTATAAGAAAAATTATATTATCTGCCACAGTACTTTCGCTGGTATTTTGACTTTTTTGATTGTCACATCACATATATAGCATTTTAAATAGTTTCTTTATTCATTTCAATATTGTTATTGTATAATATTCATACACAATAGCAACAACTCAAAATAAAATTGTAAATTGTATCACTTTCTCGAAATGTCAAAGTTGATTCGGTACCCAAAAATGCCAATGTAGCCGTTAGAGGCGCTGACGCTCAAAATGTGCACATCGCCTATACAGAGCACGGAAGAGTTATTTTGAAAATCCGTTTGTTTGCAACCCAAAATACTAAAGACAACAGACCATATTTAATTGTTTAATGACAAAATTATAATTCTTTCGTATTTCTCTTCGTTACATCCATGTGAAGAGCTGATTAGACTTTGGTTAGAATTGGACAACCGGAAGTACCCTCATTTGAAGATTTTAACAGTTTTTCTTCAAAAAACTATGTTAAATATCATTTTTTCACATTTAATGTTATTATAAATATTAAAGAATATTTTATTCTCTATACTATTTGACTGCATTTTATACTTAATATTAAATAGATATAGAGTTAAAAAATTATAAAGAAATTAAATTTCATAAAGTAGCTATGGAAGCAGCGACTATATTATATTAAGAAAATTTTGATTGAAAGATGTCAGTGTCAAGTGAAATTGACATAGTGTGTTTGTCTTATAAATTTTACTGGAAATATAGGCTGGTATTCTGAGCACCCGACTAAAAAAGCGACTAGCTAGTCGCCCGACTATCATAATGTTACAATATATACTTTAGACGGGTGACTAGCTAGTCGCTTCCTTAGTCGGGCTTAGTCGCGAGCTCAGAATACCAGCCATAGGATCTTTTGCTATAAATTTTGTGTTTGGAATTTGCATAAAATACATGCAACTGCCTGAAGGTAAAGTACAAGAAATATAATCTTTTGCAAGGAACTTTCTGTATGAAATTTGTACAAAATACATAGAACTGACGGAAGGTAATGTGCTGGCCACATCAGATTTTTTAAGAGAGGAACGAGGCTCGTATTGGCTCGTATGTAATTACAAAAATACGAGGCTGGTTCGAATAGAGACTGTGCCGTAAAACTATTTTCAGTAACTAAACTACTACTCTTTATTTACTAGAAAACGCGTAAAGTAAAAATAAATTGAACGCGTTGAACGAAATTAATCATAAATTTATGTAACCTAAATTTCAAAATTACCCATAAACTATTAATAATTTACTAGCACTTCGGACATCGACTTTCCTAATTTACAAGTTCCATAGCCATAATTATATTTTATGATTAAATAGTTATGTCGATAGTTATGCTATCATAATGTACAGGGTGTTCATTTTAAATGGGCACCATTGATATCTCGAGAACTATAAGAGCTACAAAGATCGTTAAATGGGCAAACAATTTCTATTTCACAAGACAAATTTAAATAAAAGAAAAATTTTTTTTTTTTGGGCCAACGGTTCTCAAAATACAGGACATAACATTTTAATTTTAAATGAAAACATATATTTTTTATTTGTTAGGGAATTTAATTCAAAAAACGATTTTTTTGAGAAAAATACACAAAGTTTTATACTAACTTGATTAAAATATGCCTATAATAAAAGTGCCACGAATGGAAAAAATGACATCGTAGTAAACTTGTTAAAAAATGTTATTTTTACCTCCCGCTACCCTTGGTAAGGGAGGTGTTGAGAATTGAATAATTACAGTCGTAAAATTTGATAACAATTTTTATTTATTTATAGTTCCAGATATAATAGGCTCAAGTATTCGGCAGATTAGTAGTAGAAGAATAGGTATTAGTTAGTGGATTAAATAGTTAGATAAATAGTAGAATAGTTAGAATATTTAGTATAGTTAGTATAGTTACCTTCAAATTTCCTAAAATGAGAAATATATTTTATTATTAAAATCTTTGTTTTGAATAATAAAGACTTAGACTTACTTTGTATTTGACTGTAATTATTTTTCTTTTGACTGAATGTTTTTTCATCAATTTTTTTTATAAACAACTTGTCATATCTTTTTTCTTTTTGCCGAATACTTGATTCACAAATATAATTTTGACTACTAGATTTTAATATATATTTATAACAAATAAATAATTTTCTAGCCGTAATAGGAGGTATAGAGATCGTGCTAAATATCGCATATCGAGATTTTGGTAAATGACCACGTTTTAAGGTCCCTAGAATCCAATTTTAACATTTTCACGATGATGTCTGTGTGTATGTATGTGTGGATCCTCCACTCTATCTCAAATACTATCATTCAGAAAATCTTGAAACCTTGTATTTCGAACTTTTTCTATTATGGAAAGAGCCCATTAGATGTTGGTGTAATCGGAAAATAGGAAATGTCACTTTACTTGAAGCTCAAAATAGTTTTTCTTCGAAGAATACATTTAAATGTTATTTTTTCGAGATTAATGTTATTATAAAAATTAAACATTATTAAATTTTTTACAGATTTGCATTAATACTTTTTTATATATATTATGGATAAAGTTATAAAATTATCTATAATAATTTAAATCCCGAAGCCTAGGCTTTAAACAAACAAAACACCTTGGTTACGCAGTTATTCAAATGTATGTAACTGACAGATAAATGTCACTGTCAAAGAACTAATCGTTTTAAAAAGAAAAAAATAAATAGAAGAATAGGAAAGGAAATAAATACAGTTTCCAGCGTAAGTAAATATGTAGGTATGTATTTAGATTAATAAAAATTGATTCGCAAAAGAGTTTAGCTAATTCTTATTTTTGGATTAGTGAATTCTATTCTACCCCGGTATTTAAAATTTAATCATCATTTTATTATCAAAAATGAAAGTTACTTGGATTATACTATATTTTAAGAAATAAACTGCCAAATTAGAGTAAAATTCGATAATCCAAAAATATGGACTAGCTTAATCTTTTTTGTGCGTCGGGAGGTAAATGGCGGGAGGTATTGTTTTGACCACACCAGATTTTTATTGTTATAATTCGCTTATTTCATATTTTATTATTAAAATTTGCCAAAATTATTATTTTTATTCACAAAATATAACCGTTTTTTATACTGTCAAATAATAATATTAAAAGAAAAGACTTTCTGTAACCTGCGTATATTTGTTTATGTAACATAATATGATCGCTGTATGTAATATAATTAATTATGAATTATTAACCAAAAAATACGTTTACATATAAAAATTAATATAATTAATAAATTACATAATAAACTAAATTTTAATTATTTATCATATCAAGTGACCTCTGGCACAAATTAATTCTCATATCTATTTTTAATAACATATGCATATCACTCATACAAACTCATTACATAACTATCAAAAATAATATGTAAACAATTGGAAAAATCTTTATAAAAAATCTTGTTCAACAAAATAACAAAACGGTGTCATACACACTCACTGTATTTCATTTGTTTCATTGTGTTGCTATGTAACTAGATTAAGTAACGCAGTTGAATAATAAAATTGTAAATTGGTCTGACTTATGTCATAGTTTTTGTCAGTGACACAAGAAGTTTCAAAATAATTTTATTTATGTAGTGAATTACATAATTATTCAAATAAATCCATAAAAAATAATTATATAAATGTTTGATAAACGATTAAGAATTAACTATTTCATTTTTATCAAAAAACTGAATCACTTCCACACAAAATATTATAATTGTTCGGGTAAGATCGGTTGAGTTCGGCCCGTATTGTTATTCAAAACACATGCTTACGAAATAGTTGCATATTTTGTGTACTGTAAACATTATATAAAAGGTTTATATACGTATTATTTTACAAAAAAAAAAACTATTACACACATATTGTTGTAATAACATTAATTATTTAATGTTATTGAACAAAATTTATGTGTTTTGCATATATGATTAATGTAATTGCTATTTAGAATATTCAACAACAACAATTATAATATTCAAAACAAATGAATCAAATTAAAATCTATAAAAACAAGGTCATATTATGTAAAATCAAAATTCGTACTTACCTGGGTAAAAATCAATGAGTGTGGTTCGCTTTTGTTGATTATACACTTGTAAAACAAGTAACACTCTGATATTGTCACTTAATTTATGTAAATATCAACGAAGATTGTTAAAAATATTAATAATAACTTGAACAACAACGTATTTTAATTTATAAACTGACACTTTTCTACACAAACCGCGCATAGCGTTATGTCATAACTTCGTTGAACACGTTCTCTATAGTTTGTATTTACGCCACCAGTCAACAAAGGCGTTACTAGTCAATGTTTACAAAACGATTGTTTAATTATTTTACATTATTGCGTAACAGTACACAATAATTTATTAAAATTATTGTTAAACAATTATTTAGAATATATGTTATACGTTTTTGTTTGTATATAACATTACATAACAGTTATAATCAATTCATATTTGAAAATATTAATGTCACTACATGTGGTTTGAGACATGCGCATTAATTTATAAAGCTTTGTCCACACTTACCTAATATAACCACACATTTTCATTTATATTTTTGCTAATTACACAAATACAATTTAAATTTGTACACAATATATAAATAAACAGAAATATATTGACAACAAACTATGTAAAATCAAAAATAGCATGCACGATTTCTTGTCCCAACTTTTTACAAACTACAGCTTTACATTTTTTACAACTGACAATAATTAGCAGTGACAGCTGCTGTCAAACTCTCCACAAATTTTGTGATTATTGACACATTAATTGTTGTAAAACTATAATAATTAACATGGATAAAAAGAAAAAATCGCCGAGAAAACCGTCTGCTCCCAAACTGAAAGATTTGGAGTATGTTAACAATACTAACCTATAAAACTGTGACATTTTAAATTATTCTTTTATTTTAGTGTCCAACAAAGGAAATTAGCTTTAATAAAGCAAAAACAATGCGATACTATAGCTTTAAATATTGTTAGCAAACTTATAGAGTGTAGAGTTGAAGAAGACGTTTTTATTCGAAGCGTGAGTAAGAAATATGTTTCTTTTTAGATCTTCTTTTGTACACGGGGTGCTTTATGTACACTCAGGTGCAAAGAAAAAGGGGTTATTTTTTGTTCATTATCTCGACAACTATAAGAGCTACAATACGAAGTTGGTTAATAAGACAAAAGTTGTCCGTTGTCCTATACTGTTCCATTTAAGCCATTCAGTAGATGGCACTGGCAACAGCGCAAATCTGAAGTAGCCGAAATTACATTGGGTGAACTTGTCTCTAATTTTAGCCAATCAGAGAGGGCAAAACTATTCCCTATGCTCCGCAATACCGAATGGCTTAAATGGAACAAGGTATAGAATGCCATCTTAGCAATTCATTGTTTATTCGAAAGTAATGCATAGGTCACTAGATTCAGACAAATATGTAAATTTTACAGTTTTTGTTTTTGCAAAAACATCTAATTATGAAATAATTCTAGACTTTGATTTGCACTTCTTTAGAGTATTTTTTAACCTCTCGAATGGCGATAGAGTATTTACTAACTTTACAATTTCATGTTTGATAATTATTATTGACCATAATGCCTGTTAAATAAACCCATGAGCCCGTAGGGCTTTCGAGACTATTGCCTGGCAACTAGTTTGAGAAAAATCTGGATAATTATTTTCTAATTTATCGAACTCTCGAATTATATTTAATTAGATTTTTTTTATCCATAAGTTTCAAACGGAATTAGTCTGTCATGCTATTGTAACGCCATCTATTGTCGTAATTAACTAGCTCCATTCATTTACATGGCTCAGTTGGTAAGTCAGTTTTGACAATTAGAACCAACGCCCAAATGTAACTAGACAAAACATTCCCTGTCCCTCCTCACTGAATGTTTTGATTTCGGCTGGCGAGACAGAGAAACTAGAGATAAAGATATGTCTTGTCTAGTTCGAGTATTTCTCACTAGAGGCCACGTAGAGTGTCAGTGTATAGTCTAGTATTTAGTTTCAATGTTGCTCACTAGAGGCCACGTAGAAGCATGTGTATTTAGGGTACCTTTATAACCAGGGTATGGCCATGGGCCAAGATCGCCGCCATTGTCGGTAATTGATTTTCCTATTTATTTGTAATAAATGTGATATTATATTATAAAATAATATTAAATAATCACACTGTGAATTTAAAAAGGTAATAAAAATGAATTTATTTAAGATATATACAATTATTATTAAGACATTCATTTATAGGTTATGTAGAATATATGATATGTGTTGTTATTATCACATCTAATTTAATATCACTAGTTCTTAATTACATAATAATTATATATTCTAAACTTACCTTTTAAAAATTTAAATGATTGTGCTTAATATTGGTAATTTTTAGTTGTTTTCAGTGACAGTAATCGTGGTGGGTATCTTAACAAACTACACAAGTAAATAAGATAAAATATATTACTTACACTTTAAATACATATTAAAATGATAATTAAATGTGTTTTTCATTAAAATAAAACAAATAGCCACGAAAATACATAATAATTTGCGCAAGAACAACACATATAACAGATGACCCGGTAATGGCGGACGAAACGTGGGCCACGCCATGGCCATACCCTGGTTATAAAGGTACCCTACTCTAGAGCCACCATCATGCACCATCTGTTAAGCATTGGCTACATTAGCCGGCCTTTTACGCGCTGCCGGGGCGGTAAAAATTGGCCGTTCAAACGAGTTGCAAAAAATACTGTTTTCAATATTTTTTTTTACAGAAAACCTGTTATAATAAAAATGTTTTATTTATTCTAATAGATATAAGTTTTCATAAGGAATAACATATAAAAAAATAGTGGAAACCCCTATTAAAGATTTAGCCCTAAAATTTGGAAACATTCTGCTAATTCGTGTGTTGAAAATAATCTTAAATTGGCATATCACCAGAACAGTAATGCCAACTCCTTTTGCCGACCTAGGTCAGCAACAGCGCATTTCTGGACGATTTTGAATTCTGTAATACTAGTCAAAATGTTTCATGGCTTCGAAATCGTAGCTTTTACAGTTTCCGAGATACCAATAGTAATAGTGGCCCTAATATAAAAAAAAATACCTTTATTCCGCAGCCATATTGTAAAACCGAGACCGTAGACACAGCTTTAAATAAAGCTGACATAAAAAAACAATATACTATTATTTTTACAGCTAAAATATTTAAACCAATGTCACTATCAAGACATCGTAGAAGAACGCGCCATCACCAAATTATGCGGGTACCCAATTTGCGGCAAAGAAATCAAAGACATACCCAATAAAAAATACCACATTTCTACAAAATCCAACAAAGTTTATGATATTACTGATCGTAAAAATTACTGCAGCAATTTTTGTTACAAAGCCGGTGTACATATAAAGAGTCAAATGCTGTCAAGTCCGTTATGGTTTAGGGACAAAGAGGAAATCCCTACATTTAGTTTGTTACCAAAAACAGAAAATGGCGTTCCGGGGGAAGAAATAAATCAAGGAATTATTAAAATCGATAAATTAGACGTGGAAGAAGATGGAACTGAAAATTTTACTTCTATTTCTCAATTTACAGAAGATGTAATGAATGATTTACCTGAAACTGTTTACGATAAAATTGATGTTGAAAGAAATATTCAAAAAAATGAAAATACTCAAATATTAGAAAATAATAATGAAACAAATATAAATTCATATTTTTCAAATATGTATGGAACTAGTATTGCAGATATTTTAAAAGAAAACGCTAAATATTTTGAAGAAAACAATTTGAAAAATGAAAATAACGAAACCAAAACACAAAATAAAATAATTAATTCAAAACCCGGTACATCTTATTCAACAAATAAAATAAATAATAATATGCAACTTTCTGAAAATGTAAATAAATTACAAATTAATTCAATTAATATTGAAAATAATGAATCCAAAACTACACAAAATGAAATAATTAACACAGATAATATTCAACATATTTCTGAAAATTTGAATAAATTACAAATTGATTCCAAAAATATTGAATCTAATGAAACCAAAATTAAACAAAGTGAAATAATGAATTCAGAACCAAGCACGACTTCTTCATCTTCTTCTTCTTCGTGTAAAATAGGTTTCGATCGGACACTAATCAACACAAACCCAAAATCTAAAGGAATTTTGAAAAAAACTTCGAAGAAATCCGACAAAAAACGTCGAGTGTCTTTTTCAGCAGAAAATTCAGTAAAGGAAATAGATAATATTTCAGGTAATAATTAACTGTGTATTATGAAATGTAAGGGCCGTCCTATATATTTATTCAAATTTTTAAAAGTACTGGATATCTCATTTTCGATGTTTTTTTTAAGGTATCTCGGGTAATATTAATGATAGAGCGAAACCGTTTGCACATTGCATAGTCAACTTTTCGTGAAAAGTTTAATAGTTACCACAGGAATTTTCGATCTTCTTTTGTTTCTGAGCTACAGGCAAAAACTTGTTTTTCACTCATTTTCATAATATCTCATATCTTATTTATTATGATAGAGAAAAAATGTTTTTATAAAAATTTTACCGTTTTTCAAATAGAATAAAATGGCGTAATTAGATTTTTTGAAAACAATTATTCTCGAGATATAACAAACTTATGATTTTTTAAATAGGAACCTATCTTGAAAGTAATCTCGTCTTTTTGCTTATTTTATAAGATTTTCAATGATATATAACAAGACTTCATTCTTTTGTTTTAAACATTAATATAAGACGAATTATTAATTTATTGGGGTGAAAATATTGGAAATTATTAAGAAAAAATCTGATGTGGACACCACACGACTTCCTTGTACGCAAGACCAATATGAAGTATAGACCCAATTATAAAATTGCACGTATTTGACCTAATTTGACATTAACATCTATTTTATTATTTTTTTGTTATTTTTTGTCCTAATCCATAGCAAGCTTCATTACAAAAACCAAAAAGTATATGTTTTAAATTTACATATCTCGCTTATACAAAGGGCTAATTTAATAAGACTTGATGTGCTAGGAGCAGAATTTAATTCTCTAAAACTCTTATTTGAAGCATTTATTTCTAAAATCATAATGAAACCATTTTATTCAAGAAAAACTGTTGACAACTTCAGGTAATATATCACTTCCGGTTAGCCTGTTTTAACCAAAATCTGCTATGTTATTCCAATTGATATAAAAGTCTTATTTACCAAATTTGAAAAGTTTTGGATTATATTTTAATATAGTTCTTCATTAAAATCTATTATAGGCTTCAAATAAAGTACCATTTCTGGAAATTATGTAATGACCAAAAAGGGAGGTGCACAACTAGATGTTATAGAAGTCCTAAATACAAAATTTCAACTTTCTACGGCTTACCGTTTTTGAGTTACGCGAGATACGTACGTACGTACAGACGTCACGACGAAATGAATCAGAATGGATTCAGGGATGGTCAAAATGGATATTTCCGTTGAACCGAAATTTTTCGCGATTACAATACTTCCTTTACTTCGTACAAGGAAGTAAAAATGTCGAAAATTATTTCATAAATAGTGATAGTCATGGAATCGAAAAAAAAATTAACGATTTATCTGTAGGATTTGTGATTTCCGTGAAAGTTATAATTATTACTGGTAGTAAAAAATGAAAAAACCTATTACACATCATCATTTGCATATTTCTAATAATACTTGTGTCAGTTTTACTCATTTTTTCAATTTATTTACTTCAGAAGCATATTTTAAACCATTTTTTTCGGATTATGTCAAAGCCAACTGTAACGTCGATAAATAGTAATTAAACTAACCCGAAAATAATTCTTTAAGAATAATTTTCAGATCAAAATTAATAGATATTGAATCAAAATAAACAAATGATGATTTGTAATAAATTTTTTCATTTGTTTCTTAATAATTTCCAATATTTTCACCTGAATAAATTAATAATTCGTCTTTTATTAATGTTTAAAACAAAAGAATGTCGACTTGTTATATATCATTGAAAAGCTTATAAAATAAGCAAGAAGACGAGACTATTTTCAGCATAGGTTCCCATTTAAAAAATCATAAGTTTGTGTTATATCTCAAGAATGATTAAGTTTTCAAAAAATCTAATTACGCCATTTTATTCTATTTGAAAAACGGTAAAATTTTTATAATAGTATATTAAAGAACGTATTTTATAATACATGTTTTTTTCGCACGCGTCAAAATTTAGAAAACGAGCGTTAGCGAGTTTTCTAATTGACAAGTGCGAAAGAAAGTCTTATAAAATGAGTTCTTTATACTATTTTTTATATTTTGCACCTTCTACAAACTAAAATATTTTTAAAAAACTGTTAATATTAAACCGAGTTGATTTAGGGAAATTTGTAAGAGAAGTGTTGTAGTTGGTAACATTGAATTGACCACATTCAATTATTATTTGAAAGTTCATGTCATTTCAATATTTACGAACAAATTTAAGTGAATTTAGTGTAATCATGGAAGATGAAATCAGTTGCACTCCGCCTGAGCTACGTAATATAGCTCAGACTACAGGAAATAATCTACTTCCTAAAAAATCGCGCGAGATTTATGAGAAAGAATTTGCAAATTTTGACACATGGTGTAATGATAATAATGTCAAAGGCGTAACAGAACAGAGAATGTTTTGATTGCTTATTTTGAAATGCAAAGTAAGACGAAAATATGTATTATTATTGTTATTATTATATTTATTAAATAAAGTGATTAATAGATTAATTAAGTAAAAGAAATTTTGAGGTTATATTGAAATTTATTATCTTCCAGCTTTGACGTTTGACAATTTAACCCTTTCAGCCTCAGTGTACAGGAAATTTTTATTTTTTCTTATAATTGAACTAAAACTTGCTTTAAAATTAATTAAAAATAATTTTCTATCGTTCAAAGGTTCAATCTACAAATTTTTAGTACTACTAGGTCCATCTATGTGGACTAATTCGAACATTATATTAACATTTACTTACTCAATTTGTGATTATATTTGTACATTTTCATGTAAATAATCTTCCCTAAATAAAAAAATAATAATAATATCGACATTATATTATTAAAATGAATTGTCAATTAACTAAAAATAAATTAGGTAAATATGGGTTAAAGAAACGTCATCTAGTACCAACCGTCTAAATCAAAAAATTGCGTATCGAAATGAAGGTCATTACGATACGCAATTGCGTATCGTAATGACTTCATTATGAACGCAAAATATAAAAAAAACATTTTTTCTATATCATAATAAATAAGATATGAGATATTTTCAAAATGAGCGACTATAAAACTTTTCTCGAAAAGTTGACTCTGGAATGTGCAAACGGTTTTGCTCTATCGTTAATATTACTCGAGATACCTTAAAAAAACATCGAAAATGAGACACCTGTACATGAAATTTGCTATCTAACAGTATAAAAACAATCATAATACGTTGTTTTATTAAAATATTACATTTTTATTAAATACAGGTGGCTTCGCATAATATATTTGAAATAATTGAGTTATTAAAAAAGAACAAACCTGTATTGGGATTTTCAAATAAGAAAACGCTAACTAGCGGCAAATATTAGAACTGCAAACAGTGGTGCACATTTGATATTTACATGAAACTACAACTATATGACTACAAAAACTCTATTTTACGTACTAGAATTATAAATAAAAAATATTAATAAATGAGAAAATAATACGAAAACTAAAGAAATACAATTGACAGATATGCTACGTTCACACACGTCAACAAAAAGTGTACCAGTGTTTAATGCGATCAGCGCCATCTCTTGATACTTGAAAATCCCAATAGTTTTTATACTTAATTTTAGAGTTATGTAGGAATAATTTTTAATTTTATTATTATCCATCCCAGGTACTAAAAAAGTAAATGAAACTGATCGATTCAAAAAACCAGAACAAAATAATGCAACACAAGAAAAAAAATACAAAAATGAAAATCTCATTGGTGTTGTACAAGAACGTTCTACAATTTTTAAAAAAGAAGTTGACAATTTGGTGAATGATAACTTTATCTCTATCTTAAACCAGGATGGAAGTTTAAGTTTTAAGAAATGTATATCTATACAAGAATATAAAGAAAATTATGCAAAATATGCTGAAGAAACATTAAAAAAAATGAAAGAATTCATTTTAGAAAAACCTGTCCAAAAAATAACATATAATAAAATAAACTGTAAAGAAAATATTGTAACCACAAATAAAGATGGCGAAAATACAACAAATAATTTAGATACAGGTATGTACAGGATGTTCAAGGTAACACGACAATAGTACGCGAATGGTGGGAAATGTCTATAAATTTATTTCGTTTAATTTAAAATATAGATTTTAAACTTGCAAAAACTGAATGTTATTCAAGTATTTCACCATTTAATATTATATTCGGCATTGTATCCACAAGCCCTGCAAATAAATCTAGACTAAAATATGACCTTTTTAATGCCGGTCAATTTATTATCATCCGTCATTTAAATAAATCTTATATACATATTGGCGCCAAATTTTGTAGAGATGTTCTTTCAGCTTCAGGACGTGTCGTAGAAGTTGTTAGAATTCAAAATATTGCATGGTTTTTCATAATTAATTTTCAAAGATTACATAAGAATAACATTGGCATAAGTTTCGAACCGGCCTTACCGACAGAGTCAAAATGTCAAAACCACACTTTTCTGCTGTCAATCAAATATTTTCATTAATAAATCTATAGTTTTAACAAATTTTAAGTATAAATAAATAATTTTCAGTTAATTTTATGTGTTTCCTGTAAATTTCAATCGATTTCATGACCAAATAAAAGTTTTTATGTTTTGGAAGAATTGCGAAAAATTCGCAACGAGCGTCATTTTAGAAATATTTAAATAAAACTTTATTCAGACGGTTTTAAGATTTAAAATTGAGTTCATTTATATTTTAAACCCCGTAGAACACGAATTTAGTGTTAATTTGAGCATAACTTAAACCGTCGAGGAGTTGTAAGCAAAATAAAAACCAATTTTTTCCAAAATTTCGATTCTATTTTCTGCGAATCCTAAAACCTTCTAGACACTTTTAAAATATTAATATATCAAATCAACCTTCCAAAGTTCGTTTTTGCAATAATTAACTCTCTATGTTTAACCGAAATCGAGATATGGACCGATTTTTAACCTCACATTTTTAGCCAAAAATGTACAATTCTTGAACCCGGGTTTAAGGATTTTTTAACTAGAAATTTAACCACGTCTATACCGGAAATATACAAATCAACCCTCTAAAGTTCATTTTTGCAAAAATAAACATTCTATCGTATAAAATTTGGCAGAGTTTGTGGGTTATACGAAAAAGGAAAAATCACACTTGAATTCACTTAAACTAAAACTGTTTATTCTTCATTTACAATACAAGTTGTGAACAACAATTTATATAATTGCGTAGGCTTCCACAGTCTGAGTCATGAGAAATATTCGTTTTCCGGGAATGGACTGTGTCATATTTTGAGTCAGAGCTCAACGTTTCGCCCACAGTCGTATGAGGCATCTTCAGGAACAAGGGGGATAGTACCGTCTGAAACAAGGTTACCCGACGTGTCAACCACGCTAGAGGCCGAGTTTAAGCAACAAGAGGGGGAGACTCAGTTTACAAGGTTACCCGACGTGTAAACCACGCTAGAGGCCAAATAAACCAAGTGACGAAAGGAAGGCCGAGAAGACAGTTATATACTAATCTAAAGATACGGTAGATAAGCAAAGCTAATGAGGACCAATGGGAATCGAGTTCGTAATGGTAGATTGGGCGTATCCCTTACATTAAAGGATTCTCGAATAACATAGGTAGAATTCTTAATAAAAACAATATTAAGGTCTTTTTTAAACCTCCACAAAACATCTCAGAAATACTCCCCCAAACTAAAGATAAACGCGAACCCTTGTCGTCACCCGGTGTTTATAGTATTCCTTGTTCTTGCGGCACAGTATACATAGGTGAAACAGGAAGGAGTGTTCACACTAGATTGTCAGAACACAAACGCTGTCTGCGTAATGGTATGGTATTAACATCTGCGGTCGCAGAACACCAACACAGGACATAACATCTTATTTGAAAATTGCCGCATTTTAGCTCCTGTCCCTGAGTTTTACAGACGTAAATACATCAATCGGGATGATGGCTATTTCTTGAGCCACATGTGGAAACCGGTGATTCTCGGAACACGACACGCCCAATCTACCATTACGAACTCGATTCCCATTGGTCCTCATTAGCTCTGCTCATCTACCGTATCTTTAGATTAGTATATAACCGTCTTCTCGGCCTTCCTTTCGTCACTTGGTTTATTTGGCCTCTAGCGTGGTTTACACGTCGGGTAACATTGTAAACTGAGTCTCCCCCTCTTGTTGCTTAAACTCGGCCTCTAGCGTGGTTGACACGTCGGGTAACCTTGTTTTAGACAGTACTATCCCCCTTGCTCCTGAAGATGTCCCATACGACTGCGGGCGAAACGTTGAGCTCTGACTCAAAATATGACACAGTCCATTCCCGGAAAACGAATATTTCTAACAATTTATATAACTGACGAACCGAAAATTGAATACGCATATCTTCTAGTGGCGCATCTATAAAAGCTAGCGAGAGAGTGGGGTAGTTCAGTAATTACGTCATATGCGGCGCGCTTCATTTAAACTACTGTCCTACCGGTAAACACATCTTTCAAAGTGAACCTTATTGTCACAGTAAATAAGAACTATAATTTTAAGCAGTTCATTTCGTCGCCAATATCTTAATTAATAAAAGTTAGCTATTTAAGCTATCATTCACTTAAGTTTGATTATTACCCTTTCGATTAAATAAAACATATTTCCCTAATTTATAATAACAATTATTCTATTTAAGTTGTAAAAAACTTTGCATGGAATTACATGTTCGTTCAATTTCGAGGATGTTCGTGAAACATCGAGTGAAGCGGCCGGAAAAGCCCATTTGAAAGACAGCGAAACATTTTTAGGTTACAGAAACCTAAGAACACGACATATATTAATATATTAATGTGGATACACAGACTTATTTACGTACCTTAAACTTAAAAAGAAGAAATCTAAAGTTTTGAAAAGAACTGATTTGAAATTCCTCAAAAACGCTAACAAACAAAATCTCAGTCGGTATGTCGGTAAACTCTCGGATATGCTTGAACCTGCGCAAACTTGATACTCTGTAGTTCAGAATGTGCAAAGTTGATTTCAATTTGAAATAAAACCTTTGTTATTTATTAATGTAATGTGTATATATTGTATTAGGAAGTAATAGAAAAATGTTTACAATTTGATGTTATTAATATCTCAAAGTTAACTTCTTCATAATAACAATAATATCAGCATCAAATTACAAGCCTTTAAATTATGACCCTTATGTGTTCTGTCAATAGAGTCTACTTTGAAAGTATCGTTTTTGGTTAGGACAATGCTTCATATTTCGCGCTATACTCTGACGTCATACTATTCTACGGCAAATACAAAAAGATATTTAAGCGCGAAATATGAAATCAAATTTCAACACATCGAAATCGCGATATTGGACCATTTTTGGCCGAGACTAAACATGTAAAAAGTAACTAATCGAAAGAATTTTGTATATATTTTTCGCCATTTGTGTAGGTTTTTATTTTTTGTTGAATTATATATAAGCCTTGAACTAACTCTGTTTCAGAAAAGGAAATTCAAGAATCAAACCCAGATTCTAATAAAAAATCCCGTCTTTTACGTCTGCGAAATTCGTCAACATACAAACATTCAATTCTTTCTAAACCTAAATCACAAACACAGTTAAAATTAGAAATTGCGGAACCTGATTTTCAAACGAGACTAAATACTTGCATATCTGAGTGGTTTACTTTTGAAACGGCCCTATTTCTCTACGGAGAAGAATATGTGAAGAAATTTATATCAGATAAAAGTTTCAAACAGTTTATGAGCAAGAAAAAGAACTTAGAATTGGACGAAAACAAACAAAGACAGTATGATGAGATCTGTAAAAGATTGAATTTGATGGAGATGGCAGATCAAAAGTTTGACGAAAAAATTACAGGTTAGTAATAGTTATTTGTATCACTAGGCCAGAAACTGAACATTTTTGTACCGACTTCTCCATAAATTCTTCGTATATTTCTCTACATTTTATTCTGTTACATAACCTAAAAAATTAATATATTTTTATCGGTTTTGCATTGCAAGTTTAATTATAATTACTTACATTTGAGCTTAAAATGCGTAAATATTTTATATGTATTGAAAATATACAAACATTCGTTATATATACAGGCTGAGTCTGGGAAGACGCCCCCCCTTTAACTTTTTTATTATAAGTAATAGAAAAAAATGGCTCATATAAAAGTTTTATTATTTTACATATACTATTTGATGGCAGATGTAGATATTTTTTATAAAGTCAGGTTTACAAAATACGACTATCAACTTTTTTTTTCAAATGGCAACCTATAATTATTTTAATGAAATAGAAACCGCCATTTTTTCTCTTTTCAACGATGTATTATTTTTTATTAATGTATTTGAAAAATTTCGAGAAAAATGAGATAATTTAGAAATATTGGAAATAATTTTTAAACAAATATTATATGTGGCTAAGTGAAAATAAACAAAACGTAACAATGTAAAACAATTAAATTAATGTCAAAAAAGTATACATTTGTTTGTTACTTAATTTAACTTATTTTGTAAACAAAAAAAAAACATTTTGAAATGTTTACGAAGAAGGAATTAATTGATATGATTCTAATAATTGGTGAATCGACTGGAATCATAAGAAGAGCAATAAGAATTTACCGGGAACGGTTTCCTAGACGTCTATCAGAAGATACCTACAGATGTAGAAGACATGAAAGAGCGTATTCGAAATGCTTTTCAGAATATTTCGCGAAACATGCTGGCAGAAGTTCGAACACATCACGTTCAACGCTTGAATTTTTGTATTACAGAACATGGTCGTAATTTTGAACATTTGTTTTAAGTTGTTTTTGTTATTAAATTTATTGTTTTAGTTTGCTAAGTTGTATAGCACTGTTACGTTTTGTTTATTTTCACATAGCCACCTATAATATTTGTTTAAAAATTATTTCTAATATTTCTAAATTATCTCATTTTTCTCAAAAATTTTCAAATACATTAATAAAAAATAATACATCGTTGAAAAGAGAAAAAAATGGCGGTTTCTATTTTATTAAAATAATTATAGGTTGCCATTTGAAAAATAAAAGTTGATAGTCGTATCTTGTAAACCTGACTTTATAAAAAATATCTACATCTGCCATCAAATAGTATATGTAAAATAATAAAACTTTTATATGAGCCATTTTTTTCTATTACTTAAAATAAAAAAGTTAAAGGGAGGGGGGCGTCTTCCCAGACTCACCCTGTATTTTGTATACTTTCGCATATTTTTAATGACAGATGGCGGAAACTCAATTGTATCACGTGAAGTTAATTGTAGTTACAAAACAAACTAGCCCTAAAGTTGAAACTTATAATTAATCTATACGAGATGTCAGTATTGACAGCATGTTATTATTTTTATGACAAAATTTAGTTATTTAAGTTACAACAATTAAAGATTTAGCCCTAAAATTTGTAAACATTTTACTAATTCTTGTGTTGAAAATTATCTTAAATCTGCTGCAGCAGTAAATTTGCCACTTTTTTGCCTGGTCAAACAAATAACTATTTACTAACCGTTTAGGTAAAAAACGAAGACCACTACCGAGGTATGACTCTCTAAAAGAACAGGCTGAGCATATGGACTTAAAAGTCCAAGCTTTTTATGCCGGATGTTATGAAGTATTTGAAGAAGACGTAACAGATACAGACACAGATGTTGAAAGTGGCGACGAAGGCAAATCTGAAGTAGTGCAGGGCCCACCTGCGGTTTTACCTTTGGTGGAGAACAAAGACTTAATGGCCATCAGAAAGAAAATTTTCCAAACTTGTATTAGCAGATCGTAAGTAGTTTAATTTTTTTTTAAATATACTTGCATTGACAAAAAGAGCGCGCGATAAGGATGGATAACACCATAGACTAATATCACTGTATAGACTACTAACGTAAATGGGAAACGCTCAGCGTCCAAACTTGTTGGAGCGGGTTACGCGGCGTGTGGTGTTCGCGATCAGTACCTAGCGCCACGCGTAGATATCTGTATATTCTACAACTTCAACGCAACGCTCCCACCACATCTCATCTCTTATCACTTCCCCCCTCCCCCGGCGCCCGTGCATCGTTCGTCAAGCAGTAGCACAGCGCACAATATATTTCTTATAGATTGGCCCTATGCTGTGCGCTTGTATTTATTATAAATGTAAATTAATTTAATTGTTGCCCCTGAGTATAATAATTGTAAAAAAATAAGAATGAAATAATATATAAATAAATATCTAGATTTGAAAATTAATTTTACCAAACTGAAGTTTATCAGAATTTTTTATGCTTTCTGAAGGAGGATCTTGTTTGAATTTTCTTTAAATTAATCGAATTTCTGATTGATTAAATATGTGCAGGACATCCATTAATAAGAGTACAAGTTTGTTCCAATGAATTAATAAATAAAATAAAGATTATAGTGGCAAGTTCTTTATTTTTGATTTTAATATTTTCAAATAAAATTTTATATACTAGTTAAAAGTGTGTACGAAAATAAACAATAGAAGTTTATAAATAAAAAGTTATTATAATTATTTTAAAGATTTAACTGTAAAAAGGTTGCCAAATTATACAAATTAAATAAGAAATTAAAGAATAAGTGAAAAATTTCAGTTAATATAATATTTGATTTAAAATACTTACTCTGTAACAAAATTTCACCGTACATCTGTTCAAATTTTCTTACAAGTACAATAATTATCTAAGATTTTTGGGCACTTTAGTGACTAAATAAAATAATTATTTCTAATAATTACATATCAAATACATACATAGGTACATACATATTTTTTAAACACTACACTTACGTACTTACATACAGAGTGGGATTAAAGTATGGAATATTAAAAAAATAGCGAGCTCAACCGTTTTTTTTAAAAAAAAAACGCTGAAACACGTCAATTTTAGTTTTTAAAAATACACATTAATATACAAATGCGATTCACCTTCCCAATTTCATTTGTTTCTGAGGTATGATGTCATCACAAAAAAAAATTAAATGACAATATAGATTTTTAGTAGTGGAATCCGATAGTGATTTCCCTTCCCTTTATAAAATCATGCAAATAAATCATAACAAAAATTCTGAGGAAAATGGAGCTGAACATTCAATAATAATGAATAATCAAGATACCGTAGCCATGACAATTTAGTAGAATATTATAGAATTCTACAATAAACTACAATGATTATGTCAAGAGCATTGAAGATTGACAGAAAATTTGTATGAAAAAGTTCGTTAGATTTTTTTTTATCAAGGTATGTACCTTGAATTATTCATTATTATTAAATGTTTAGATCGATTTATCTCAGAATTTTTTTTATGCAACCTTATGATTTATTTGCATGATTATAAAGGAAAAAATCACTATCGGATTCCACTACTAAATAGTTATTTTCGTAACAAGTTATGAAAAATACCAAATATCATGCGAGTGTAAATTGACGCACGACGCGTAGCGGAGTGCAAGTCAATACACACGAGCTAAGATATTTGAATTTCATACAAGTTACGAACATTATTTTTCAGACGGGTATAAATTTTGCAAACGTCAAAATACAATTTATTATTAATTAAATAATTATCTTTTTTAAAAAACCGGTTGAATTCGCTATTTTTTTAATATTCCCTACTTTAATCCCACACTGTATATAAAAATTAAAGTTAAATACGAATTGCAAAAAATATATAAATTATAAAATAATAATAATAATAATAATAATAAATGCTGTAATGTAGAAAAATACACATCGTACTGGAATTTGGAATATTTATTTATTTTTCAGTTTTTAAATTTTTTTTATCAGAAACTAATTTGTTCTTTAAGTCATTACTAAGCCATTTCACATGTTTCATTATTAAGCAATGAATTCCATAGAGTACAATATATTATTTATGAATTTTGCATTCATCAAACCAGGTTGGCATTTTTTTCGAAATTATATTAACGCATTTCTCATACAAATAATTTTTTATGGCAATTTTATATAGTTGATTTTTAAAATCATTTGAAAAAATTTCGCAGCATAAATTTATGATTTGACGAACATCTTTTGTTGATATTTTTAAATAATTTATTTGTTCATTAGAAGAATAGTCTCTATTTATTATTAATAGTTGATCTGGATCGTTCATATCCTTGCTGTATGAAGTTTTTTATAACACGTTTCACATCTGAATTTCTCAATACACCGTTTCACTAAAAATCCACAAAAATATACTCTACTATTGGAACTCATTGTACCTGTCTTAAAATTTAAACTTAGGTCAGTTGATTCATCGGAGGAAGAACTTTATATTACTTAAATAGATAAACACAGTTAAAATATTGTTACCTATTAAAATTATAATTTAGAAAAGTTTATTTGTCGTCTGCATTCCACATTGTTACAGTAAAAAATTAAAGAGAATTACTTATACATGCAATTGAAAACATGATTTTTTTACGACAAAATCACAGAATTACACCTAACGTAAGCGTAAGTGTCCCCTGATTTTTAATTTATTATCAAGTACGTGTGAAACATAAACAATAGAATTTAAAAAAAAAATAATATCCTCGAGAACTAATTTGGACGCTCGTCCTTATTTAACCCTGCAAAATCATAAATATAATGAGAAATTTTTCTTTATTATGCATGTTTGTTGTTTTCATTTATAAAAGTTTTGCCATCGGTTTACCAGCAATACTGACAAATATTTTTTAGAAATATTTTGCGTGATACAGACGTACAAAAAAAAACTAAAAATAAATGTTAAATTTATACCATGAACATACCGACCTATTAATAATAAACAATTAATAATTACTTTATTTGAGAAAATGCTGGATTGAGTTCGCGTAGTCAAACAATTTTACATGCAGTGACAATTTGGTAGAGTTAAAAAAGTGCATTTTCACTCTTTCATTGTAAAAAAATTTACATACTTTGTGAACACATTTTAATGAAAAAATTGCACTATTTTTAGCGGCCGTAGAAATTGATATATGTATTTCGTACACAAATAACAATTAATGAAGGCATTAATAAATTTGTATTTGTTGGATTTCAAAAAGTAACAAGTGCATATCCTTTCTCTCTCTTTGTCTATTACTTGTATTATTTAAATTTCAGCATTATTTTCTAATAATCTGGAAATCTTTACTAACTTATCGCTACACTCGCTATACTACCATTCCGCGGCAAGAGATGTCGCTACAGTGGCATACTACCATTCCGCGGCAAGAGATGTCGCCACTATTTCGAGGAATTTTTTAGCGTCCATATACGTTAGTAGTCTATACAGTGATATTAGTCTATGATAACACGCATGTTTTTCAAAATATTGTTTCGACTAAGTTACAACTTTTAAAACGATGCTCGTCTAACAAGAATCCGACCTTCGTCTGGGGAAAAAATATTGTGTACCTGACGAGGTAGGGACCCTAATCATACATCATACAATCGTACAATTCGAAGATTACTAGACATTTAAAAAAAATAAACTGCACATTTATTTGTATTTTTTTTTTACAGAATATCAACAATTTGTGAAATACTACAAGAAAGTCCAAACCGTTTATTATCAGAAACAAAACAACTTATTAATACTTTCGAATTTACTGCGAATAATATAGTTTTTAAAACAAATGAATGGCCATTTGTAACTTTATTTTTAATCCAAATGTAAGTTCTATATTTTTTGACACTTAAATTTGACGAAAAATTAAACTTTGCTTTATTGTTTTTCAGTTTATCAATAAAGGATAAGGAACTACAAGTTTCCTTAGCAACAAAAGAAGCAAATGTTTATTTGACTTCTTTGGCTGACGAATTCAACTTTTCGAATAAATATGTCGAAGAGAACTTGTTGAAAAAAACTCAAATACAAAATTTGTTAGACGAATGTATGAGAAAAGATTGTGTATCATAAGATTTTGTACATATTTATAATAATAAATATATTTTTACTATCAATTACTTACATTTTTGCAGAAAGCCATCTTGTTTTTATGTTTCAAATTTGTTTCACAATAATAAACCAAAAAACAGCATCAACAATAGATGTAAAAATGACACGAGTCAATTTATTAATGCAACATTTTTCTTTTAACTAGGAATTAAGATAACTGACAGTTTAATCAGTGATGAAAATGGGATTTAAACAGTAAAATCACAAAAATAAGTCATTTACTTATACACTGCAACACACAAAACTAAGCAAAAGCGCGGTTTGTTATTCATGGCTACCAACTATTCAAAAATTCCCTAATAAGCTGCAATTTCAGTTATGTTTTCAATGCAAAGTATTGAAGTTACTAGTCAAATGTAATTATAAATTAACAAAATGTATTACATTAATAATATGTGTTGTTTGTGTTTACGTGAAGACAACGAATTAAAATTAGTGTATAATGAAAACAAAAAAATGGATGTGATATTTCCACACGTATTACCACAAATCGTAAGTTTTTATTTTTAATTTATTTGTTTGCTTTCAATGAGGTTATCATGACAACTAATAATTGGCATTAGAAACAAAGTTTATTTATGTAGATTTTATTTATTCTGTCGTACAATTCAAGGAGGATCGTACAATTTGTAAACATAACCTAATAATACAAAGGAAAATCTGTCACAAATGTGTGAACTTTTAATTCATTTATTTTAGACAAGTATTCTCATTAAAATTACTAGTTTAACGTTGTCTACGTTCTTAATAAAAACTTTACAAAAGATGTTCTATTTTTTACACTCAAACTGTTTTCTTTCAGTGTGTAACTACTAAACTTTAAATTCTTTTATGAACTGCAGAACAGAAGAGACATTAGGTACGTTCTATCGGTGTCAGAAATATTCCTACTAGAATAAGAATATTCCTAAAGCAATAGAACGCTCAGTAGCAAATAACTGTCAAGTGCTGTCAAGTAAAAAAATAAATACAATAGAACAGTAGCGGTGGTTATTATGTGTTATTGTTAGTTAACAACTAAAGATAACTTTGTATGTTTATTTTGGATCTTCAAAATGTTGTTATGCAAATATTACAGAGATTATAATTATATAAAAATATGTTAAATAATAAAAACGTAAAGGAGATATTTTTGTTGAGCACAGTCTACTCTAAACATTCACAAATGTGACAGAAATGTACGCGCGACAATCGGCTAGTAAAATTTTAAATTTATCTCCATTCTATAATCTTCCTACCAGCCAACTACCAACGCTTCCAAGTCTGAAGTTGGAATGATTCGTAGGAATATTTCGATTTTTTTGACGCAAAAGAACGACCATTGATGTTCTACTAGAAGAAGTAGAAAGATTTCTGACACCAATAGAACGTACCTATTAATCAAGTTTCAACATTTACGTATTTTGTTATCGTTCTGCTGGCGTTGTGACTTTAAGTATGCTGTGGTTTCTGTGTAGATTGTTTATAAAAAATCTGATGTGGCCAGCACATGACCTCCCGCCAATTCCATGTTTAAAATAGTAATGAGCTTTAAGTAAAATATCACTTCCGGTTGATCGTTTGTAAACAAAATCTAATTTGTTGTTTCAATAGACCTTTTCAATTTAACGGCTATCTCTTTCTATCGCTGCAAATAGTAAAAAAAATGGCGCGAACAACTGCCAGTTGGGCTGTCAAACGAAACGTCAAAAATATTGCAGTTATTAAAATACATGTATTCTCAGTGAAAATTTATATCGTTTTTAAAGTTATCTGAGATATTCTCACATTTTACTTCTAATTTTTTTAGAAACAAACGCCATAGATCTTAGTTGTTCTTCCTTTGCGCAGATCCCCATTGCGCATATCTTCTATCTCTTTAAATTGAAAAGGTCTATAGGGCACGGAAGATCACGTGACCTATCATATGTTTTGTCCCTTTCTCACTTCAGACTCGATCTTCAGCTCTGTCCTAGACTGTATTTTCGACGCAGTGCGCATGCGTCAGTTTGAATAGCTGTCATATTTTTCTAGCGGTAAATTTTAAGAATGAAGTTGCGCAATCGTGGAATTTTTGCCATTTTGTTATTTGGCGGTTCTTGTGCATATATCGATTGATTGTGTTATTGTTATTCATTGTAGTGTTTTATTATTTGTTTCTTTTTGTTATCTTGTTTGTTGTTATTTCTTTTATTGTTGTTTGTGAGTGTTGTCATTCTTTTTCAAACGATGCCAGTGCGTTGTTGGGTGCAAGTTTGTCGTCGGACTATAATATAAAACTGTTTGCTATCCCATCAAGCACCGATTATCGATGTAATATTTAAAACCTAATAATATTTGAACATAAGTAACAAGTGACAATTTGTATAGGTAGGGTAGGTGTGGTAGATAGGTTACATGTGAAAAACAAGAGAGACGTCGTCTGTGGTTCGTGGCCGTTTATGTTTATGAGAATATCACTTGCTGACATATTATCGATTACTCAGATTTGATAGTAGGTCGTTGATGAAGCTCTAAATTTATAAATTGTCAATTACTGTTGGTAATTGTCTTCATTTTATTCTCATTTGATATCTTGCTAGAAATGTGACAGCTATTCAAACTGACGCATGCGTACTGCGTCGAAAGTATAGTCTGAAGCATGGGACAGAGCTGAAGATCGAGTCTGAAGTGAGAAAGGGACAAAACATATGACAGGTCACGTGATCTTCCGTGCCCTATTGAAAAGTTTTGGATTATATTTTAATATAGTTTTCATTAAATACGCCCTTGGGCGATAAAAGTCAAATTACGCCCGCTTTTGAGGGCGAATAAACAAGTTTATGATTCCAAAATAAAATAAAGTAATATATTTTTTATATTTTTCCAGGACTTTCATAGTCTACAGATGCCAATATACGTTTGTATATCATGCTATTCAACCTTAGAAACATTTTATGAATTTCAAAAAGAATGCATAAAAACTTATGAACAATGGACACAATATATCAAGAAATTAAAAAATAGCAATTGTCAAAAATACAAAGATTTGAAAATATTTGTCTTCAGCTGCAATGAAAATAATAACAGCAGTAAAGAAATTTGTCATCCATTATTAACAGAAAATTATAACAATAAAATTTCTGAAGTTCAAGTAAAATTAGAATCTGAAATTACTTTCGAAGAGAAATGTGAAGATTTATTTTTTGAAGATAGTAAAATAGAAGAAAATTTGGATTTCGGTAAGATTGTTGACATTGAAGCAACAGTACCAGGTCAAATCATAATTAAGACTGAAGATATATTTTTTGAAGACATTAATAAAAATGTTAATGAAGAAAACGTAAATGAAGACAATATTAGCATTAAAGATATATTCGATGAAGACACAATGCCTCTTGAAGGAATAAATAATGAAAACATTTTTCCCGCGCAAAATTTTCAAGAATTCCAAACAAATATTATTGAAGATCCCGTTCCCAGTGAAGATAAAATATCAATCTGCGAAATATCTTCAGAGGAAGATAATGAAGATGATTGCATTTTTATTGGTGTTGAAGAAAAGTCTGAATTTCAAGATGGTCTCATTGTAGATAACCTCGAATCTGAGAAATTTGATATTGTAGAAGTTGTGAATGAATCTCAAAGTTGGTTTCAATGCATGGAAATAAATGAAGAAACATTTAAAGAAGATTATGATATAGAAATGGTAGAAATCAATGAAGATCGAAAAAATAATGAAAAACAGGACGTTCTCAATCAAAATGTTGATCGTCTTTCCTGTGAAATTACAGCTGACGATATCTACATGAATGTGGTTGATCAAGATCAACAAAATTTTGAATCGAATCAACAAAAAGTTGAACTAGATCAAGAAAATGTAGATCAAAATCAACTAAATATCGATCTGCATCAAAATAATGCTGAACAAATTCAGTTAAAAGTAGAAAATCTTAAAAATGTTGAATCAAATCAAATAAATGTTGAATCAAATCAACAAAATGTTGAGCCAAATCAAGAATATGTGGAACTTAAACGACATCAACTAAATGTCGAACTAAATCAAGAAAATGATGAACTAAATCGAGAAAACCCAGAACCAAATCAACTAAATGTTGAATCAAATCTAGTAAATTTTGTATCAAATCAACTAGATGTTGAATCAAATCAAGTAAATGTTAAACAAAATCAAGAAATTGTTGAACGAAATAAAGAAAATGTTAAATCAAATGAAATAAATGTTAAATTAAATCAATTTCATCAAGAAAATGTTGAACCAAATCATGAAAATGTTGAATCAAATCTACTATATCTTGCCAATTTAAACAATAAAATCAATATAACTGACATTTCGCCAAATAAAAACCAATGTGACCAACAACCAAATACTCCGCTAAACAGTGTTGCAAATTTAAACATTGAAACTAATAAAACAAAAGATGTTGAAACAAATTTTGACACTTCACAAAATAAGAATCATTGTAACCAACAACTAAAAATTTCCCCAAACATTGTTGCCAACTTAAACAAGAAAATGAAAATAATTGACGTAGGAAAAGTTGAAACAAATTTTGATATTTCACAAATTATAAATCAGTGTGGCCACCAACGAAATATTCCACCAAGCAATGTTGCCAATTTAAGTACTAAAATTAACGGAACAAATTTTGACAGTTCGCAAAATGTAAATCAATGTTACCAACAACTAGATAGTTCCCCAAGCAGTGTTGCAAATTTAAACAGTAACATTAATATAACTGACAAAACAAATTGTGACGTACAACTAAATATGCCCGCAAACAGTGTAGCTAACTTAAACAATAAAATTAGTATAACTAACGAAACAAATTGTGACATTTCGCAAAATAAGAATCAGTGTGACCAACAAACAAATATACCCCTAACCATGGCTGCAAACATAAACTATAAAAATATATCTAACAAAAAATGTGACATTTTGCAAAATAAAAGTCAGTGTAACCAACAACTAAATATTTCCCCAAGCAGTGTTGCAAACTTAAACAATAAAATGAATATAACTGACAAAACAAATTGTGACATTTCGCAAAATAAAAGTCAGTGTGACCAACCATCAAATAATCCTCAAACGACCATTATTGCAAACTTAATTAATACAACTGATATAAAAATAAATAAAAATTGTGACAATTCTCAAAATAAAATTCTGTGTTACCAACTTCCAAATATTTCATCAAGCAGTGTTGCCAACTTAAGTAATAAAATGAATGGAATAAAAGTTGAAACAAATTTTGACAGTTCGCAAAATGTAAATCAATGTTACCAACAATTAGATATTTCCCCAAGCAGTGTTGCAAACTTAAACAGTAACATTAATAAAACGGACAAATCAAATTGTGACCAACAACTAAATATGCCCGCAAACAGTGTTGCTAACTTAAACAATAAAATTAGTATAACTAACGAAACAAATTGTGACATTTCGCAAAATAAGAATCAGTGTGACCAACAAGCAAATATACCCCTAACCATGGCTGCAAACATAAACTATAAAAATATATCTAACAAAAAATGTGACATTTCGCAAAATAAAAGTCAGTGCAACCAACAAGTAAATATTCCCCCAAGCAGTGTTGCAAACTTAAGCAATAAAATAAATATAACTGACAAAACAAATTGTGACATTTCGCAAAATAAAAGTCAGTGTGACCAACCATCAAATAATCCTCAAACGACCATTATTGCAAATTTAATTAATATAACTGATAAAATAAATAAAAATTGTGACAAGTCTCAAAATAAAATTCAGTGTTACCAACTTCCAAATGTTTCATCAAGCAGTGTTACGAACAGTATAAACATAAATGAAACTAATTTGCAAAATATTTGTAGCGAATCGGTTCAGTGTTACCAACCTCCAGATTTTCCATTAAACAGAGTTACAAACAGTATAAATGAAACTAGTTCACAAAATAATAGTTTGGTACCTCTTCAGTTTGTAATTAATGAAATTATTAGTAATATTTATAATGAAAATAGTGGTAATGAACAATGTTTAAATAGTGACAAAATCAGACATAACCTAAATGAAACTGTTATAAACGACAATACAGATAATTCTGCAATTAATTTAGTGGATAAAATAGCAACAAGCGACGTTTGTTCAGAAGAAAGAAATTCTTCGTCGAATTTGAGGTTAGATTTAGAATTAACCTCAAAACTACAAAATAAACCGAAAATCAAGTTTGTAAATTGTAAACATTGCGATGCAATGATTATTTCGAAATACTACTCGAAGCACAAGAAATTAATACACCGATGTGATTTAAAAATGAAGTGTTTTATTTGCAGTAAGACTTTTAGTTTAAAACATAACCTGTTATCTGTGAATGACTTCTTTAATCATTTTAAATTATACCATTCGAACAATAATAAATGTCCCTGGTGCTTTATTGATTGTAGTGATCGAGTTAATTTAATAGAACATATAGAGAAACATAAAAATAAGTATTCGCAATCACATATGGACAATTTTGCTGACGAACCTTTTACTCCGCCTGCAAAACGATCAAAAATACTCCAAAACGAATCAAC
Source organism: Harpalus rubripes (assembly GCA_963082715.1). Lineage (NCBI taxonomy): Eukaryota > Metazoa > Arthropoda > Insecta > Coleoptera > Carabidae > Harpalus > Harpalus rubripes. The sequence goes on along the minus strand of OY720462.1, from coordinate 43,083,651 downwards.
AACTATATCTATTAAAAGTGACCACGCATATTGCAATGAGAGAGAAAATATATCTATTGATTTTAGCGAAAACAGTTCAAATTATAGTTGTGAGGCATGTGAATTTACGACGCAAGATGTACAAAAAAAGGCGCGAAAACGAAAACGAACTTTAAGTGCGAATACATGTTCGAAAAAGGTTCATTTTATGAGTGATGCACGCCACTGTTTGTTGATGTCTAAAATTTTCTCGCGCACAAAATAAATGACGTCCTAGGCATAATTTTACAGCGAACTTGCATTTATTTTCTAGTTCTTGTATTGTTCTAAGACAAAAGTTTGTATTTCGTCACAAGACAAAAGTGTATTTCCAGAAAAATGCAATATATCATTAATTTAAATACGAATATCAACATTTTATTATAGTTTTTAGGTTTAAGAGAAAAAAATATTTAATTTTATACCAAATGATTAGGTAGAGTGCGTACACGATAACAACAAGCCCACTGCGTCATCAATTGTCAGGTGCGCGACAGAGGAAGAGAGAAGGGAGTGACGTTAAGTTTTATGATTGGTTACGGTCGGAATCCATAGGCTCGTCAATTTTGTTTAAAACTAGGAGCTTACACTTCGCAATGAAAATATTGTTTTATAGGAATTGAATTTTTTATTTATTTTAATTAATAATAATGATTTGTATTACCAAAAAAATTTGAATAAAGAAAAATAAATATGCGCGCACTGAACATTTTCTTGTTTCTTGGAGCAGTGGTTAGCAGAATCGAGTGATGACGCAAATTGTTCTTAACGTGTACGTACCCTAATTGTAACCTTATGCGAAAACATGGAAGCAAGACAAGATTTTAGTTTGCGAGAGTAACGCAAGACATGTCTTATTTTAATTTCTTGTCTTGTTTTGCAAGATAAGTAGCCTAGCAAATCAAAAAATATTGTCTTGTGAAACACCACATTCAAGTGTCTAGCTTACTAATCTCACTAGTAATCTAGGGACTTTAGTGTACATTAAGTTGTCAGCGCTGACCTAGCAAACGACATTACAGTATTGAATGAGATTAATTCTTTTACGATTTTTGGGGATTTTTGTTATCTGAGATTGGTATGATTGTATTAAATACATAACGGGGCCTATTCTGTATCTCAGTGGTTAATATTTAACCACTGGTTAAATTTTCTAACCAATCAAGTATGTTGACATATAACAAAAAAATGGATTTTCAGTTGTCAAATCAATAACTATTGGATAAAAATTTTAACCAATGGTTAAAAATTAACCACCGAGTTACAGAATAGCGCGAGCAGACACGTGAATCGAGCGACCTTGACGTGCTTGGAATCAGCTGATTTGTGTGCGCATGTCATTTTGACAAGAACAATGTCACGTTGACAATAGCAATGTTTTGATTTATTTTGATTTTGAACTGCTTTAATGTACTACTGCAAAATAAATCAAAACATTGGTCTTGTCAACGTGACATTGTTCTTGTCAAAATGACATGTGCACACAAATCAGGTGATTCCAAGTACGTCAATGTCGCTCGAGTCACGTGTCTGCTCGCGCCCTATAGGCCCCAATAGATGCTTTTTTTAATTCCGAACGGTTACTTAAAAGTTATGTATAATAAGCGTGTTTTTTTTTTATTCTGCTAACCGGATAATATATGCTTAATCGGGCAGTAAAAGTTGACCCCCCAGTGTACAAAAATTATATAAGTACAAATATGTTATTGTTATAAGAAAGATGTAAGTAAATTATTAAATAATTTTGTTATACAAATGCTTTTCTTTTTTTATTGTTAAAGTTCTGATACCTTGTATTCCAATGGGGACTTATGATTTTGTACAGTTCATATTAATAGAACAAGCAGTGACATCTAGCGAATACTCCATGAGGAGACAACATACCTCTATCCTTAGTTGTCTTTCTGTCCAGCCGAAAACAAAACAAATTGAGATTTCCCCAATTCTTTCTCCAAAAAATTAAAATCGAGGCCCGAATGAGTTCACAACTTTTAAACTCTCGTATGCATCTAAATATCTATCATACGAGAGTTTAATAATAAATAAATATAAAAATAATTTGATGAACGCAGATCTCGGTCCCATACCAAAGTCAAAACTTTTCAATTTATTACAAAGTTAAATTTTATTGGACGATTTAAAATTTAATGACTTATTATTGGACGAAAATTATCTTACCTGTGACTCCCATTCCTATATAATCCCAGTTCTCTCCTTTGTTTTTCAAAGTTGTTAGGACCTTTGGCATAGTTGACATGTTGAGTAATCTTGACTACTCTGTTTAACGTTCACGTATTGTACTACTGATGATGAGAACTTAGTTCTCGAAATACGTATTTAGTTTTTGTTAAAATTAATTTTAAGGTTAACGGGTAATCATAATAGTTTTAGTTAAATTTAACCTTAGACTCCATCTATTATTAAACTTTAGAGTAGACTTTATATATCTCTAGTTAAAATTTAGCCTTAGACTCCATCTATTATTAAACTTTAGAGTAGGCTTTATATATCTCTATCTCTAGTTGTCTCTTTCTGTCCAGCCAACAACATAACAAACAATAGTGAGGTAGGGCATATTTTGTCTAAGTATATTTGTGCTCGTTGATAAATGTCAAACTTTTTTACTCACTAGATGGCGTCAGAAAAGTTTGAATTGTATAAGTCTCCATTCGACCGAATTCTTTTAGTGCACTCTACAATAGCTGTGGATGTCCATAAGCATCATAAACGCCATTTACGGTAAGTATCAAACGTCAGTATACACCCAGCAACGTATTTTCGTATTTCACTTTCACAAAATGAATTTTGTGACACTGTTTTTGACAATAAAATATCTGTTACAATGAACAATATTGTACAATTGTTTTCGGGGATTTTTTATTTGTGGAGTTGGTAACTTAAAACTTAATCTAAATGTCAAATACATATTTTTCATTTTAGCTATCATAACCTGTCATTACTGTAGTCCGTTCGCCGAAACGGGATAAATTGGAACTAATCTGGGATATATACAGGATGTAAATGAAATAAGTGCATTTAATTTAACCAGTAATGTTTTCTTAATATTTTTTTTTTCTAAATCTTCTAGTTTTTGAGTTAAAATTCTTTAAAGATTTGTTTAAAATTTCGTTACCCGCCACTGGCAAGATCTCTGCTGCCCTCAGCTGTCTGAATCAAAGTTCCATGTACATAGCACAAAAATTGTCGGGTGGTGGTTGCATACTTGTAAATACAGTAATTAATAAACGATCAACGGAAAACATATTTATTATTAATAAATTCGTAATAGTACAATTTTTAATATAAAGAAATTTAAAATTTGAATAACAAAATTATAAAATTGTGTATTAACACAGGTTTCTGAACTTAGGTGAATAGAGTAAGAGCGTGGGAAGACGGGAAGAGCATACTAGTTATGGAGGTTATGAAATGAATCTTCGTGTGTCAACACGGCAAATCATAATAGTTTAAATACGTTATTCAAAAAATGTAAGTACATACTTTTGTCCATTTAAACGAGGTGGGATTATATGAGGACCAATGACTCGTCAATTTATTCCCGCTCAAACAATTAATGATATTTTTTGTTGAAAATTGTTTCATTCTTACAGTATGAGGATTTTTGTGACCAAATAAGTGTATTGTGCATTATTAAAGACACTTTCTCTAATATACCCAGCCCTATCAGTGAACAATACAACTCATTCGCAAAATTGAAATGCTGGAAACAATGAAATTTTTGCACATGGTATGCAAGTAACTGTTGCTCTTTTAAAATATTCCAAAGTGTCATATGTGACACATCAAACTGTGATAATCTGGAAGATATTGTATGTGGTACAACATAAATTTACGAATACTACGAAGAGGATGATTTTCGTGTAACTTCGTTGACCTTGAGAACTTCGCCATAGGTAATTACAATCTCTGTGTATCCGCTATTCATAAACATAAGCATTTTGCCAGAATTTTACTTTATAAACAAGTTTATTACTAATGTTAAAATTTAATTGCAACATCTGACAGGACTGTCAATTACTATAACAAAATTTTTCATAGGTATTGCTACTGCATTCAATTATTACAAAAATATTTGGAACGACTCGTTAATTTACGGGATGGTAAAAATGCTAAAAAAATATGCGATTTCGAGAAAAAGTTATTAAGAAATATTCACCCCTATTCTGTAACTGAATCGATAACTTTTATCGATCGATAATAAATTGTAGCCAATAATTATAGTAGACACTGAATAAAAAATGATGCTGGCAGATGATACATTTGTTTCTATTTGTCAAAAATTGTTATCGATCGATAACTATTATCGATTGAGTTACAGAATAGGGGCGATTGTTGCTCACGACGAGTTATATTACTGGTTAAATTTAATGCACTTATTTCATTTACATCCTGTATATATGAACTTTATTTTTTTCCCTGTCTCACACTGTACAAGTTCTGTTACTTATATCTTACGGCGGCCATTTTGTAAATTTCGTGCTGCCACCATCGGTCATTTCTGAACAGGGAAACAACGTATTTTCTTACATGAAATAAATTTGCACTTAACAACAACTACTGGAAGATAAACAAACAATATAACATTGTTGATTGTTGCTAATCAGAAAAAAATTTGACATTGTGATAAAAATATGAAAAATGTCATGTGTGATAGCTTAATTTCGATATGAATTCATATAAATGTTGTCCTTTATAATTAATGTTTGTATAATTTAAAATGTGGTAAGTCACTCTTTAAAATTATTTTCAAATGAAATTCTTAGCTATATTATATTCATTTTAGATTGTTCCAAAGAATTGAACAGTTCTTTTGTGTCATTATCAACTCATTTAAAGACAATTACGAATAAAACATAGTCAAATTATGAAACAAAAACTACTTTCACTTTGTTGTAATCTGCAGATGTGTTAAAAAATTTAACAGTAACCAACGATGTCTAAAGAAATGGTTGACGAACTATGTTTATTAATGGCTACAGCTGCTATTATTACTGTTTTTATGTTTTTGAATAATTTCTTTGAAGGCGTGTTCATGTAAAAGGTGAGAAATATAAATATAGTATTTAAGTTTGAAGGAATTTAAGAGTAAAAATATTTTTACATGAAAACTAAAAAGTCAAAATGAAAAACAGTTATACTATTATTTACGAAAGATGACTATTCAAGATCATTTGTTCGAAGAAAGAATACACATCACTTTACACCAGTACCTTGGCAACATTTTGTATTAGAAAGAGAAATATTATTTGACCTATACTCTATCCGTTTTAACTATAGACTAGATGGCGTTTCGAGCGCAGCCGTTTTTACATGTATTAAATAAAGAATTCAAATTTTGGCGCCATTCCTGGATAAAAAAAATACTTTCTAATTGACATTGTTTTTATGCATACACTTACTTATAATCTCCGTACCTTTCGACGAAAGGGGTGTGCATAAATTAAAACCACATTATTCAAATAAATTTTAAAGAAAACAACGTAAAATAAAAATATAATTCACCTTTGAAAAATAAATATTTACTCTCTGAAATATATATATTATATGTATATTCTAAACAAATTTCTTTGTTCCTGGGATGATTTGAATGACCCTTTTCCTCATCTTCTTTTATAGCTTTCCAAATACTACATCGTCCTATGCCCAGTTCTAATTCCACAATTTAGATACATTCTGATTTGGAATATGGATTCGTGACACGATATGTGCAGTATAAATTATACGCCCATTTTTTGCCCGCTTCGGAGGGCCTTTCCTTTTAGATGTTGTAAAACATTGTCAGAGCCAGGTTCAGGATTTTTATCCATAATATTAACGAAGAGAACAATAATAAAACTAACGAAAAACTTAGAAAACGCGCAAAACGAAAACTGTGTAATGTGAAATATAACGCCAAAACACTATGGAAATTATATAAACGAAAAGAACAATAATATAATTAACAAACAGAACTGAACAGAAATTAATAATATGTAATAAATCGTGTACTATTGACTTTGTTGACTTTTATTTATTTTATGTCAGACGGCATAACATAAATCAAAATAATTGATACAGTTGTCAAGTAAATTTAAATTTCGCGTCAATTTATTTTGCTGTGTAAACTTGGTTCACGTTTGAACCAATCAGAGAGCTAGAATCTTAGGCCCTATCTCACCCAACGCTCTATAGTTAAAACGGATAGAGTATATGTCTATTTAATTTGTGGTGGGACAGATATACGTAAATAGTGGCATTACTTTCTAACACATAAATAATAAGGACGTATGTCGTAAAATTACAGATACCTAATTATCTACTACAATGCCCTCTGTGCTAATATTTACCCAGTGGCGTTGCCGTTTAAATCAAATTTTTATTACTTGGTTTATAGTTAAGACTACGTTTTTGAATTTTGCAAAAACATAAGTGAAGAACATAAATCTTTCAGAAAGGCATTATTTAGAAAGAAACATAATTTTCAGATAAATTACTCTTATTTTTTCAGTTAAAATGTGTCCATAAATATTTCATGTTACACGCCTATGCTTACGAAATGCAGTGAAGTTATCTGCGAGTAATATTATATCAGACCTTGAATAGTCATCTTTCGTGAATAATAGTTTAAATTATTTCCGTTGACTTTTACGATTTACAATGTTCGAAAGCTGACTGAAACCTTTTGTTGCATATTTTTCGCTATTGCAAACTTGGTTCACGTTTAGACCAATCAAAAATCTGGGTTTGTAAGCCCTATCGTACTCCTATAAGTCTATTCTTAACTAGAATAGACTATAATTTGTTTCCTTTGTTGGCCAAAAACTTTTTGAACTACCGTTGTAATTTTACAAACTAAACAAAGTATTAAAATAATTTGTCTTATATTCTATCTAGACCTACTACTGAAACAAAATGAATAAAGATATAGTAAAAGAAAAAGTTGCAGTAACTACAGAGTGATAAAAAATAACTGATTCAGTGGGGTAGAATAGTGTGACGTCAGAGTATAGCGCGAAATATGAAGCATTGTCCTAAGCAAAAACGATACTTTCAAAGTAGACTCTATTGACAGAACACATAAGGGTCATAATTTAAAGGCTTGTAATTTGATGCTGATGTTATTGTTATTATGAAGAAGTTAACTTTGAGATATTAATAACATCAAATTATAAACATTTTTCTATTACTTCGTAATATATACACATTAATAAATAACAAAGGTTTTATTTCAAATTGAAAACAACTCTGCACATTCTGAACTACAGAGTATCAAGTTTGCGCAACTTCAAGCATATCCGAGAGTTAACCGATATACCGACTAAGACTTTGTTTGTTGGCGTTTTTGAGCATTTTCAAATCAGTTCTTCTCAGAACTCTAGATTTTTTCTTTTTAAGTTTAAGATATGTAAATAACTCTGTCTATGGGGTCTCGTGGCCGGGTGCCTGTGTGTCTGGTCGCGAATTTGGGGAACCGGGTTCGATCCCGACCGACACCAAATATTTCAAATTTTAAATGGCACAAAATTGACCCCTGTGGTGCACTCTCCACGCCAGCAATGAGTGCCCGTGAGGTGACGCCTGGTAAACGCCCGCACGGTACAAATATGTCATCATCATTACCGATATCTGCGTACAAAGCAGATTGGCACACCCAGCAATGGGTAATATGCCGTGATGATATATTTATTTATTTATTTATTTATCCACATTAATATATTAATAATATGTCGTGTACTTATGGTATTGTAACCTAATAATGGTTCGCTGTCTTTAAAACAAGCTCTTCCGGCCGCTTCACGCGATGTTTCACGAACATGTTCGAGATTGAACGAACATGTAGTTCCATACAGATTTTTAAAACTTAAATAGAATAATAGTTATTACAAATTAGGATATGTTTTGTTTAATTGAGAGGGTAATATTCAAACTTAACTGAATGATAGCTTAATAGCTAACTTTTCTTAATTAAGTTAAGATATTAGCGACGGAATAAATTGCTTAAAATTCTAGTTCTTATTTGCTGTGGCAATAAGGTTCACTTTGAAAGATGTGTTTACTGGAAGGACAGTAGTTTAAATGAATCGTGCCGCATATGACGTAATTACAACTACCCTAGACCTTTTCAATTTAAAGAGATAGAAGATATGCGCAATGGGAATCTGCGCATAGTAAGAACAACAGATTCATGAAGTGTGTTTCTAAAAAATTCAGACTTAAAATATGAGAAAAGTCTCAGACAACTTTAAAAAACTTATGGAAAGAATTTACAAAAGCTTTTATTGAAGCTAAAATGTCTAACGATGCAAATTTTCACTGAGAATACAGTTATTTTAATAACTGCAATATTTTTGACGTTTCGTTTGGCAGCCCAACTGGCAGTTGTTCGCGCCATTTTCTTACTATTTGCAGCGATAGAAAGAGATATCCGTTAAATTGAAAAGGTCCATTATTAATTATATAAAAATAAAATGAAACAATTTTTTATTTTGAGACCTGAAATTTGAAGCCCCCTAAATTTAAGAGGCCCCAAGTGCGCGCTTCCTGCGCCTGTGCGGAATTCCGCCACTGGTGTAAACTGTGGAAAAGAAAGATCCCCAGATCGTATTGCCAACTTAATCAGTTATTATTGATAACTCTGTATTATAATTATTGATCCCTTTGAATTTAAATATTTCACATATTAAAAATATGTATTAATAAATATTGTGTTTATTACAGATTCCGTAAATTGTGTTTTTGTAATAATGAAGAACTGTCAGCAATAAAAAATAATGTTACTCTATATTTGTTAATATTAATGAAATTGTGTATTTTAATTATAAATATAAGAATTTCATTGTAAAGTTTAATATTAAAAGAAGTCCGATCGAGTGGGTTTTAAAACCCTCGCTGCCAATGTGCTATTATTTGTGCCGGTCAACGACCAAATATAACTAGATAAAACATTCCTTATCCCTCCTTACTGAATGTTTTGATTTCGGCTGGCCAGACAGAGAAACTAGAGATAGACATATCTTATCTAGTTCGAGTATTTCTCACTAGAGGCCACGTAGAGTGTCAGTGTAGTAGGGTAGCTTTATAACCAGGGTATGGCCATGGCGTGGCTCACGTTTCGTCCGCCATTACCGGGACATCTGTTATATGTGTTGTTCTTGCGCAAATTATTATGTATTTTCGTGGCTATTTGTTTTATTTTAATGAAAAACACATTTAATTATCATTTTAATATGTATTTAAAGTGTAAGTAATATATTTTATCTTATTTCCTTGTGTAGTTTGTTAAGATACCCACCACGATTACTGTCACTGAAAACAACTATAAATTACCAATATTAAGCACAATCATTTAAATTTTTAAAAGGTAAGTTTAGAATATACAATTATTATGTAAATAAGAACTACAGATATTAAATTAGATGTGATAATAACAACCCCTGTCATATATTCTACATAACCTCTAAATGTATGTCTTATTAATAATGGTGTATCTCTTAAATTAATTAATTTTTATTACCTATATAAATCCACAGTGTGATAATTTAATATTATTTTATAATATAATATCACATTTATTACAAATAATTAGGGAAATGAATTACCGATAATGGCGGTGATTTTGGCCCATGGCCATACCCTGGTTATAAAGGTACCCTACAGTGTAGTAGGGTACCTTTATAACCAGGGTATGGCCATGGGCCAAGATCGCCGCCATTGTCGGTAATTGATTTTCCTATTTATTTGTAATAAATGTGATATTATATTATAAAATAATATTAAATTATCACACTGTGAATTTATAAAGGTAAGAAAAATTAATTTATTTAAGAGATACACAATTATTATTATGACATACATTTAGAGGTTATGTAGAATATATGACATGGGTTGTTATTATCACATCTAATTTAATATCACTAGTTCTTAATTACATAATAATTATATATTCTAAACTTACCTTTTAAAAATTTAAATGATTGTGCTTAATATTGGTAAATTTTAGTTGTTTTCAGTGACAGTAATCGTGATGGGTATCTTAACAAACTACACAAGTAAATAAGATAAAATATATTACTTACACTTTAAATACATATTAAAATGATAATTAAATGTGTTTTTCATTCAAATAAAACAAATAGCCACGAAAATACATAATACTTTGCGCAAGAACAACACATATAACAGATGTCCCGGTAATGGCGGACGAAACGTGAGCCACGCCATGGCCATACCCTGGTTATAAAGGTACCCTACAGTGTAGTAGGGTACCTTTATAACCAGGGTATGGCCATGGGCCAAGATCACCGCCATTGTCGGTAATTCATTTCCTTATTTATTTGTAATAAATGTTATATTATAAAAGAATATTAAATTATCACACGGTGAATTTATAAAGGTAATAAAAATTAATTAATTTAAGAGATACACAATTATTATTAAGACATACATTTAGAGGTTATGTAGAATATATGATATGGGTTGTTATTATCACATCTAATTTAATATCTGTAGTTCTTATTTTCATAATAATTGTATATTCTAAACTTACCTTTTAAAAATTTAAATGGTTGTGCTTAATATTGGTCATTTATAGTTGTTTTCAATATGTCAGTAATCGTGATGGGTATCTTAACAAACTACACAAGTAAATAAAATAAAAATATTACTTACACTTTAAATACATATTAAAATGATAATTAAATGTGTATTCATTAAAATAAAACAAATAGACACGAAAATACATAATAATTTGCGCAAGAACAACACATATAACAGATGGGCCGGTAATGGCGGACGAAACGTGAGTCATGTCATGGCCATACCCTGGTTATAAAGGTACCCTATGTGTATTTGGTCTTTGTTTTGTAGTTGTAGTGGTTTTGTGAGCGACATCTTGGTTTTTCTTTAATATTAAAGCTTCTAAATTATTTAATGTTAACCACGAAATTTTAACGAAGAACACTTGCGCCTCTAGTGAGCAACGTTCAAACTAGACACTGATATTCTACGTGGTCTCAGTGGTGACCTCTAGTGAGTAATACTCGGACTAGACAAGACATATCTCTATCTCTAGTTTCTCTGTTTGGCCAGCGGAAATAAAAACAAACCAAATGAAGTTTTGTCTAGTTATATTTGGTCGTTGGTGTTCAAATGAAGACAAACATTTTATACTAAAATAATCTTACTGTCCATTTAACATAGGTAAATGTTTATTCTCTTTTGAAATAATTTCTTATTGATATGAAATCTGCATTTATTGTAAAGGAACAAATATTATTTTACTATACAAAGTAGGCAGGGAATCCATTCAATGCATGTCTTCATTTCAACAGAGCAGCACAAATAATGGAATGTTGGTATTCAATTTAAAAAACAAGCAATGACAGGTAAGTATCGCCTTATATATTGCTGGACGCGACATAATCAATTTTTCTGACTAGACACTTTCATATTAATATGAACTTAGAAACTACGCAGTGGAAATAAAATAAAAATCTTTCACGTAATAATTTAAAATAAAACTGTTTGTATATGTTCAGTGCATATAATTATATTGTATGTATACTTGTTAAACATATACAATTAAAGTAAATACAACTATGTACTACACGTGTATGTCTTGTACTATTAATTATTCATTTACATTGAAGAATACAGCAAATTTATTTTATCTAAACCAATAAAAGTGTAGATAAAAATATTGTAAAATATAATTTACATTTTATTTTATTTATTTTTCAAATAATATTAAAGAATGATGTGATAGAAATGATTTAAATAAAAAAAGTTCTGTTTTATAAAATCGTGAAATCCGTGTCTCATGTAATAAATATAATACCTAATATAAAATAATTTGAAATAAATGTGACTTTTCATTTCAGGCTGAACCCAAATATTAATTACGCGTTGCTTAATATTTAACCGTGAAGGAGTGGTCTAATAAAAATATATAGACTGCATACAGTTTTTAATTCAATATATTACTTTATGTTGCAATAAATGTATAATAAATAATAACAAACATTATAGGTATATTAGACTGTTAACAAAAAATAGATTATAAAAAATTATATCATTTTTTATTGGCTGACATTGGTTGTTTCTACAGCTGCAAACTCTTCTTTACTGTCTCGTAGTTTGAGAATTTTTTGTGGTCCGATTATTTTTATGGCACTGAAAATAAATATTTTATAAATCCACTATACTTTTTCTACGATTGTAAATGAAAATATACATTTTTTTAAACAGCAATAAGACTTACGTTTTGTACAAAATGGGACAATAGACAGCCAAATATATTACAGGCATCAGCGGTAGAACTCCCATCCAAACTTCGTCCAATTTATTGGCCAAAGCGACTGCGCAAAGATGGCCACATCGCTCTCCAGTCATTCTTTTATCTGTAGGATTGGTGGTCTGTCCGTAACTCTACATAAACACAAAATGAAATCCGCAATGGAGTGCTATACCATTTTTTTTTTCAGGAAGAACAGGATAACTTAATTTTAGTGCAAACGCGACTTATATGTTATCTCCAGAAGTATAAGAGATACGAAGTCGTTTAAATTAGCAAATAACTTCTATTTTATAAGTCTACTTTAATGAGCGAAACAAAATTTTTTTTAGACTAGTGGTTCTCAAAATACGCTACTTTCTTATTTTAAATAGCAACCTATTTTTTTATTTGCTTATTCGATTCAGTATTTTTTTTAATTCAACGATATCCATATGTAATACTTTATTATTACAAAATATTTGAGAAAAATGCAAAATTAATAATGTTTAATTTTTTTGTAAATATAACTATACAAAGAGCGCTATGGAAAAAACAAATAAATCAATAAAAAAATTGTTAATAATATTTATGTATTTTATCTTGTTTAAATAATAATTATTCACAAGTTAAAGAAAATGGACCTTTTCAATTTAACGGATTTCTCTTTCTATCGCTGCAAATAGTAATTAAATGGCGCGAACAACTGCCAGTTGGGCTGTCAAACGAAACGTCAAAAATATTGCAGTCATTAAAATACCTGTATTCTCAGTGAAAATTTGCATCGTTAGACATTTTAACTTCAATAAAAGCTTTTGTAACTTATTTCGATTAGATTTTTTAAAGTTATCTGAGATATTCTCACATTTTACGTCTCATTTTTTTAGAAACAAACGCTATAGATTTCAATTGTTCTTACTATGCGCAGATCCCCATTGCACATATCTTCTATCTCTTTAAATTGAAAAGGTCCATTATAAAAGTTTTTGTAATTATTTCTTCATTTGATTTATTTGTATTTTACCATAGCACTCTTTGTATAGTCATATTTAAATAATAATGATACATTATTAATTTTACAGGTTTCAGGATATTATTCCATTGCTTACATGTACAATAGTAGATTGGTAACTAAGTAATAACTGTATCTGTATGGTAATCTAATATTATTACCATACTGACTTGTCAACAACGGTCTACAAAATGAAAATAAAATTAAAATATAATGGTCTTTACTAATACATAAAGATAACGTTAGCCTATCATTCTAAATATGGTCTACTTTGTTCTAAAGTAATAAACATGAGGAATAAAGCATATAATTTGAATATTTGTCATATTGACATATGTCAAAATAATTGTTCTGTTAACCATAGCAATCTGAAAGTAGCATTAATGAGAGAATTTCAAAAAATGGTATTTATCAATAATGTCTTAATTTTCTGAAACCGATAAACTATTGAACAAACCACGGATGTTATTAACCATAACAAGCCTTAGATGTCTTAAAATCCTCGCTCTACGAGCTTGGATTTCAAACTTACATCTGCAGCAGTTATGATGTGCATAACATTCCTAGGTATGTTAATAGCTATTACATTTTTCTCAAAAAATTTGTAATAATAGAGTATTACATATGGATATCGTTGAATTCAGAAAAAAATACTGAATCGAATAAGCTAATAAAAAAGTAGGTTCTAATTTAAAATAAAAAAGTTGGATCGAATATTTTGAGAACCATTGATTAAGAAAAAAATTTGTTTTGTTGATTTTAATAGTCATATAATTTAGAAATTGTTTGCTAATTTAACGAACTTCGTATCTCTTATACTTCTCGAGATAGCAATAGTGTAGCATTTAAATGGAATATATATATATATATATATATATATATATATATATATATATAAAGTTAAAGGGGGGGGCGTCTTCCCAGACTCATCCTGTTTATATATATATATATATATATATATATATATATATATATATATATAAACAGGGCGAGTCTGGGAAAACGCCCCCCCCCCTTTAACTTTTTTATTATAATAGAAAAAAATGGCTCATATAAAAGTTTTATTATTTTACATATACTATTTGATGGCAGATGTAGATATTTTTTATAAAGTCAGGTTTACAAGATACGACTATCAACTTTTATTTTTCAAATGGCAACCTATAATTATTTTAATAAAATAGAAACCGCCATTTTTTCTCTTTTCAACGATGTATTATTTTTTATTAATGTATTTGTAAAATTTCGAGAAAAATGAGATAATTTAGAAATATTAGAAATAATTTTTAAACAAATATTATAGGTGGCTATGTGAAAATAAACAAAAATATGATATAAAATAATTAAAAAATCCGCGAGTGGTGCGACGATCCATACTTGATTAGGGTACCTTTATAACCAGGGTATGGTCAAGATCGCCGCCATTGTCGGTAATTGATTTTCCTATTTATTTGTAATAAATGTGATATATTATAAAATAATATTAAATTATCACACTGTGAATTTATAAAGGTAAGAAAAATTAATTTATTTAAGAGATACACAATTATTATTAAGACATACATTTAGAGGTTATGTAGAATATATGACATGGGTTGTTATTATCACATCTAATTTAATATCTGTAGTTCTTATTTACATAATAATTGTATATTCTAAACTTACCTTTTAAAAATTTAAATGATTGAGCTTAATATTGGTAATTTTTAGTTGTTTTCAGTGACAGTAATCGTGATGTGTATCTTAACAAACTACAGAAGTAAATAAGATAAAATATATTACTTACACTTTAAATACATATTAAAATGATAATTAAATGTGTTTTTCATTAAAATAAAACAAATAGTCACGAAAATACATAATAATTTGCGCAAGAACAACACATATAACAGATGTCCCGGTAATGGCGGACGAAACGTGAGCCACGCCATGGCCATACCCTGGTTATAAAGGTACCCTATACTAGATTAGTCTGTCTATACTTATTAATTTACGTATATTTTCACTTTCTTATCTAAGACAGTTAAAATTTGACTATAGTATAATATCCCATTAAAATTATAATCATTATTAATGGCATGACTGTTTTAAAAAAATAAATTTGAAATTACGGGTCAAATAATCGGAAATCGGAATTTTTTATTGAAATTAATCCTGTTTTTCATATAAAAGAATTACAATGAATAAGTCATACCTGTCCTTGAATCTCAGTGAACGAATGTTGCAGAAAGTTAGTAAATGTAGGTCCTGGACATATTAAAGATACGGAGATTTTGTCCATTATCTTCTCGGTTCTTAAGCAATTAAAATATCCCTATAAAAATAAACAAAGCTTGCAAGTATAACTTATTATTATAAGAAATATTCGTTTTCCGGGAATGGACTGTGTCGTATTTTGAGTCAGAGCTCAACGTTTCGCCCGCAGTCGTATGGGGCATCTTCAGGAGCAAGGGGGATAGTACTGTCTTAAACAAGGTTACCCGACGTGTCAACCACGCTAGAGGCCGAGTTTAAGCAACAAGAGGGGGAGACTCGGTTTAATGTGGCCAAATGACAAACGTGTCATCTACATAGCGAAACCATAGCTTAGGTTTGAATGTAGATGATTCTAGTGCCTTTGTTTCAAAGTGTTCCATAAATATACTGGTAACCACGGGGGACAGAGGAGAGCCCATTGCTGCACCTGAGACCTGTTTGTAAAATTGTTTATTAAAGTGAAATAGGTTGATGCATGGGCGCCCGCAGACTTTTTTACAAGGTGGGTCGATATTTCTGTTGTAAGAAAAAAATGCGGTCAAATCTGTTTTAATGCAAAGTAAGATAATATAGAGTTCTTTACAATGAAGCAAATTTAACAAATTCTTAAAAAATTAAAATCAATATTTTATGACGAAAATGCGTATGTACGCGCTAATAGCGTAGGATTACCCCTTCTACTAGGCTTTATGGTGCGAGATGCGAGCATAAGCAATAACTACACAAACAGACAATCTGAAAATACAATGCTGCATTAAATTAAAATATTATATTACTGAGTAACAATATAATTATTCTATTGAACTGCTCAAAATAAAATGTATAATAATTAAATGTTATTTAAATCGCGCTCCTCACAAAATACGGCAACCCTAATCATACGTAGGTACTTTTAATATAAATAAATATGCAATATCTATTCATTATTTACTTTTCTATTTCTTTATTTCTATATAACAGTAAAATCGATAATGGTGAAAGTATTGAGAAGAACGTGATCATAAAATGATTAGAATAAACTACGGCATATTAAAGAAAATACAACACCGAAGATAATGTAATATAATGTAAAAATAATTGCAATACACATTTAACAATACATAACATAATTTACTGCAAGTATATGCAACAAAATTTGCAGCATCATGACCTTCTGCTGAAATAATGTAATAAATGTAATAAATTTTTGATTAAAATATAAGAATACATTACCAATAATTATTAAAAAATACAATGATACATTGAAATGAAAAAAAAAAAATTTTTAAAATAGTTACAATCCATAAATGAAAGGGGGGTCAGTCGACCCTTTCGACCCCCCTCCCCCCCTGTGGGCGCCTATGGGTTGATGTCAAGCATTTTTCAATAAGAGTTACTAGATTAGACGAGTTTCCGTAATTTTCCAATAATTTAGCGATAATAGTGATGACTTTAGTGAACAGTGATGTGATGTCAAAACTAACAAGTATGTCGCCGGGTTCTGTAGTGATATTATTGATTTTTTGTACAAAATGTTCTTCTGTCCCTGAGTTTTACAGACGTAAATACAGGGAAACTTTAGAAATATAGAAACATCCGAATAACATCAATCGGGATGATGGCTATTTCTTGAGCCACATGTGGAAACCGGTGATTCTCGGAACACGACACGCCCAATCTACCACTCGATTCCCATTGGTCTTCATTAGCTTTGCTCATCTACCGTACCTTTAGATTAGTATATAACTGTCTTCTCGGCCTTCCTTTCGTCACTTGGTTTATTTGGCCTCTAGCCTGGTTTACACGTTGGGTAACCTTAAACTGAGTCTCCCCTTGTTGCTTAAACTCGACCTCTAGCGTGGTTGACACGTCGGGTAACCTTGTTTAAGACAGTATTATCCCCCTTGCTCCTGAAGATGCCCCATACGACTGCGGGCGAAATGTTGAGCTCTGACTCAAAATATGACAGTCCATTCCCGGAAAACGAATATTTCTCATGACTCAGACTGTGGAAGCCCGCAATTACTTATTATTATACTTTATTATTTCATCCAATATTACAATATTTAAAAATATTTGAGAACTTACATGTATGGCGTGTTTGCTTCCAGTATATGATCCAGAAAAAGGGGCTCCGATTACACCAGCTAAACTTGAAGTCACTGCTATGTGACCTTCCATTTTCTTTTGCAAGAAATACCTGCAACACAATGGAGTAGTTATCGTTTATTTAGATTTTTTAATACATAAAAGTATAGAAACAATAGAAAATCTTATTATGTCACACATTGCAAACAAATACTAACTACCTCATTAAAGGTAGGCACTTTACTTGAAACAAAGTAAGTTCAAATTTTATTTTTCTTGCATTTTTACCCCAGTTGCTTTAGCTCTTTAATAAATCTATACGTACTTGACAGCGTGTCTGGCGAGGATAACTGGAGCGAACACGTTAAGCTGGAACAGATCCTGGTCTACGGAGGGTTGAATGAGTTCCCAATGTGCCCTTTGGGACCGCCCCGCGTTACAAACAAGGACATCTATTTGTCCTAGTTGTTGTACAGCCAAGTCCCATGCCTTAATTGAAGCAGATGTGTCTACAACGTTGAGAACTTGAACTAGGATGTCGTCGCTTGTGAGCTTGTCACCAGCGGCCGCTAAGAAGATATTCATTCAAATTTTAATCTGTGTTACAGAAGTTTTTGGAAATTGTTGAATGGACGATATTATGGTTTAAGGAAAGTGATTTAAACTAAATATTACTACAATAATTTTAGGCCAGTCGTCAGGAAGATTAACTTTACCTAAAACTATTATGATTACCCCTTAACCTTAACATTAATTTTAACAAAAACTAAATACGTATTTCGAGAACTAAGTTCTCATCATCAGTAGTACAATAAGTGAAAGTTAAACAGAGTAGTCAAGATTACTCAACATGTCAACCATGCCAGAGGACCCAACAACTCTAAAAAACAAGAGAGAGAACTGGGATTATATAAAGATGGGAGTCACAGGTGAATGATTACCTATAAACTAAGATAATTTTCGTCCAATAATAATGAGTCATTAAAATTTTAGATCGTCCAATAAAATTTAACTTTGTAATAAATTGAAAAGTTTTGAGTTTGGTATGGGACCGAGATCTGCGTTCATCAAATTATTTTTATATTATTAAACTCTCGTATGCATCTAAATATCTATCATTATTAATATGTTTTAAATGTTTAATATTAGAATTGTTAACATTGTGATTATTAATGAACATACGAGGGGGTATTGATATATAGTTAGCCTTGGATGGTTCCAATATCTGAAAGTGAATATGGTTGTTATGGTTACAACTATGATGTTTTATAAATAAGTTGACAAAGTTTGACATCTATAAGTTGAACGGTGATTAAACTGTGAATTTTTGAAAACGGCATGTTTGCGAAAAAGCTAGAATTTGAAAAAGTTGAGTTGCGGTCAGTTATTAAATATTTATTTTTGAAAGGATTATCCGGCAAAGAAATTTTTGCTGATATAACAGACACTTTAGGTGATCAGTGTCCTTCATATGCAACTATTAAAAACTGGGTTGCGGAATTTAAGAGAGGAAGATCAGATGTTAAAGATGAGCACCGCGCTGGAAGACCAATTTCTGTGACCACTTCGGAAAACATTGATTCTGTCCATGATATGATTTTAGCAGATCGACGAATTGGGCTGAAACGTATAGCGGAAGCATTGAACATTTCCTATGAACGTGTATTTCATATTGTTCATCACGACTTGGATATGAGAAAACTTTCGGCCAAATGGATTCCAAGATGCTTGAATGCTGATCAGAAGCGTTTTCGTTTGACAACGTCGAAGGAAATTTGCCGTCGTTTTGAAGCAGACTCCTCAACATTTTTGGATCGGCTTGTTACTATGGATGAAACGTGGATTCATCATTATGACCCAGAGACTAAAGAGCAATCGAAAGAGTGGAAGCATTCCGGTTCTCCACGACCAAAAAAATTCCGTGTTCAAAAATCCGCTGGTAAGATTCTTGCTTCAGTTTTCTGGGACAAAGATGGGATAATTCTGACAGATTATTTGGAACAGGGCGGAACTATCACGGGAACATATTATGCTGAGTTGCTACCAAAGGTGTTCTCTTTTTGCAAGACAATGCTCCTGCTCACAAGTCCTTGATTGCAATGCGCAAAATTCATGAAATTGGTTTTGAATTGGTTGACCATCCGCCCTATTCTCCGGATTTAGCACCATCAGATTATTATTTATTCCCAAATCTTAAAAAACACTTGAAAGGTAAAAGATTTTCCACAAATGATGAAGCCATACATGCCGCTGAGGAGTGGTTTGCAGACCAAGACAAAGAATTTTTTTTAGAGGGTTTACAATTATTTTATAAACGTTGTGTTAAATGTGTAAGTCTTAAAGGAGATTATGTTGAATAAATAAAATTTTGTTTTGAATTATTGTGGCGTTTTATATGGTAGGCTAAGTATTTATCAACACCCCCTCGTATGTTGAGCTACGCTAAATTTTTCTGGATTACCGCTTTTTAGATGATAAAATGTTCTTTAAACCGAGTGTCAATTTGTCTTTTAGTTTGACCGATGTAAACTTTATTACAATCATTACAACTAATTTTATAAATACCGGATTTTTTGTTAGTATCTATTTTATCTTTAGGGTTACCTAATAACGATTTAATGGTATTATTTGATTTATAAGTTACGGTTAAATTTTGATTTTTAAAAATTTTGTTTAAACTTTTGGTAGCTTTATCGTACGGTAGTGTTATGTAATTATTATTATTATTATTTTTATTATTAGATGGCGTTAACGTTGTAAAATTAGAAATGGATTGGCGATTTTTAAATTTTTGAACTAATTTATCGATAGTTTTAACCGGGAAGCCGTTATATTTAGCTATTTCTTTAATATAGTTTAGTTCAGTTTTAAATCGTTTTTTGTTTAAAGGAAATTTAGTTAATCTGTTTATTAAGAAATTAAACAAAACTAATTTATGTCGCCAAAAATGATTTGAATCAGCAGTTATAAATCTGTTAGTGTTCGTGGATTTTCAATAGATATCAAACTCTAGTTTGTTCTTGTTTCTAATAACCAGTAGGTCCAAAAAGGTAACTGTTCATTGGTTTCTTCTTCGATTGTAAATTTAATTGATGGGAAAACTGAATTTAAACTGTCCAGAAATATATTGACATGTTGAGTAATCTTGACTACTCTGTTTAACTTTCACTTATTGTACTATTGATGATGAGAACTTAGTTCTCGAAATACGTATTAAGTTTTTGTTAAAATTAATTTTATGGTTAAGGGGTAATCATAATAGTTTTATGTTAAATTTAACCTTAGACTCCATCTATTATTAATTTTTAACATAGTTTTAATTCGGGAAAAAGATTTAACGATTGGAATCGATTTATTATAATTATAATGCCGGAAGTGGTTGATCATGAGTAAAATTTTTTTATAGTTTCATATATAAAATTTTCTGCTGAATTCAATGGTAAAATAAAAAAATATAGCATTCCATTTAAAATAAGAAAGTTAGGGTTTACTTCCGGTAAAACCAGAAGTGCTACTGTTTTGAAAATATTATAGCTGAAACGGGCATGTCGGAAAACCGCTACATATCAAATTTCGTAAAATAATATTGAATAGTTTTTAAAATAACGATAGCGTAAGCTCGTCCTGGGACATCCTATATATACAGGGTGTTCATTTTTAATGGGCCACCATTGCTATCTCGACAACTATAAGAACTATAAAGACGATTAAATGGGCAAACAATTTCTATTTCACAAGACAAATTTAAAGAAATGGTTTTTTTTTTGGATCAGTGGTTCTCAAAATACGCGCGGGACTTAATTTTCAAATTTTAAATGAGATCATATATTTTTTATTCGTTAGAGAATTTAATTCTGAATTCAGTGATATATGTTTATTCCCTTACATAACGATTTGTTTAAGAAAAATGCATGTAAAGTTTAATATTCATTTGATTAAAATATGGCTATAATAAGAGTGTCATGAATGGAAAAAACTAATACGTGTTAATTTTTTTTTTTTTGACAGAATTAGAATGCCATGAAAGAAATATGTGAATATTTTGTTTATGTTGACATTTATGATCACTTACAAGAACAAAACATTCACTTCTTTCATTCAAGGCACTCTAATTCTATGTAATAAAAATGACATGTAGTCATTTTTTCCATTCATGACACTCTTATAATAGCCATATTTTAATCAAATTGGTATAAAACTTTACATGAATTTTTCTCAAAAAATCATTACTTATGTAAGGGTATAAAAATATTATATAACTGAATTCAGAATGAAATTCTCTAACAAATGAGCAAATAAAAAATATATATTCTCATTTAAAATAAAAAAGTTAGGTCCCGTATTTTGAAAACCACTGGTCGATTTTTTTTCTTTTATTTAAATATATCTTGTGAAAAAGAAATTGTTTGGTTTGCCAACCGTCTTTATGGCTCTTATAGTTCTCGAGATAGCAATGGTGGCCCGTTTAAAATGAACACCCTGTATATACGTCCAGAGCAGCGAAAAGGTTAAAAAATAGTTGTAAAAATATCTTGTTTATATTTAAGTGTACAGAGTGATAAGAAGTCAAAAATAATTTCTGTTATCTATTTATTTTCTGATGTAATTTGCATATAATTGTAAGTTAAATATATCACATACGAAGAATTCACCTTCACATTTTGGAAAGCTTTTGCATTCTTTACAATAGGAAATTATCTGTCTTTCACAGTAATTTGTAACAAAGGTATTAAAACAGCAGAGAAATTTCTTCTAACTTTATAGAAATCGAAAACAATTCCGGTTTATTAATAAACAATATCTATTATATGTAAAAATTATAAGAGAAAGCAAAGATTTCATACCTAAACAAGCAGTCTTGACTCTCTCTAATTCTTCTTTTCTTCGAGCTGTAAGGACTAGTTTGACGCCATTTTTAGCAAGTGATATAGCTAGGTGTTCGCCTATACCACTAGAAGCACCTGTTATAAATACCACTTTTCCCTTCATAGAATCTGAAATAAAACGAAGAACAAAAAATACAATTTATTCTTGCAAAATATGATAAGCCATGAAACAAAAGACGAACGATTGTCATTTGTTCCTGCCCAAGGGGTAGTTGCATAATATACAGACTAGGGCAGGGATGGCGAACCTTTACGTATCAACGTGCCATTTTTCTAAAGAAATGTTTAATGAGGTCATAGACGTGCCATCAAATAATTTTGACTTTGTGATTATTGGGAAAATAATAATAATAAATACTATCAACTCAAAACTCTTTATTTACTACAAAAAAATAGAAACATTTTGCAATGTTTCAATTATACGCGTAATTTAAATTAAAGTAAAATTAGTGCGACTTCTGTTGTTGCAGATTAGATGACAAATAACATATGTTAGGGTTGTAAGATGTTACTTATAGCAGAATGCATGCAGAACTGGAGTCATCTGTCAAACGGTTTCTAACCGAGTCTTTAATGTTATTCATCTCTGAAAATAATGACTCGCAGGCATAGGTTGATGAAAATATTGTTAAAATAGCATGAGCCAGCTTCTTCAAACAATTAAATGTGTCTGGTTTCCAAAATTTTGTTATTAGCATTTTCACTTATATTACTTGTCAATCATCTTTCTGTTTCAATTAATCCTAACTCTTTCCTTGTTTCAATAAATTTTTGAATCCATATTAAACTAGACTAGAAATCAATCAGCTGCATTTCAAATTCTTCAATTTCCAACCAATCGAATTGGGACAAATTCAGTTTATCAAATGACGTCACATCAGGCTACATAATAAACTTGAGTATTTCCGATAATTCTTTGAACTGAGAAAATCTCGCTGAAAATTCCTTGATTGAAGAATCAATCACAGAAATAAATTCTTCAGTAACTTGGTCTTCGTCTGGTTTCTCATGTATTTCTAAATCGTTGATATATTTTTTCAAATCGCATCCCGCGCACCGCACACGAACATTCCGTAGCGTAGGGATCACTCGCGTTCCCTCGTCATATAATACCTACTTCACAGTTTTTTTCGTAGTGCATCATAATGAATTTTGTGATCAGTGACGTGCCCAAAATATTTTGTCGCGTGCCATTGGTTCGCCATCCCTGGACTAGGGTGATTCATCGGTATGTTCTTTTTTATAACTCGTTTATTTTAAATAAAATGGAAAAAGGTTTCAAACGAAATGTATTTTATATTATAATGTCTATAAATCTGCAGTATATGTTTCTATATATTTATTCAAATTTGAAAAGTACATGATATTTGCTAGCCAATAATATAAAAACAATTATTAAAAATATTACATTTTTATTAAGTACAGAAGGCTTTGCTTTTGCTACAATATTTTTACCGCCGGCTACCCTTGGTAAGGGAGGTATAGGTATCGTGCTAAAAATCGCATACCGAGATTTTGGCAAACAACCACGTTTTAAGGTCTCTAGAATCAAATTTTAACATTTTCATGATGATGTCTGTGTATATGTATGTGTGGATCCTCCGCTCTAACTCAAATACTATCATTCATAAAAAATTTAAACCCATTAGATTTTGGTGTAAATCAGATAAACGGAAATAGCATTTTACTTGAAATTCAAAATAGTTATTCTTCGAAAAAAAAATTATAAAAATTAAATATGTATTCCTCGACTGGATCAAAGTAATATTGGGAAAACTTGGAGAAAATCAGTCTTACGAAAACGTTTGAAAAATGTTTTATATATAGCCGACGTTATTCGGCACCAAATATGCCTTCTTCAGAGAAATGTAAAATTACTGAGTTGGAATTTTTTTTTAAAATCTGATGTGACCAGCACATTACCTTTCGTCAGTTCTATGTATTTTGTATAAATGTCATACAGAAAGTTCCTTGCAAAAGATTCTATTTCTTGTACATTACCTTAAGGTAGTTGTATACAAATTCCATACAGAAAGTTTCTAGCAAAAGATCATATATTTCCAGTAAAATTATAACATAAACATACTGTCAACTGCACTTGACACTGACACCTTTCAATCAGAATTTTCTTAATATAGCAGCTGTTTCCAGAGTTATAGCATAGCTGGCTAATATATGATATTTAATTTCTTTATAATTTTTTAACTATCCATTTAATATGAAGTATAAAATGCATTCAAATCGTATAGAGAATAAAATATTCTTTAATATTTATAATAACATTAAATGTGAAAAAATGATATTTAACCTAGTTTTTTCAAGAAAAACTGTTAAAATCTTCAAATAAGGGTACTTCCGGTTGACCAATTATAACCAAAATTTAATCAGCTCTTCAAGTGGATGTAACACAGAGGAATACGAAAGAATTATAATTTTTGGAATTGTAGTATTAGAGTTATCGCATTAGAAAATTATAGACACACGCACACACACACACACACACACACACACACACACACACACACACACACACACACACGACATCATCGTAAAAATAGTAAAATCGTGTTCTAGGGACCCTAAAACGTGCTTATTCATCAAAAACTCACTACCGAATTTTTTGACCAAAGACAATACCTTCCTTACCTAAAGGTGACGGAAGGTAAAAAATTCAACTCAGTAAGTTTACATTTCCCTGAAGAAGGCATATTTGGTGCGGAAACGTCGGCTATGTAATAAAACATTTTCAAACGATTTCATCAGACTGGTTTCTCCAAGTTTTCCCAGTATAAAATATAAAGATTATTAAATTTTCTATAAGTTTGCATTAATGCTTTTTCTATATATTGTATGGATCAAATTTATAAAATTATCTATAATTTCAATCCAACTCCTTGGTTACACAGTTAGTTGATCTCAAATGTATGTAACTGACAGATAAATGTCACTTAAAAAACTAATCATTTCAAATTAATAATAGTAACGTTTTATAAAGAAAATAGTAAATAGAACCGTAGTTATATGGAATGGAACTTAATACAGTTTCCAGCATAACTAAAAATGTAGGTATGTATCTAAATTAGAGACCTATAACATTAGCATAAAATTCTATATCTTATCAAAAAGCAAAATTAATTTTGCTTGCTTTATGATTGCAGAAATTAGGTATGAAAATGACGAAAATTACTTCATAAATAGTGATAGCCATGGAATTGAAAAAAAATTAACGATTTATCTGTAGGATTTATGATTTCCGTGGAAATGTGGAAGTTATAATTACTACTGGTAGTTTTATGTAAAAGTAATATTATCTTGTAGTTGATAACAGCACACACAATACTCGTATTATAGTCATTTACTTTGAAAAACCGTTACTCAAAACTTTACGGGCGTGCATAAATCCTACAGATAAATCGTTAATTTTTTTTTTGTTTCAATTCCATTGCTATCAATATTTATGAAGTAATTTTCGACATTTTCATAGCTGAATTTCTAACGTTATAAAGCATGTAAAATTAATTTTGCTTTTTGATAAGATACAGAATTTTATGTTCTACAACTTTTATTAAAAGCTTTTTACCTGTAAATCTAAAAGATATTGTTCTGTAGGAAAATATACCCTTTCATTATTTTCCGAAAAATAAGAAGTGGCAAATTGCATTAAAATGGGAAAGAAATTTCACTATATAAGTATAAATGTTTTGTTCAGAACATTTTATGCCAAGTGATTTTTACCCAAGTACTTGCAAAATAGTTTTATCGATAATTATATAATTCTTTTGTAGGATCTAATACTAATTGTCATTGTTCCTTTTGAGCAGTGTCTTACAAATTTTGGTTCAATATAACAATTTTTAATGTTGAAAGTGAATTTAATTATTATTAAATTTTGCTTGTATGGTACACATATAATTTGCGTTGTGATCCCGGAAATATCTACAAAATTTTGGATGACAATTTGGGAAAGAAATTGACAGCTGTCAAAATGGGCTGAGCAGAAGCGTCCTCGTCGCAGTCCAGGGTACTGGTTTTATAACCAGTATAAATTCTGCAACTACCAGCACCAGCTAATCTTCCAAACAAGGAACGAAGGAGTATCAACATCAGTGGTTTTTTTAAGTTCCGCTTTTGTGTTATTCCTAATTTACTTGTCTATATGTATGTGCTGGATACGATAAAATAAATAAATACTAATCGAAATTAGATTTCATGTTTGTACCTTATGCATATGATTTATTTGCACTTTAGTTAATTTATCTGCACCAATTTTATCAGATGCAATTTTTTTTAAAAAGTACACATACAGGTGTCTCACAACTCGCGCCCCAGACGAAACTGACACTTGCCGACGACAATAGATTGCCAACAAATAGAAGAAAATAATTTGCGGCTGCTTGCATAACGGAGTTACAAGACTTTTTAATCCATACCAATCCCGGAAGGATATCTTGAGGTGTGATGATATTATTACAAAATAAAACTGGTTGCTAGGTTTTAAAAATACTACTAGTGAGTTACACAATTTGTTTGACTTACTGTAATTTTGACACTTTAGAGTTGACTTTTCACTGTCAACAAATTTAGGTTAGCGAAGGTGTCATCCGAGATCATCATTTATATCGTACAGTGCAACGTGTTGTAGCAGCTGTGTAAAATGTGTTAAACGAAAATATTATTGTCATTTCTAAGTAATCAGCGGCTGAATATTTGACAATGACATTTTTCGAAAACTACAGTCGCCCACACATTTTAAAGAAGATTTGATTTGTATAAAACCCTAGTAACGTAAAATTACGGCAAACACACGTTAAAGGTGTAGGTCTCTGATTGGCCAATTTTATGATGTCTTTTCTCGAATATCTTTTAAGCTAGATTTTTTTTCTTCGAAATTACACATCCGAGTGCAGTCGCGTGTTTCCTCATTCGCTCTGGGGCGCGAGTTGTGAGACAGCCTGTATATTTATTAATTACAAAATAAAACAGAAAATATTCAAATTCTGTTTATTTATTTTATGCAACAGAAACTACTCTATCTTGGTCTATGTAAAATTTTACTGAAATAAATATCTTTTAACGTAAAAATTAAATGTCGTGCGAAACCTGAATTGAAATTAGCATTTACAATAAAACACGTGTGTATCATATAAAGTATAAATAACAAAATCACATTGTTTCAAATTTAACCTTTGTAAGCAATTAACATACACGCGAAATGTTTGCATTTCGTACCTTGGCCAGCCTCACAACTTGAAACACATTTCCGTGTGAAGCTTCTAAATAATTTTTCATATTATGTGGTGCTTTTTTTAAGTTTGAACTTTATAAGCACAAACCATTAATTTCTACATAATTAGTTGTATTAATTTTATAGCCACAACAAATATATGTGTCCAGCTTTAAATGTTAACCAACCTAAAATTTACATTTCGTTTTACCACTATACAGGGTGTTTTCTTTAAAACAACCAGCGCTTTTTTGGGCGAACTAATGACTTTAGCAAAAAATGTTATATACAAGAAATGATCAAGAATAAGGTGATAATATATCAATAGTAACAAACCGAATATTTAACCAGTGGTTCTCAAACGGTAGAACAAAATTATACTTTTTTAAATGGCACCCTATATAATTTTTTAGCTGTTTAAATAGAATATTATTTTCTGATTTCAACGATATAAATATAGAATAGGGTTGTATAACAATTATTTAGAGAAAAATGGTATTAAAAACTAGAAATAGTGTAATAAAAAATGGGTTTACTACTAGCGTAACTAGGCAACAGACGTATACCTGTATATAGCATAGCCTATTGTAATATTATAACAATATTTATCTACACCTGTTTAATAATATATTTATTATGTACGTAACCATGGATACATAATACCGTTCATAAACCACGCCCCGTGGATTATGACTCATAATCCACAGGGCGAGGTTACATAAGACACGGAACTGTGAAATTTATTGTTGAGGGTTCACAATCAACTTCATTTAGCGGTTATGCGCATACATATACTCCCAAAACCGTTTCTGGACATGTGATAGACAAGATTTTATGTGCCGACTTTTATGTTTATTATTATTTATTACTCAAATTCTAAATTCTAGGGAAATTTTCTGTATTGGTAACATCAGAATATTTTAATTTCAAATTAATGAATTTTATAAATATATTACATTGTAAACATTATTTAAGTCAACATAATCCTTCCTTTGTACGTCATGTACGTTTCAAGGCATTTCATTCCTATAACCTGAAAAATCAAAATAATTTTATTTGGATTTTTCACTGCAAATTTAATTATAATTACTTATAATTAGATTCAAAACCTATAAATATTCTATTTTCTTGTATTAAAAATACTCAACTAAAGATTTTTTATAATATTTTTACGACAGTGAGTGACACATTTCATTTCAGTTTGCAGTAATCTGACAGTTCCTGAACGATTTTGATGCTTAAAACTTGACGGAAGCGCGAAAAAACAAATATAAACCGAAAAAAAATGGAAAATAATAACAAAAGTGAAAACTTATTGTGTACACCCCCGGAAATTGTGGAACCAACTAATATAACCTCACTTTCCTTACTACCTGAAAAATCTAAGAAACTTAAAATTAAATTAAAAATAATTATAAATAAGTTATTTAGAGTGGACCATTTTTCAGTGTCATACGGTATAATATGATTTCAATTGCAGGTGTAGATAAAATATCGTATTCTACTCGCGTATAATGGCTATTATTCACGAGGATGATTTTAGAACACGAGCCGTAGGCGAGTGTGGTAATTCATCAAAATAAGCTCATTGAATAATATACTATTTTCATACCATTTTTCTCGAAATAATTGTTATACAACCCTATACCATATTTATATCGTTGAAATCAGAAAAACATTCTCTATCTAATGGGCTAAAAAATTATATAGGATACCATTTAAAAAAATATAATTTTGTTCTGCCGTTTGAGAACCACTGGTCAACTTTTTGGTTTGTTATTATTAATAAATTAGCCCCTTATTCTTGATCATTTCTTGTATATAACATTTTTTTCTAAAGTCATTAGTTCGCCAAAAAACGCATTGGTTGTTTTAAAGGAAACAGCCTGTATATGGTTTCTCCTTCAACCATAGGGTGGGCAACCCAATTTAAATAAATGTATATATTTGCTAAACTTATAAACATTTTTTATATTTCATTCTCAATTAATAATATTAAAGATTAAACACAGGGCCATAACTAGCTATTCGTGCGCCTGGGGCGGAATATAAAATTGCGCCCCTTCCCCTTTATTTTTAGCAAATTATTATTTAAAAAATAACTATACATAAAGAGCTAATTTCGGCTCCAAAATTATCCTCTTTTGACCAGTATAACGATTTGTGTCTGTTCAAGAATTAGTTCCATATTATCTTGTCTTAGTTACATATTTTCTGGTCTCGGCGAATGGACTATATGGTTTTAGTATTAATTAACAGTATTTAATGTATATTTCAATTACAACAATTATAAAAAACAAAATGAAGACAACATTAGATCTGACGCATATCAATTGGACCATAACTGGAACGCAGAATTAGAATTAAATGTTTATATCTTGATCATATCATATATTTTATGGATAAATTTATAAAATTATGTATAATTTAAATCCCGGAGCCAAAACTTGGTTGCGCAGTTATTCAAATGTATGTAACTGAGAGATAAATGTCACTGTCAAAGAACTAATCATTTCAATAGTAACGTTTTAAAAAGAAAAATGTAAATAGAACAATAGCAAAGGAAATTAATACAGCATATGTAAGTATGTGGGAATGTATTTAGGTTAATAAAAATTAACGATTCGCAAAAAAGTACAAGGTAATTCTCATTTTTGGATTATTGAATTCTATTTTATCCCGTTATTTAAAATTTAATCTTCATTTTATTATCAAAAAAGGTAGTTACTTGGATTAGGTTAGACTAAAATTCGCTAATCCAAAAATAAGGATTAGCCTCGCGATTAAAAATTAATAATAGATGGAGTCTAAGGCTACATTTTAACTAAAACTATTATGCTTATCCCTTAACCTTAAAATTAATTTTAACAAAAACTAAATACGTATTTCAAGAACTAAGTTCTCATCATCAGTAGTACAACAAGTGAACGTTAAACAGAGTAATCAAGATTACTCAACATGTCACCTTTAGGTAAGGTATTGTCGAGGGTATTGTCTTTGGTCAAAAAATTCAGTGGTGAGTTTTTGATGAATAAGCACGTTTTAGGGTCTCTAGAATACGATTTTACTGTTTTCACGATGATGTCTGTACGTATGTATGCATATGTGTGTGTGTGTGTGTGTGACCAAATTTTCTAATACGATAATTCTAAATTCGAAAAATTATAATTCTTTCCTATTCCTCTTCGTTACATCCAGGTGAAGAGCTGATTAAATTTTGGTTATAATTGGTCAACCGGAAGTACCTGAATTTGAAGATTTTAACAGTTTTTCTTGAAAAAACTATGTTAAATATAATTTTTTTACATTTAATGTTATGCATTTTATACTTCATATGAAATGGATATAGAGTTAAAAAATTATAAAGAAATTAAATATCATATATTAGCCAGCGATGCTATAACTCTGGAAACAGCTGCTATATTAAGAAAATTCTGATTGAAAGGTGTCAGTGTCAAGTGCAGTTGACAGTATGTTTATGTTATAATATTAAGAAAATTCTTATTGAAAGGTGTTGAAAGGTGTCAGTATCATGTTCAATTTACATAGTATGTTTGTGTTATAATTTTACTGGAAATATAGGATCTTTTGCTAGAAACTTTCTGTATGGAATTTGTATAAAATACATACAACTGCCTTAAAGTAATGTACAAGAAATAGAATCTTTTGCAAGGAACTTTCTGATGACATTTATACAAAATACATAGAACTGACGGAAGGTAATGTGCTGGCCACATCAGATTTTCTTAATTCCTACATGCGGGTGCCAACTTCACACGGGTCACAAATCATGGTATAAACTATTATTCACGAAAGATGACTATTCAAGGTCATTTGTGAGACGTCTGATATAATATTACTTGTAGATAACTTCATTGCATTTCGTTTGCATAGGCGTGCAACATGAAATATTTATGGACACATTTTAAATGAAAAACTAAGAATAATTCATTTGAAAATTATGTTCCTTTCTAAATAATGCCGTTCTAAAAGATTTATGTTCTTCACTTATGTTTTTGCAAAATACAAAAACATATAGTTAACTTAAAAATCAAGGAATAATAATTTGATTTAAACGTCAGCGCCACTGGGCAAATATTAGCATAGGGGGCAGTGTAGTAGACTATTAGGTGTCTGTAAATCTACGACATATGTCATTATTATTTATAGTGTGTTAGAAAGTAATGCCACTATTTACGTATATCTGTCACACGACATAAATTAAATAGACATAGGTCAAACAATCTTTCTCTTTCTAATACAAAATGTTGCTAAGCTACTGCTATAAAATGAAGTGTATTCTTTCTTCGAACAAATGTCCTTGAATAGTCATCTTTCGTGAATAATAGTGTACTATCAATCACGAAAGATAACTATTCAAGGTCATTTTTTCGAAGAAAGAATACACATCACTTTATAGCAGTAGCTTGGCAACATTTTGTATTAGAAAGAGAAAGATTATTTAACCTATGTCTATTTAATTTATGTGGTATGACAGATATACGTAAATAGTGGCATTACTTTCTAAGATACTATAAATAATAATGACATATGTCGTAGAATTACAGATACCTAATTATCTACTACACTGCCCTCTGTGCTAATATTTACCCAGTAACGTTGACGTTTAAATCAAATTATTATTCCTTGGTTTATTAGTTAAGTCTATGTTTTTGAATTTTGCAAAAACATAAGTGAAGAACATAAATCTTTCAGAAAGGCATTATTTAGAAAGAAACTTAATTTTCAGATAAATTACTCTAATTTAGTTAAAATGTTTCCATAAATATTTCATGTTGCACGCCTATGCAAACGAAATGCAAATAATATTATATCAGACGGCTCACAAATGACCTTGAATAGTCATCTTTCGTGAATAATAGTTTATTTGGCAGGATGGTAGCGCTTCCAATTTAACCGGAAGTGACATTAACTTTCATATCTCATATGAAACACTTTATATATTTTGATATATTTGGAATCTACATAAAATTACGAATTAAACGATATGCTTGAAGTGCACTTTTATTGAAAAAATAAATCACAAAAACGTAAGAGAAAATTATGAAACTTAATGTCACTTTTGGTTAAATTGGAAGCGCTACAATTCTACCAAATATCATGATTTGTGAGCCCCTAAGTCTAGTTTACAAATATGTATATAAAGAAAAAGAAAAATAATTATAAATAAAAAAGTTTTTAAGGGTGGATTGTCTTAAATGCGAACCCGGTATATTATTGAATTCAGAATTAAATTTTCTAGCGGTGAAGCAAAAATATATGTTCCTATTTAAAATTAAGAAGTTTGTCCCGTATGTATTATTTTATTCTGTTCATTATTTTGCAGCTCTTATAGGAATAATTTTCGAAATAGTAACGGTAGCCCACTTAAATTGAACACCTACATATTTATTTTATGTAGTTCTAATTCTAAAATATCAAAAAACTAACAATAATAATTAGCCATAAAACAACAAAACATGCATTTGATAATAAATTGATTTGATATTAACAAATGCAAAGTAATTCACACAAAACAACCATATTTTATATTTAATACTTACTTATTTTCTTCCCAAATATATCTGCAAAGCCTAGAGCAACATCACAATCAAACACCAATGTACAAATTAAATAAAATAGCATGTATAGCAGCACACAAATTCCTAATATGCTTAAAAACATTTTAGATATCAAACAATATAATAAATAAACTAACGCCGGTGCTACTAAATGGATTAACTGCATCACAGTCGCAAGTATATACCGTTATCTTTGAAACATGAGAAAGAAATGATTATCATTCTTTTGACCCGGTTTAAATATAAACACGACCACGATACCACGACTTTTATCGAATCAAGCAGTTGACAGTAATGTACATCCACGTTCAAAGTTTCACTGAATAAAACAAAGATTTATATTTGTTGTACATGCATAATAAATCAAAAATACACGTATTTCACATATAGGTAAAATATTTACTTAAATTTATGGTCGCGAGCTATTTACACAAACATAATATTTGAATTATTTATAAAATACGTCAGCGATAGTAGCGTCACCGAAATATGTGAACGACTGGATTCTGTTTTACCGACAGAAAAATGTACATTTTATTTTCAACAAATAAATGTTTATTTCTTGCATATTCTTGTTTATTTGTATGTTGTTTAAATTATAATAAAAGATTTGGTTTTATCTGTTAGTAATGTCAATGTCACTAGTACTATGTGCTAAGTAAATCAATAGCGCTGCTATCAGTGTTTTGTTTGGTCAAGAGCAGACTAGACTAGTGACAAATGTTAATGTTACTTTTTCTACACGTGTATTTTGTTAAACAATCGGGCCTTCTGTGATAAAATTTAAGGTAAAAATGTTGGAACATTGTGGATTATATGAAAGAATGACCGAATATTACAAAAAATCAAAATTTATAAACATTCTTGTACTTTATTTTGGCGCGAAAAGATATCACGTGGTTTGTGATGTATACCGGTTTTCCACCAAACGGACTAGTCGAGTTTGTTTTTAAATTTATAAACAAGGTAAACAAATATAAAACTAATAAAATCAACACTGTTTTAAATT
Organism: Harpalus rubripes; assembly: GCA_963082715.1. Classification (NCBI taxonomy): domain Eukaryota; kingdom Metazoa; phylum Arthropoda; class Insecta; order Coleoptera; family Carabidae; genus Harpalus; species Harpalus rubripes. The sequence goes on along the minus strand of OY720462.1, from coordinate 43,049,326 downwards.
TCAACCAAGCGGACAGTATTTTTAAAGTACCGATTTTTTTAATGACAGTGGTCCACTGATCTTTTTCTTCAAACATAATCTGCAAAAATTAAATCCTTATTCATAGCAAAGGTTATACATTTTATTTACATCAGCCAATACAAAAAATCCACCGACAAGTTACTAAACAGGTCGTGGTCGAAACCTTTTGATGTTATCGCTTTCGATAGGGACTCGAAAAACAAAACAGAAAGTCGCCAAAAACACGAACCTTTAAAAAGTTTGTAAAATGTCGCAGTTTTTCGGCTAGAATTTCTGTTTTGTCCGTATGTAGACTGTTATTTATTTATTATTTTCTAAACAAACCGTAACATAACCTAACTTATGAAGTAAAAATTCGGGTAGACGGGTAGTGTGTGTGTGTGATTCTGCATCGGCGATATTACAGCACTAGTATTCTTGTAATATTCAAATCGTTCGCTTGGTTGAAATTCACATTCAGTGCCAAATTTAAGAGTGTTACTAATAAATATTTTGCTGTGATTGGTGTTTATAAACGTATCACACTTCGGCGGTACATGTGCTTAGTGTTATTTAGATTTAGTACACATTGACCACATTTCGAATGTGAGTGCGTTTTGCAACATGTATGAAGTCTAAGTCTATCATCGTCATCAAGCTGGCCAGCCAACGACATCGTTTTGGAGTGACCATCAACTTCACGAAGAAAATGATCGCACGAAGTATCATAAGGTTAGTTACACATTTTTATGACGATAGATGAGTGAATAAGCACAAATTAGGGTCCCCACAACGCGTTTTAACTATGGACCTGGACCCGTTTAGTGATGATGTAGACTAGGTTTCCAAACAAGATATTGGGCGCGTTCAGTAGTACTCAGCAACTGAATTGATGCGTTGCTAAATTCAACTGAACGATTTGCTGAGTTTATGATTACTGTCAAGATTACTGCCATCAGCTGAGTCAACAATTCAGCGCATTTGAAACGTGCTGATTTGTGTCACCCAGCAAGTATTGATTTATAGTAGGTTAGATGTGGGTTAGATGTCAAAAATGGAATTGAGTAATAATTTATATGAACGTAAGAAAATAGCGTTGGTGTAGATAGGGATATAAATTCTGCCCTTTAATCTACTATTTTCTTATGTGAAATAATGTCGTTCAGCTCTACGCTAAAATGCTTAGAGTCCGTGCGTTTAGAGAAAAAACAAATCGGCGCAGTACAAGTTGTACTACTCAACTTTCAGATGTTTACTATTAATAAACATTTAACTGAATAATATTTAAATGTTATTTACGATACGTAATATTCATAAACAAGTATACATAAAATTATTACTCGCACAAAAGACATTTGATTAAATATCTTTGTCCATATTTATATCTGTAACCTATACGCTACAAACATGTGCTGTCTGTCACAATATCGTACCATCCCTACTTTCACAAGTTGGACCCGTCCGGATGAATTTTGGTCTGTGCGTCGGTTTTTTCTCTAAACGCACGGACTCTACTTGTTTTTGCTAAGTTGCTTACTTAGTTACTGAGTGCAACTGAACGCGCCCAATGGACCTTTTACATTTTTATTGCACCCTGACGTCATTTTTCAATGCGCCATGTAGTGAAATTTTTACGAATTTTATTTAAATGAATTAGGTAAAAAGTTTATACAGATAAATAATATATATTTTCTTTTAAATTTCTTTACATTTATAACTATAGTATAGTATACATATAAACATATTTACAAGAAGTAGGAACGAACTAAATATGACGCGATTATCTTATCACAAACATTCGTTGCATAGCCAAACTTGAATTATGTAGCATTGGCACAATATCTTTCTATTCAAAATTCATTCAACTCTTCAAATTTGACTACGAGTATACAATGGAGTATATAAAATTAGTCCAACAATAAAATATTCTCATTTCTTTGGCGTCTTCCGTTACAACACGAAAGATGGAATATCACACACTTATTCAATATCATTTTCATGTTAAACGTATATGGGCTACTTGCATGATATTAAGAATTTTTTTTGAAAAATATATCTAAAATAAAAGACCCCAATTTTTTCTTTTTATCAAAATTTTGCCACTTACGGCTACAAAATAAATATTTTCATTTTATGACGTCACAATCACGGATGACATACATCCTAGTTCTGTAGTTTGTGACGACAGAGACGGAGATAGTAAACGTTGTCTGAATCAACGCCCACAAATATACTAGACAAAACATGCCCTATACTTCACTGTTGTTTGTTATGTTTTCGGCTGGACAGAAAGTGACAACTAGAGATAGAGATATATAAAGTCTACTCTAAAGTTTGTCGAGAGATGTCTCTACGGTCCTTACAATGTATTTGTGACATTTTGCTCCTTTGCTTGGAAGTTGTGTAGTCGTTCGGGTCTCGATTTCAAATTCTGCCAGAATTGGGTTTTCCCTGCTCCAGACCAGTAGAATTTGAAATCTATTCGGAGAAAGAATCGGGGAAATCTCAATTCTGTCAGATTTCAAATTTGAAATCTATCCTGAGAAAGAATTGGGGGAATCGCAATTCTGACAAATTTTAAATCATACTGGTCTGAAGCAGTAGAATTCGTAGCGGGGAAAACCCAATTCCGACAGAATTTGAAATCAGACAGAATTTAAAGTTACAAAATCGAGGCCCATTTTTGTTTGTTCAAAGTTTTACAGTTTCATTATTCTCTATAAATCTGTCTTTTTCAAGTGAGTTTTGAAATAAAACGTAATTCAAAAAACTCTTATTAATTAAAAAAAAAAACATTTAATTAATACAACCATGAGAAATTTACCTACGGGAATTTTGGACTGTATTCATAACCATATCCTGGACCAGGATCCATTAAATAATCATAGCATCCAATTGATCAATTTAATTTTAAACATTTCAAAATCCGGATCCATCACAATAATAAATTTAGAAAAAAACTACAAACAGAATAATAAGTATGTACACAAAAACAATATTGTTTAAAAATCAATAGAATAATATAAATATTTATATACAATTCTTTTTATCCTTTCCTAATACTAATATCAATTTGTTTCATACATTTTAGAATTGCTTTTCGTTAATAATAATTCAAATGTTTCAAATATATAGTACAGTTGATGTTAATAGAACAAGCAGTGACATCTAGCGAATACTCCATGAGGAGACAACATATCTCTATTCTTAGTTGTCTCTTTCTGTCCAGCAGATAACAAAACAAATGCTTTTAAGTTATATCTAGTGTATTTGTGATCGTTGGTCTTAACCAACGACCAAATATAACTAGACGAAACATTCCCTATCGCTCCTCACTGAATGTGTTTGAGTATTTCTCACTAGAGGCCACGTAGAGTGTCAGTGTAGTCTAGTGTTTAGTTTGAACGTTGCTCACTAGAGGCCACGTAGAAGCATGTGTATTTTGTATTTGTTTTGCAGTCGTAGTGGTTTTGTGAGTGACATGTTGGGTTTTCTTTAATATTAAACCTTCTAAATTATTTAATGTTAACCACGAAATTTTAACTAAGAACACTTGCGTCTCTAGTGAGCAACGTTCAAACTAGACACTGATACTCTATGTGGCCTCTGTGGTGCCCTCTAGTGAGAAATACTCGGACTATACAAGACATATCTCTATCTCTAGTTTCTCTGTCTGGCTAGCCGAAATCAAAACAAACCAAATGAAGTTATGTTTAGTTATATTTGGTCGTTGGTCTGAACCGTGGATCACGTGATCTTCCAGCTGGCATCGCTGGCGGTTCATTTGACGTGTGTTGTTTGTGATATTACGTGTATTTTGAAACTTTCTTATAATCGAAAGATGGAACAAGGATTTGAAAAGGCTGATTCTAGGAATCTGCCTGTTGTAAATTCGCAACAAATACAACAAAATTTAAAAATTTACAGGTTATTACATAGTGCCAACATAAAAATGTCGCGTAATAAAATTACCAGTATAATAGTAATGAAAAAATAATGTAAATATATTTTTAAATAAAATAATTAAAATAAAGTAAACTGTCGTAGTTACTTTAGAAATTTGGTTGGTGTAGGCTACTTTCCCTTCACCTCTCCAATTCGCATTAACGAATCAAATGCTAGTGATTGTGTCGTCATCAAGAGAGGGGGGGGGGTTATACGATTTATATATTTATGTTAAATTTGTTAAATAATAACACCATTTATTTGAAAAATTTAGAATGTAGGTAGTTGAGTAAAATAAACTTGAAAAATATAATATTTTTTAAATTCTTTTTGTATGCAAGTAGCCCATTCACATATGCGTCAATTTAAAATAAATAATTCTATATTATAGTAAAAATAAAATATATCACACGTCTACTCAAATAGAGAGCTTTTTATGTAAATACAGACGGACATTTATTAATAATGAATTTAAATATTAATAGGGCGGGATGGTAAGTAGTTAGCCTTTATGTAGTTGGCTTTGATAGGTAAAATATTTTATTTTGTTTTAAAATTTCTATCTTTTAGTCAATACTGAAAATCGAGCTGAAAATATTACAGCGATTTATGCAATAGTTTGGTATTAGTTATTCTTCAAAGAAAACGAATTTTCTATCTGTGTATATGCTGCAACACTAGAAGTGGTTGCTAAAATTCACGATATGGTGACGGATGAAATTGAGTGAAGTTGCTAATAGTTCAAACATCTCGAAAGAACAGATTCACCATATTTTAAATGAAGAATTGGGTATACAGGCTGTTTATTAAAAAGCAGGCCATAGGCGTTTTACATGGGAAATCAGTTTTTCCTTGCGCAAGAGTTTAGACAAAAGTGTTTCAAATAAAAGTTGTAGATACTTAAATTATACACCTGTATCACTAAACAGATTTTATTTTGCATGTTTAGTACCCTGTAAAATCCAAATTGAAATTCTATAAATATTGCTCATTTGTAATGGTAGCCATGAAATTTAAACAAAATTACAAAGAAATGCATATCGTTTGAACTGTCAGAAATTCGATTTTCAAATAAAAATTACTGATAATTATATTCTATCGTAAGTCCTAAAAATATTTTGTTTTTATAATCTTCATTTAATTTATTGCTTAGATTTTATTTATTTTTATTTTGTAACCCGCAAAATCGAAATTCTGACAATTCAAACGACATGCATTTCTTTGTAATTTTGTTTAAATTTCACGGCTATCACTACAAATGAGTAATATTTATAAAATTTCAAATTCGATTTTATAGGTTACTAAACATGCAAAATAAAATCTGGTTAGTAATGCTGGTGTAGATTTTAATTCTCTACAACATTTATTTGAAACATTTTTGTTTAAAATTAAGTGGAAAGTTTTGCGCAAGGAAAAACTGATTTCCCATGTTAAACGCCTATGGCCCGCATTTTAATTAACATCCTGTATAAAAGCTATTTTTTTAATTTTCACATAGCCACCTATAATATTTGTTTAAAAATTATTTCTAATATTTCTAAATTATCTCATTTTTCTCGAAATTTTTCAAATACATTAATAAAAAGTAATACATCGTTGAAAAGAGAAAAAAATGGCGGTTTCTATTTTATTAAAATAATTATAGGTTGCCATTTGAAAAATTAAAGTTGATAGTCGTATCTTGTAAACCTGACTTTATAAAAAATATCTACATCTGCCATCAAATAGTATATGTAAAATAATAAAACTTTTATATGAGCCATTTTTTTCTATTACTTATAATAAAAAAAGTTAAAGGGGGGGGGCGTGTACCCCGACTCACCCTGTATATTGAAAAACAAATGTCATTTTAAAGAAATATAACAGCTTTCTTATTATTAGGCTAACTACTTTTCATCTCGCCCTCATAAGTACTATTCTTATATTTTTTCGACATATTTAAATATTTTAAATAATTGTTCGTAAGGGAGTTATTTTAAAATAAATATACATATTACACTTTCACTCAAAATTGAGTAAATTACGAGAATAAAAATAATCCAAGTTATTTTGAATATTTTAATACAATTCATATCTTAATTTTGGATGCGGCAGCTTTATAGACAGAACTCAGTTGATTTTTAAGTGCTACTGCTACAAAAAATACTAATACACCCAAAATAATATGAATTTCATATTTGACATCTTACTTTTTTCTGTACGTCTGTCTTTCTATTATTTTATACGACGCAACTCTCTTTAGTATTCTCTGTCGTGTTTTCTACGATTGTGTCTTGTGGTACTGTGCTACTACGTACACTTTTTCTTGATTTTACGCTACCTCTTCGGATTATGCTGGATCTAATTTCTCCTCTGACAGAAGCTCTCAAAGACCCTCGGAAGGAAGCCGTAGATGCAGCAGATGATCTGGTGAATTTTGCTGGTATGGCTGTCTCGCAGTCACCTTCAGGTTTCCTATAAAGAAGAAGGTAGAGTTAGAGTTTGTTGTTACTCAGTTATTTTTATAAAATTCAAAATGGTGGACGATTCAGTGCGGTCCTGCACTATTTTTTTACCTCCCGCTACCCTTGGTAAGGGAGGTAAACTATTATTCACGAAAGATGACTATTCAAGGTCATTTGTAAGCCGTCTGATATAATATTACTTGCAGATAACTTCATTGCGTTTCATATATATAGGCGTGCAACATGAAATTTTTATGAACACATTTTAACAGAAAAATAAAAGTATTTAATTTGAAAATTATGTTTCTTTCTAAATAATGCCTGTCTGAAAGATTTATGTTTTTACTTATATTTTTACAAAATACGAAAACATATACTTAATTTATAAATCAAGGAATAAGAATTTGATTTAAACGTCAACGCCACTGGGTATATATTAGCACAGAGGCCAGTGTAGTAGATAATTAGGTATCTGTAATTCTACGACATATGTCATTATTATTTATAGTGTGTTAGAAAGTAATGCCACTATTTACGTATATCTGTCACATCACATAAATTAAATAGGCATAGGTCAAATAATCTTCTCTTTCTAATATAAAATATTGCTAAGCTACTGCTGTAAAGTGATGTGTACTCTTTCTTCGAAAGAATGACCTTGAATAGTCTTCTTTCGTGAATAATAGTGTTGATATAGGGATCGTGCTAAAAATCGCATGTCAAGATTTTGGTAAATGACCACGTTATAAGGTCCTTAGAAACCAATTTTAACATTTTCACGATGTCTGTGTGTATGTATGGATCCTCCAGTCTAACTCAAATACTATCATTCAGAAAATTTTGAAACCTTGTATTTCGAACTTTTTCTGTAATGGAAAGAGCCCATTAGATTTTGGTGAAAATCGGATAACCGGAAATGACACTTTACTAGAAGCTCAAAATAGTTTTTCTTCGAAAAATACCTTTTTATATTTTGCGTTCAAAATGAAGTCGTTACGATACGCAATTGCGTATCGTAATGACCTTCATTTCGATACGCAATTTTTTGTTTTAGACGGTTAGTACGAGATGACGTTTCTTTAACCCATTTTTACCTAATTTATTGTTAGTTAATTGACAATTCATTTTAATAATATAATGTCGAAATTATTATCATTTTTTTTTATTTAGGGAAGATTATTTACATGAAAATGTACCAATGGTTACAAATATAATCACAAATTGAGTAAGTAAATGTTATTGTAGAAGGCGCAAAATATAAAAAATAGTATAAAGAACTCATTTTATAAGACTTTCTTTTGCACTTGTCAATTAGAAAACTTGCTAACGCTCGTTTTCTAAATTTTGACGCGTACGAAAAAAAAAACATGTCTTATAAAACACATTCTTTAATATACTATTAAATGTTATTTTTTCGAGTTTAATGTTATTATAAATATTAAAGATTATTAAATTTTCTATAGATTTGCATTAATACTTTTTCTATATATTTTATGGATAAATTTATAAAATTATCTATAATTTAAATCCCAGAGCTACGCTTTAAACAAACAAAACGCAGTTATTTAAATGTATGTTACTGACAGATAAATGTCACTATCAAAGAACTAATCATTTCAAAATAATATTAGTAACGTTTTAAAAAGAAAAAAGTAAATAGAACAATAGAAAAGGAATTCAATACAGTTTGCAGCATAAGTAAATATGTAAGTATGTATTTAAATTAATAAAAATTAACGATTCGCAAAAATGTTTAAGCTAATCCTCATTTTTGGATTAGTGAATTCTATTCTATCCCGGTATTTAAAATTTAATCTCCATTTTATTATAGCTCCGGTGGCGCAATAATTAGAGCAACGCCTCATGTCATGAGTACCCTCGGGGCTCTGGGTTCGAATACTACTAAGGCATGGATGTGTGTGAATGTGAACCCACTCTGTAACTGGGATTTAATACTGTTGAGGGTTTTTAAAAAAGGTAGTTACTTGGATTAGATTAGACTATATTTTAAGAAATAAACTGTTAAAATTAGAGTAAAATTCGCTAATCCAAAAATAAGGATTAACTTAATCTTTTTTGTGACTCGGGCTGTAAATGGCGGGAGGTATTATGTTGGCCACACCAGATTTTTTCTTATGAAACTTTATCTAAACTCTTAAGCGATTTGTAGTTTTAGAAAGTCTTTACTGTTATTCGTTAAGCCGTACTATTTTTATTAATATTCTGTCTCCCAATTAAGCTACGAAGTTCCTTTTGAAGTCAGTGAATTCTTATCTGTCTTAATATTAATTTATACTTACTTGGCACAACAAGGGAAGTCCCAGATCGTCTGATCCCTTCCAAATTCTTCACCATCTTCAAGAGTCTGGGGTAATTCGTGGTCCAAAGTCTCGGGCAAGAATAAGACTGAAAGACCACCAACGATGCCAAGCAACCCTAAGATTAGTAAAGGCAGAGACGTAGAATATTGACCCTAAAACACAAAAAAAATAAGTAAAACAAATGTGGCATAAATGATTAAATTTCACAAGATGAATCAACCTCAACACGTTACTCTTATTAGAGCTCCTTTTCAGAGTGTTGTGTGTATGTGCGTGTACTGTATGTCGTGGGGTTGAGAATTAAACAGGCGTCTGTATTTCTCAGCTATGAAACCTTCGAGTTTTCACTTAGTGAACAAAGGTGGCTCTGTCCGAGTGGTGAAGTGCGCTCTACGGCAACCTGCGTCGCGTGTTAGAAATACAGTGTACCTACGACAGAGGGAAACCGAAGTGCCCGGAGAAAAACCTTCATACCGCGTGATATTTATAGCATATGGTGGAACGGTGAACCGATCTGGCGACCTCAGTGATACCGGTCTGGCAGCATAGCTACTAGACCAATATTTAGGCTGTAGGAGGTATTGAGTAGTTTGAGTGAAAGGATGATAAACCATCCAAAGATGATATGATAACTGCAGAGGTAACTAACCACATGCAGAGCCATCTATTGAGTTACAATAAGAGCGAAATGCGACAGTAGTTCTGGTTGTGTGGGCTAGTCTCTTATTATAAATGACCGAGAGGTTGATTCAGAAACTTGTCAAGTATGATTTTTGAATATTATTAGCAGTTTCATTAAGTATCGTAATTGTATTATTACATTTATTATTATTAAACATTTCTTTGTGTTAATAAAAATACTTAATTATTAAATGCAACTCCACTGGCTCGAATCGATTACTTTCGTAAAATTCGGGGAACTAGACCTGCTATTCGATGTTTTTGTTTGAATTTAAATGCTACACCCTAGCAACAGTATGCCTAATGCAAACAATACAGATACCTTTCTAATTGACTATTTGAGAAGCATAACCAACTCATATTTCGCTTATTATTTTGAATTTTAACATCGCGCTTCCAACAATACAACCTGTATTATATTTTTAAAAATTAACGTGAGAGTCGACGCCTATGATAGAAGCGTTCTAGTAGGTAGGAGGAGCCTAGTTAGGCGATCGATAAAACATGCGGATGCAGGCGTTGTAAGGGGACTACTGTGTAAACAAGAGGGGAGATAAGCATAATTACCGGCGCACTGTTATGACGTGGAGAGTTTTCTAGAAAATATTAGAGTTACTATTTAAGCGACATAGGTACTTGTGTGCAGGAGACAGTCACAAAGAGTGTTAGTCCGTTAAAATGACAGTTAGAAGTAAGGTATCAGTGAATTTGAGTAGCACAGCAGTATCATGGTGAGCGTATGCAGTTTGGTGTCGAGTGGAGTACTCGGGAAGTTACTGGTATACTGGGACAGCTGTGGAAGTGAACACTCTGTAGTGTTGAAGAATATTGGGCAGCTAGGTATACGGGGACAGTAACGGCGAGTAGAAGTGGATACGCGGCAATGTGTTGAAGAGTTGTGGCATATGGACAGTCAGTCCGTGATACTGAAGCTGTGGTAGTTAGAACAATTAGTCCGTCAGAAGGACAGTCAGTTAGGTACATAGACAGTGAGGTAAAAGGTGTGAATTTTGTCCGGGCAGTTGAATATACAGACGCTGTTGAGACAGTTGAGTATATAGACGCTGTGGAGGTCGGTAAGATATAAATAGTAACAAATAGTGGAAATAAATAATTAATAATATCGCGTAAATAAATAGTCGTGTTAATTGTTTAAATAAATAAATAGTGTTTAGGTTAGGCCCTTCAGTAGATGGCACTGGCAACAGCGAAAATCTGAAGTAGCCGAAATTACATTGGGTAAACTTGTCTCTTGTCTCTAATTTCAGCCAATCAGAGAGGTCAAAACTATTCCCTATGCTCCGCAATACTGAATGGCTTAAATGGAACAAGGTATATTTTAATTAATAATAATTAATTGATTTTTACACTTCACCCAAATAAATAAAAACGTTACAATACGCTAGAATACTCCGTTCCGAAAAAGAGAAAAGAATATTCCACATCCGACTACAGATATCAAGGATATGGAGAAGAAAAAGAATAAATCCTATTACTTACCAAATAAACGACGAAGGGGGCAACAATGCTCGCCACGTACCCCATAATATGAATCAACGCAACTCCTTGCGCCCTTACAACAGTGGGCAACAACTCAGCTGCGTATTGTAATCCAATATTATACGATATATTCACCGCGAATCTTCCACATATGGCGAGAGTGGCCATTGCTGTAGTGCTACCAGAAGCAGAGACAGCTAGTAGAGAGAAAAATCCAGATATCACCATTGAGCCACAACCTAACCATCTTCGGCCCCAACGGTCGAGGGTGAAAGTGAGGAGGGTGTCCGCTGGGAGCTCAGTGGCGCTGGCGATCGTGAAGGTTATGAAGACGTTGTAGCTGGAAAGAAAACAAAGTTAGTGGTGTCTGAATGGTTTCTATGTATTACACAGTGTGGTTATAAAGTTGTAGGACTCTTAAAAATAAATCAAAAGTCCTTATTTCATCAAAATCACAATTTATTCTTCAAAATGTATATTGCGTATAAATCTATGCAACGCTTGGTGCGGTCTTTCAGGCTATACAAGGCGTTCTGGAAATCTAAATCTAGGATGCTGTGCAATCACTTAATCATGTTGATTTGAATGTATACTATAGCTGTATTCTTTTTGATCCAATTGAAACTCAGCTCAGTACATAACTGAGTTGAGATGAAGTGAATTGTGGTGTGTAAAAAGAATAAGTTTAATTCCATTTTATCACTTCCTTCTTTACCGATAGTATTTGCTGTAACAGTTGTCAAAATTATTGACTTATATTCTGATCTATGATACTATTTAAAAAAGAAAAATGGATAATGTTGAAAATATATAACTGTAAGTACATCTAATATGTGAATATAAAATTAGTTGTATTATATAAACTTAAAATGCAAACTGAGTGTTTCAAATCGTTTTGAGTTTTGTAAACTGGTAGTGTAGCATCGGGAAGGGGGAAGTGAGTCTACTCAGAACAACTCAGATCAGTTGTGTCTAAAAGAATAACGATTTCCTGAGTTTATCTGAAGTGATCTGAGAAGAGCTGAGATTTTGTCCAAAAAGAATACAGCTTATATCATCGTAACGGTTCAATTTTAGTTTGGGGAGAAAAAATAGTCAGTCGGGGCTAAATCAGAAGCATACGGGGATTGATACAACATAGTTTTTACATACACATTTGCAAAATATGCACACAAATGAAATGATTAACTTTAATGCATGCCGAGCTTACGTTTTAATTCAATGAATAAAGACTTTTTGGATAGATTGAAAAAATGTTTAGGACAAATGTTGTAGTAGATAGTTACAGGATTTTATAAATGAAAAAATAATTGTAAATGCAAATGTTTTAGAAAGCTGAAAGGTAATTTTGAAAATTGTTATTTTTACAATATTCCTAATCCAGTCACAATTTTTTACTTAGGGGTTTCTTTGGAGTCGTTAAGAGGTAAACATACTAAAAGTCTCTGTACATGGGGGGGCGGGGGTGAGTGGGGTGCAGGAGGGGACCGAGAAGGTATCTATTCTTGGTTTTTGCTTCGCGCAAAAAAGTCGTTATATACAAAATAAAAGATGACAAAATTTTCTGCATTTTTACTTTTTTAAGTTTTTTCTATCTCCTATCGTTTATGAGATATCAGCTATCAAAAAGTAAAGGATTAAATTTTCTTTAAAATGGTATAACATTCTCTGTTATCGTCAACCGTACAAAAGTTATGGCAATTTGAATTTTTTGGGTAAATTTCGAGATTCCGCTGGAAGACTGTACATTTAGTCTAGGGGCCTGGGGTATGCGTGTTGGAAGATGTACGCCTACGGATTTTCTCTTTTGATTATGTTTTTATCTTGCTCACATGATCTGTAGCCCGTCAATTTTTTCATAATGGCCGCCAAACATATGCCCGTTTTAATGCATTGTTATATCTCATATTCGAAAAACAAAAGAACTCCAATAATTACGAACCGAGGCAACAAATCAAAAATTGGAACTAAGAAAAGTTGTTTGGAGAAAAATACTTCAAGTAAAAGATGCGTACAATTATTTTTTTATAAGTGTTATTTAAAGTAAACGTAAGTATAACTTACCCCAAAGAGCCGACATTTCTGACATGACCGTCAAAAACTAAAGAAATAGCCATCCAGATGACAATGAGTAAACATGTGATTTTCCTAAGACGAGGAGTTTTGAATAAATCCAAAACTGAATAACTGCTGTTGTTCTTTTCTTCTTCTTTCTTTGCTTTCATACAACTTTCCTGTTAAAATAAGAATAAATTTGTTATTAAAACTTATATACACAATATACATTACAGTTACAATGTATAAGTATTTACAAATATTTATCAACTTTAAAAGAAGCTGATCGAGGGAAAGAAATATTGGAGTTTTGAAACTTCGCACAGTTATTCCTTGATGTCTATTGTAAAACATCGTGAAAGTCCCCGAGAGTAGGAGTGAGCGGGGGTGGAGTAGTGGGACCCGTTTAAAAGTGTTCTTTTCACGATTTTTGTAAAAATCTACGGAACTATATGTCCTAGCGAAAAATATTGTCCAAGATTTGAATCAAGGATATTTTTTTCTAATTTGCACGATGTGTGTTCCCATCATAGATAAACATATTAATAAATAATTTTGTAATATTTATTTTGATGTTATGTTAGTGTATTTCTTTGTATATTTATTTAGTACTTTTGTAAGTAATTATGCTAGTTTTTACTGTACTAGTATTTACATTACATATCCTTGAATACAGTATGTAATATTCAGTAAATACATGTATAATAAAATTGGAGGATGTAGAATTTAAATCTGCAACTTTAAATTATAAATAAATAAATAAATCATCACTGCTTTTTGGTGATTTCTGCCCATATGGTTCTATTCGCAAATTTCAATAATGACGATATGTCTGTTGTCTGTTCTAACGACCAAAAATATACTAGACAAAACATGCCTTATACCTTACTATTGTTTGTTATGTTCTCGGCTGGACAGAAAGAGACAACTAGAGATAGAGATATATAAAAGCCGTGTTCCTTCGGGCTGTGATTCGTGATCTAAATGATAAAAATGATAATGATTAAGAAGAATAATGTTTTTACGTTTCCTATTCGTTATCCCCACTTTCTCATTTTGTGATCACTAGACAACATTCCCCCTACCCTTCAGAATCAACCTTTTTGAGTGATTCACATGGATTCAGTTCAGAACAAATTGAAAATATACTATTTCGAGCGTAGAAATTTACGAATGTGGGGTTTGTGGCATCAAGGGAAATAAGATTTTTCTACAAAAGCGTGTAATAAACCACATAAAGATTTGTTTGCAATAAACCTACTTCATATTCCTTACCAAGAACATTATTTTTTACTTCAATATAACCCATTTTTAATTCTGAATATAACACTAGACAGTTGATTATTTATAAAATAAAGCAGGATAGTTTGCATTAGTCTGCATATGACATTGACATTTGACACTAGATTGAGTTATTTTCTTGATATAATTTTTAAATCCTGTGTCAAAAGGATCACGATTAAATTAACCAGGATTCACAAAATCATAATCACAACCCGAAGGAACACGGCTAAAGTCTACTCTAAAGTTTGTCGACAGATGTCTCTACGGTCCTTATAATGTATTTGTGACATTCTATTCCTTTGTTTGGAAGTTGTGAAGTCGTTCGGGCCTCGATTTCAAATTCTGTCAAAATTGGTTTTCCCTGCTCCAGACCAGTAGAATTTGAAATATAGCCGCAGAAAGAATTGAAAGAATCGCAATTCTGTCAGATTTCAAATTCTACTGGTCTGGAGTAGTAGAATTCGTAGTGGGGAAAACCCAATTCCGACAGAATTTGAAATCAGACAGAATTTAAAGTTACAAAATCGAGGCCCAGTTATGTTTGTTCAAAGTTTTACAGTTTCATTATTCTCTATAAATCTGCCTTTTTCAAGTGAGTTTTGAAATAAAACGTGCGTAATTCTAAAAACTCTTATTAATTAAAAAACAATTAATTAATACTAACATGAGAAATTTACCTAAGGGAATTTTGGACTGTATTCATAACCATATCCTGGACCAGGATCCAATAAATTATCATGGCATTCAATTGACCAATTTAATTTTAAACATTTATTTCAAAATCCGGATCCACTACAAAATTAAATTTAGAAAAAACTACGAATAGAATAATAAGCATGTACACAAAAACAATATTGTTTAAAAATCAATAGAATAATGTAAACAATTATATACAATTCTTTTTATCCTTTCCTAATACCAATATCAATTTGTTTTATACATTTTATAATTGCTTTTCGTTAATAATAATTCAAATGTTTCAAATATAGTACAGTTGATGTTAATAGAACAAGCAGTGACATCTAGCGAATTCTCCATGAGGAGACAACATATCTCTATCCTTAGTTGTCTCTTTCTGACTTTCTGTACAGCCAAAAACAAAACAAATACTTTGAAGTTTTATATCTAGTGTATTTGTGATTGTTGTTAAATAATAACAAAATTTATTTGAAAAATTTATAATGTAGTTGAGAAAACTAAACTTAAAAAAATATAATATTTTTTAAATTCCTCTTGTATGCAAGTAGCCCATTCACATATGCGTCAATTTAAAATAAATAATTCTATATTATAGTACAAATAAAATATATCACACGTGTACTCTTTCTCTCCAGCCGAAAACAAAACAAATGCTTTGAAGTTATATCTAGTGTATTTGTGATCGTTCAGAACTCACTGGTTTTCAAAGCTATCGTGTAGAGGGCACACAAAACTTCACAACAATGGGAGCGTTTGGGCAAAGCTTATCGTAGATGGCAGCAACGGACTAGCGACCTACGCCCGGGAATTTTTGAATTGGTATCATCAAAGTTGTAACTTTATAACATGTGAACTATTCAATATATATTGTATATTTAGTTCATAAATAATATTAATTTGAATAAATATATTATTGTTGAATATTATCTTTTCACTTTAATTAGTTTGTAATAGTTCATTTTGCATCTTCGTTCGTTTATGTACGAAGTTTTGTTGTGATGTTATTTAAATTTTGTGAGAATGTCGGATAAAGATAATTATAAATTGTGGAAATTAGAAACGCTGAAAACTGCATGAAGATGCCGTGGTGCGAGTGTAAGAGGAAGAAAAAGTCATGTAATTAACAGCCTGGTCATTTTGTTTTGACTATGTAAGGTGGAATTTAATTGATTTTTTTTGTTTTGTACTTCGGGGAAAATATTATTGGTACTGCACCTCTTCTCAAAATTCTCCTTGTATTCATGAAAATTTGATTTACAAATAATTAACATAAACAAGTTTTAGATATTTATAAGCCTCACGAAAGTCTTACCAGTATCATTACTTTCTGTGAGGAAATCTGTTTTCTCAAAATGCTGAGAGCAAACAAATGTCGAGTTTGGAGCATATTTTTTTTAATTTTAATTCGTATAACCATAATTTTCTTTCTATTCTATCTTTCGCATGCAAGTTTGTTTTACTTTTACAAACACAACAGAACGCATTTTTATTTATGGACCTAACCCCGTTACTAGTGTTGGCGCGAACTATCAATTTTCTTAACAAATTCTGCAAATTTAGTTACACTTTATGCTAGCGCGCTATACTACGTGTACGTATTTCACTACACACTTCCAGAAAATATGCTAGTCCAGTGCTGCCATTAATTCGCACAATGGGCACCAAACACTCCCATTATGTCTAATAATTTTTGTTGTAAAAAATATAATGAAATCTGACCATTTGGACAATATATTAATTGTCATTAATAATTGTTAATACTTACAGTAAAGTTAATGTAAATTTGTGGATCGACCTTCATTTTATTAATGCGTTCAAATTTCTTGCAAATCTTCACCGCTTTTTCTATTTGTCCTTGAGAGACCAACCATCTGCCAAACAGACACAAAACATTAGAAAACAAAATATATTATATTACATCATAAAAAAATTCTTTATATGTGTAAGTTAGGTTTTTTATACTTAATATAATCTGGTAAGAAAAAATAAAGAGTAGTTAATTTTATAAAAGACGATGAAGTCAGAAAAATTAATTCTGTCGAGTCCAGCAATAAAAATATACATAAATATCGTAATTATGACACAGCGGTATATCTCTCATTGCTTGCATTGTACCATTGGATGCCAACAGCCATTATTTGCGCCCCTCTATTGGAACATTAATTTTGAGTATAAAAAAGCACAATTTAAAATCTGCTATAGAAAAAAAAATTCGTACGCATTTCGCACAGCAGCACCACGGTTGCACTACGGTGCGGCTGTGTTGCAACGGTGTATAAAAATGTGTTCATGTTTACTCAGGTAAGCTTGACTTACCTAGCAGACTCAGGCAGCACCCATGGACTGATAATTGCGACCGCTAGAGGCACTGATGTCGCAAGACAAAGTGTTCTCCAATCGGCAATGAACCAGGCCATCCAAGGTAGCACGCAAGTTGCAAAAGTGAAGAAAATAGCAATGGACATGTTGGCTACGAAAGTACGCCATGCTGGTCCTACGTATTCCAAAACTAGAACAGAGAGAAAAAAATACTAATTATTTATTTTGCGGGCACGTTAATGACAGAATAATCATAACTCGAAATACAGCAGTAAAAAATAATGGAAAATTTAGTTTTTACCTCCTGCTACCCTTGGTAAGGGAGGTATAGGGATCGTGCTAAAATTCGCATATCGAGATTTTGGTAAATGACCATGTTTTAAGGTCCCTAGAATTCAATTTTAACATTTTCACGATCATGTCTGTGTGTATGTGTGTGTGGATCCTCCACTCTAACTCAAATACTATCATTCAGAAAATTTTGAAACCTTGTATTTCGAACTTTTTCTGTTATGGAAAGAGCCCATTAGATTTCGGTGTAAACCGGATAACCGGAAACGGCACTTTACTAGAAGCTCAAAATAGTTTTTCTCCGAAAAATACCTTTAAATGTTATTTAATCGAGATTAATGTTATTATAAAAATTAAAGATTCTTAAATTTTCTACAGATTTGCATTAATACTTTTTCTATATATTTTATGAATAAATTTATAAAATTATCTATAATTTAAATCCCGGAGCACGCTTTACACAAACAAAACTACTTGGTTGCGCAGTTATTCAAATGTATGTAACTGGCAGATAAATGTTACTGTCAAAGAAATAATCATTTCAAATTAATAATAGTAACGTTTTAAAAAGAAAAAAGTAAATAGAACAATAGGAAAGGAAATTAATACAGCATATGTAAATATGTGGGTATGTATTTAGGTTAATAAAATTAACGATTCGCAAAAAAGTTCAAGCTAATTCTCACTTTTGGATTAGTGAATTCTATTTTATCCCGGTATTTAAAATTTAGTCTTCATTTTATTATCAAAAAAAGGTAGTTACAGTAAATGCACTCTACCGGTTGAAGATTAGTTTGGAAATCGAGACGAAATATATAAATATAACGTATAACACCTATAAAAGTTAGTTTCATACGAAATGTCAAACAAAATTCTTAATTTATTGCATCGACGATTTATTTTAATTTAGTTTCTTAGTTTAGTGGCTTAATTTAATTTTATAGTTTACATGCTGTTTAAACACAGCATCAAAAGAAATATATGTTGTTTCTATGTATATGTTAGGCTAAAACTTATCAATGCAGCCCGTATCTTATTTTTTTACTTTCACCAATAATACAGTAAAATATTTTTGCTCTAATTATAATTATATGAATATGTTTTGTCATAACAACAAAGTTAACATTATAATAGGTAAAAATAATTTCTTAACGATTTTCGCAATAAATCCTTGAATTTATTAAAGAAATAATATTTTTTATTTCATTATTAACAATAAGCTTTTGTGTATTACTTATTTTGCATAATTAATTTCAAATGTCAAATGCGTTTAAGATTAACCTTAATTTATTTTTAATCAGTTCTTATATTTACGATTTATCGGGAACTTATAAAAATGATGAAATAATGTCATAATGATTTTAACATAATTTATGTAATAATAATAATCCTATATTTGTTAATGCTGAATTTCGCGAATTATTATTAAAAAATCTGATGTGGCCAGCACATTACCTTCCGTCATTTCTATGTATTTTGTACAAATTCCATTTAACTCTATATTCTTTGAATATGAAGTATAAAATGTAATCAAATCGTATAGAGAATACAATATTCTTAAATATTTATAATAACATTAAATGTGAAAAAGTGATATTTAACAGCATTTTTTCAAGAAAAAATGTTAAAATCTTCAAATTAGTGTACTTCCGGACGACCAATTATAACCTAAATCTAATTAGCTCTTCATATGGATCTAAAGAAAAGGAATACGCAAAAATTATAATTTTTGGAAAGGTGATATTGGAGTTATGCGATCTAAAAAAATCGTCACACACACACATACATACTACATACATCCATCCATTCATATATACAGACATCATCGTAAAAATAGTAAAATCGTATTCTAGGGCCCCTAAAACGTGCTTATTCATTAAAAAATCATTGAATTTTTTGACCAACGACAATACCTTCCGTCATCTTTAAGTAAGGAAGGTATTGTAAAAAATGATAGAACAATAGATAATAAATGCCAGTCATTTTCAATTGTTGTAGAGGGCGCTAAAACCTTTAATTGATGTGAATTTTACCTATCACAAATTATTGATGCCATTCCATCTGGACTTTAGTCAACTGACAATTTTGAACCTAAAAGACACAATTAATGCAAGTCCGAAACAGAATACCTAGATTTTAAAATATCATTTTTTTAAACAAATTTGGGTCATCATGGCCCACAGCTGAGTAGATCGTCTTTTTTACGGGGATGACAACAAACCGTTTTCCAGGGTATTTAAAGTAAGTCTCAAGGGTCAGTATTTGGAATATCATGATACATACAGGGTGGTGGCGGTTAGTGGTGAACATAGGGATTTAACATGGGATTTTAGTTTTTTGCAATTTCCTGCTCTCCTGTTCATTTTACGGCAAAAACTGTAGAGTACAAAATTGTTCAGAATTAAAAATTGCATACAAAAATGTACTTACATTTATTATTATGTTTTTGGTTTCGTCACAATTTTAAAAAGAAATTTCAAAATTTCTGTTAATTTGTAGCAATAGCCATGACTTATACCTCAAATGTTTAAACATAATAATGTCATTCAATTTCTGTCAAATTTTCGAAATTTTCTCTAATAAAAAGTTAATTTAATAATGAATGTTTATTCGAATAAGGAACGAGTTTTCATTATAAAAAATTATTATGGTAGAAATAGTTTTAGAAGAATACGTGATTTGTTTTCCATAAAGTACGAAAATTCACCAATTCCTATTATAGCAACAATTTCTAAACATGTTAAAAACATTGAGAACACAGCTAGTGTAGCTGTGAACGAAGGTAATGAAGGAAATAATAATAATAATAATAGAAGACGTTATAACGAAGTGAATGAAGAAATGGTATTGGCTATGATAAATCAAAATTCTACGTAGTTGATACATTTGGAATTGGTTTATTATTAAATGGTATACCTAATAAAAAATGCGTATTAAAATTAAAAGTTGTTTGTTTTTATTTAATTTTTAAGTTAGATTAACGCATGGTTGACGTTTATAAATAATTTTTGACAACCATAAAAAAATAAATTCCATGGCTATTGCTACAAAATAACAGAAATTTTGAAATTTCTTTTTAAAATTGTGAAGAAACCAAAAACAATAATAAATGTAAATACATTTTTGTATGCAATTTTGTACTCTACAGTTTTTGCCGAAAAAAGAACAGGAGAGCAGGAAATTGCAAAAAACTAAAATCCCATGTTAAATCCCTATGTTCACCCCTAACCGCCACCAGCCTGTATACATTTTTCACAGAACACTAGTTCTAGTCTATTAGCGTAATAGGAAATCCGTTAATGAACATAAATGTCACATTCAACAGTAACATTAAAGAAGTTAAAAAAAATAGAAAGGAATTAAATAGTAAAAACTAAATTATTTTAAATTTTTCGACCTTCATATAAATTCTGCACATACTTTTGACACGTTAATTATTTATAACAAAAAAGAAATTCTATGATTTCTTATATTCATATATTTATATGTTACGGTAATGAGTATTTTAGACCTTAGACAGTGGCGTAGCATGAAATATAATACACAGTGTGGCTATAATGTTTTAGGACTTCCCTTATAAATAAAACAAACCACAAATTATTTTCCAATATACGGGGGCAGTTTACAAAGAAATTTACCTAGCCATGAAACCAGGCTACGGAAACCCATATGTAAAATATCGAGACCCTATAGTAACCTATGGATAGTAATTTCTTCCAAGCGCTAGATGGTGCCAGGTGCAATATGGCCGACGCAATAAAATTAAGAAATTACATATTTCGAATTGATCTAAAGAAAGCCGCGGAATTTCAATTTGTATGACAAGTGTTTAATAATAATAATATACAAGAATTTAAATATTTCTTTTAGATATTTTACGGCCGTGCACTACACTACTAACATTCATGCCTGAGAGGGATTCAAACCCGGAACCTTTGCTTTGCGATTACGTTGTTCCTACGCTATTTTGCTCGGCTGTAACATAATTCTTCACTCTTTATTATTCTGATCTATAAACATTTCAAAAATGTATGCACTCATGTCATGTGCTCCAGATATGCTGCTCTCCGGTGAATTGGGATACGTGAATGAAAGTATTATGATTATTATCAATCATTGCAATCATAAGGTAACAAAAATTTGATGAATTTAGAAAATAAACTTTTTTCCGTTAATTGTGGTCATATTTTCTACTTTAAAAATTTAGTGTATTCCAAAGTATTGCGGGTCGCTGGTCCTCCTTGATATTGCCTTATATACACATCAGGTTGCCTACTTCACAAGCAAGCTTTACAATACTTTCAAAGTAGACTCTATTGGCAGAACATATAAGGGTCAGAATTTAAAGGCTTGTAATTTGATGCTGATATTATTATATTATTATGAAGAAGTTAACTTTGAGATATTAATAACATCAAATTGTAAACATTTTTCTATTACTTCGTAATACAATATATACACTTTCTTTTTAAGTTCAAGGTACCTACATTAAGAAGAATGGAACCCCTGCATACTAGATATGAAGCGAAAATTCAAATAAATTGTTCCTAAACTAGAACTATTAACATTTTAAAAAATTCAACATTAGGCGAACATACTTCTAATATGAACCTACATTTAAAAAAAAGTTTTATTGAAATCTATTAGTATTTGACTTTGATTTTATGGGGAAAACGTCATTTCTCGTTTTTACTACAAAATCAAGGACAAATACTAACAGATTTCAATAATACTTTTTTTAAAATGCAGATTCATATTAGAAGTATGTTCGTCTAATATTGATTTTTTTAAAATTCTAAAAGTTTAGTACAGGATTAATTTATTTGAATTTTCGCTTCAAATCTATTACAAAGGGGTTCCATTCCTTTTAATATATTAATAATATGTCGTATGGTTCTGTAATCTAAAAATGGTTCGTTGTCTTTCAAACGGGCACTTCCGGCCGCTTCACGCGATGTTTCACGAACATGTAATTCCATGCAAAGTTTTTTAAAACTTAAATAGAATATTTATTATAAATTTTCTTTGAAAGATGTGTTTACCGGTAGGACAGAAATTTAAATGAAGCGCGCCGCATATGACGTACTTACTGAACTATCCTATTGTTATAGTGGTCATCGGCCATATATAAAGGGTATATATGATAAGTGCATGAAACAAAAGACGAACGAAATAAATTTTTTGTCAGATTTGTGTACCATTTTTAAGATCATAGAGTAAGTTGTCTTCAAATCGTATCATTTATTACAGTTTAGAATTTTGGGTTAAAAATGAGTGAAACTAAATTGGAACATCGGAGAGTGATAAAATTCTCAACAAAAGAATGCAATGGTCATAAAATTATTCATGAGCGAATGGTGGCCGTGTATGGGCAATATGCCCCAAGTTATTTTGAAGTAAAATTTTGGTGTAAACAGTTTCAATGGGGAAGGGAATCCAAAATATGGTCGACCACTTGAAGCACGAACTGCAGAAAATGTTCAACAAGGTGAAAAATTGGTGCGTACAGATCGACGATTGAAGTTTCTGTTATTGCTAAGGAACTGTCTTTATCTGAAACCAGTGTTTGGAAAATTTTGCATGATGATTTGGGCATGAGGAAGGTATCTTCACAATGGATACCCAGACTGGTTCACAAAGCACGTAAAGTTGCAGATATTATCAGGGACTGCGGTTTTACAGAACTACCCCATCCAGTTTATTGATCCGATTTAGCACCTAGTGACTTCTTTTTATTTAAAAATATGAAAAAGTTCTTAGAAGAAGATTTGAATCAGGCGAGGAGTTAATGTATGCTGTTGACATTTGTTTTGCAGATCTTGTAAAAAATTATTTTTAATTTAATTGATTAAATCATTATGCTCCCTCCACCCTTATTGCTACGCCATTGGATCAATTTTTATTTAAAAATATTCTTATATCCATATATGTAACAATTTCCCAGGCAATTATAATTATATCATAAGGTAATTAACTTAATTCAAACCAGGAAATATACCTATAAATAAATGAGAAGAATTTACGAAAAAAAAGGAAAAATTCAATGACCAAGGCAAACATGTAAATCAAATGTAACAGGTGCAGACGTAAATGACGTAATAATTACAACACAATATGTAATGAGTAAGCGTCAGTCTTGCTACTATTGTAATTGCTAAGTAAGAATTAATTATTGTAAATCCCTTTTTTCGTTGAAATGGGAATTCCTTCAGAATGTGTTTAAAGTTTTTTATTTTATTATTGTTATTACTAATACCTACTGAATGTATTTTATTTAAATTACTACGTGTGATTTTAATAGTAAATATAGTATTAAAACTATTTTCCATATTAACCTATAATGTATCTGGCTGGGGCCTTGAAACTTCCTTTTTTACCTCCCGCTACCCTTGGTAAGGGAGGTATAGGGATCGTGCTAAAATTTTAACATTTTTACGATGATGTCTGTCTGTATGTGTGGATCCTCCACTCTAACTCAAATACTAACATTCAGAAAATTTTGAAACCGTGTATTTCGAACTTTTTCTATTATGGAAAGAGCCCATTAGATTTTGGTGTAAATCGGATAACAGGAAATGGCACTTTACTGGAAGGTCAAAATGTTTTTCTTCGAAAAATATCTTTAACGTCCGACTGGTATGTTATTATCATAACAACCCTGCTTTCAGTGTTGTTATATACTAAATAACACCCTAGAGCGTATTATGAGTTGCTGCTATGGTAATGTTGTCAATAAATTGATATACGTACTGGAACAAAGCCTAAAAAACAAGCAAAAGCATTCATAGCCTATACCTACTCGGCAAATTTTATTAAAACTTTCTGATTCGTAATCCGTAGAATATTAAAAATTATAGTCGGACGTTAAACGTTGAACGCACCACGGGAGTTAAACGGACAATAATACCTTCGGTCAACGTACATACCTCGGGCCAGAGGCCCTCGGAAGGTACACTGTTGACCTCAGGCATTATTGTCCTTATAACACCCTTGATACGTTAATTACTATAAATGTTATTTTTTCAAGATTAATGTTATTATAAAAATTAAAGATTATTAAATTTTCTACAGATTTACATTAATACTTTTTCTACATATATTATGGATAAAGTTATAAAATTATCTAGAATTTAAATCCCAGAGCCTAGGCTTTAAACAAACAAAACTTCTTACGCAGTTATTCAAATGTATGTAATTGGCAGATAAATGTCACTGTCAAAGAACTAATCATTTCAAATTAGTAATAGTAACGTTTTAAAAAGAAAAAAGTAATAGTAATAGATCAATAGGAAAGGAAATCAAAACAGTTTCCAGCATAAGTAAATATGTAGGTATGTATTTAGATTAATAAAGATTAACGATTCGCAAAAAAGTTTAAGCTAATTCCCATTATTGGATTAGTAAATTATATTTAAAATTTAATCTCCATTTTATTATTAAGAAAGGTAGTTACTTGGATTAGATTAGACTATATTTTAAGAAATAAACTGCCAAAATTTGAGTAAAATTCGCTAATCCAAAAATAAGGATTAGCTTAATCTATTTTGTGACTCGGGCGGTAAATGGCAGGAGGTATTATGTTGGCCACACCAGATTTTTTTTTAAGGCGAATAAAATAAAACGTATTGGTGATAGGATAGACAAAAATTATTTTTGCATGATAGGGTATTTTTAATGTCTACCGGTAGGGTTTCGAAGGCAGTAGGTTTTATTTACAAATTACAAGTGATACACATGACTTACCGATCAGGAGGTGGAGGCGGTAAGTGAAAAAACAGCGATCAAAACTTACTTTAAATATATTTTATGTAATTTTTTATAAGTGATTTTAATAGTAAATAGTATTAAACCACATATTTTGCATATTAATTTGTAATATAACTAGTATGTAATGATATCTGCGTCAAAGCTGCTATTTCTAAATAAGGTTTATTGCAGTACATAAGATGATTACTTATAAATGTACCGTAAATTTTTATAATGAAACTATAGATACATATCGTATATACTCGTAAATGCATATTATAAGCATATATTCGTATCTATATAGGAAGTAGGAAAATATTTGCGTAAACCTTAAATTAAAATGGTAACGGATCTATAAAAACTATTTTAATATAAATGGCAAATTCTTCAATGCCACATACCTACACTCACATTTGAATACGGATTACGGATCTATGACTACGTTTATCTCGACGTTTGAAGCCGCTTGAATTTAGTAAATCCCTTTTCAATCTTTGAAATAAAGGATCGAGATTAATATTTGAAGCCGCTTGAAAATGTCAAGTCAAGCCTATAAAGTAACAAGCTTGGACTTACGAAGCGCCTTGACTTCTGTCGAAATAAACAGTGAAGCTTCAAATAATGTAACTACGCATGCGCACATCCGCAATATGTTGCAGTGTTACTAAATTCATATCAGTTGTTGGTCGTTTGCATTTTACCTCATTTTATAAAAGTCGCGACATAAAACTTAGTAAAATTGTCGAAAAGCGAAATATTTGGAGTGATGAAGAAATAAATGTTTTTTTAATGTTTTTGAAAGAGAAGACAAATAACAACATGACAATTTTTAGATTTTGGGTTTATATATCCAGGATGAAATTAGATCATACACCTCTCCCAGTCTGTCTGCATAATCAAGTATTTAACTATCTTTTTTAGTCGATACGAATTTATAGCAGACTGAAAATAATTCAACCCGCTGAGATAAACCAATAGAATTTTTCAAGTCATAATATACTTGAAGCCGCTTGAATTATCGAGATAAACGTAGTCTATGAGATCTTCTGTAATGAGCAGAAGATTTTATTTGTTCTTTTATTTATATATTTAATTTATCGTTATTAATATTAATGAATTCCGGTTTTCGAAGTATAAGAATTTCGGATCGGCACTAAAGTAATCCATTATACGACTATTTCATTATTGTACGTACGTAAAATGACAAAAAATATGTGCAAGCAGAACGAATTCAATAATTCCGATGAAGAAGATTGCGACAGCACACATCCATTGATAATTTCAAAGTCAGGTGGTTCCAGTGGCGTAGTGGCGGTAGGGGGGCAAAGGGGGCTATTGTGCCCCAGGCGCCACTCGCAGGGTCGCCAAACGGTCCTCAGGACAAATAAGATTTTCCGGAAAATTTCAATATATATATATAGGTATTGAAATTTTATTAAATATATTGCTTGCATTTGCTATAAAGTAAGTTATCCTTTTTTTATTTTATTTACTCTTGTTTAATAGTACTATCTATCTAAAGATAAAATTAAATTAAAATTATTTCTTTTCATTCATTTATATTACCATATATTTTTAAATTTCTTATTAATCTCACTATTTCTTTGTTCGGCTTCTTTATTTTTTAACACGATTTTTTCTCAAATTTAATGTCTAGCTTGAACTTGTGTCCCTATTTGTCCTAAAAAATAGTACCTATAGTGTGTTGTAGACACGCACTTAGGTAGTGACTATTCATAATGTATTATACAGTATTTTAGGTAGGTACTGCACTCTGTTATCGAAATAAAATTAATAAAACTAAAAACTTTTTTTCTAAATGTTGGAGTAAGAAATAAAAATTCTTTAAAATGTCCATGAAATATATTTGTGTTTTTTGGTCAAATATCTGTAGTAAAATGCACTAAAATCACATTTAAAGATTATTTTATGAAAAAATTTCGTACGGGAAAGGGGCGCCCAAAAGGTATTATACCCCAGGCGCCAATTATGCTCGCTACGCCACTGGGTGGTTCGCAACCCTGAACAATAGTTCGTTTGTTTGATTGACACCAACTGAGAGATTTATGAACATAACCTATAAAATAAGTATTCTTTTCATTTTCACAAAATTTCGATTTCAAATAAAATTTAATATGCACCTTGGCACTGAAGTTCCTTTTTACCACCTATATCGTTATTTTCCTCGGCTTTACGGCCTCGGCAACTAAATTCCATATTCGTGATAAAATATCTTTTTCATACTGTTCTGAGGTCTAAAAATGACCGATGTTCTAATATGGTGGAGAACTCCATTGTATAGTTAATTTAATAAATAAATAAAATAAATATATCATCACGGCATAATTGCTGGGTGTGCCAATCTGCTTTGTATACAGATTTCGGTAATGATGATGACATATTTGTACCGTACGGACGTTTACCAGACCTCACGGGCACTCATTAGGTAGTTTTTGCATAGCGTTTTCCCGAACGCTAACGTCTTGGTTACTAGGCAATATAATATTTGTTATTGTTACTTGTCGTACGTGAAATTTGAAGACGTAGGTCTAAAAATGACCGATGTTCTAATATGGTGGAGAACTCCATTGTATAGTTAATTTAATAAATAAATAAAATAAATATATCATCACGGCATAATTGCTGGGTGTGCCAATCTGCTTTGTATACAGATTTTGGTAATGATGATGACATATTTGTACCGTACGGACGTTTACCAGACCTCACGGGCACTCATTAGGTAGTTTTTGCATAGCGTTTTCCCGAACGCTAACGTCTTGGTTGCTAGGCAATATCATATTTGTTATTGTTACTTGTCGTACGTGAAATTTGAAGACGTAGGTCTAAAAATGACCGATGTTCTAATATGGTGGAGAACTCCATTGTATAGTTAATTTAATAAATAAATAAAATAAATATATCATCACGGCATAATTGCTGGGTGTGCCAATCTGCTTTGTATACAGATTTCGGTAATGATGATGACATATTTGTACCGTATGCGCGTTTACCAGACCTCACGGACGCTCATTAGGGAGTTTTTGCATAGCGTTTTCCCGAAAGACGTATATACGCTAACGTCTTGGTTGCTAGGCAATATCATATTTGTTACTTGTCGTACGTGAAATTTGAAGACGTAATACGTCTGTTAGGGGTAAAAAAACGGGCCAGTTGACGTACGGCTACTATAACCTAGTAGGCCCAGGATTTATTTTAAAACGTCAGAACCTTTTTGTTTTACTATCGGAACTGTCATAAAAATTCCACATTTTCTTATTTATTCCTTAAATTGGGTAAAATGTTAAAAATTGAGAGTATTTATCACCGATAATAATTTAAAATTGCTAGGAAATGTAACAGAGATGAACCTTCATCAAAATATATGCTTGAAACATCATTCAAAATAATCTGAATGGCCTACAGGATTTTTTTCTTTCAGAGCTGTCAGTGAACTGAAGAACATTTTTTAGCAAACATTAAATAGTTCTTCCATTAGAGTTTGATTTCTTTACAAAATACAATGAAAATGACAGATATTTAAACAACTGTCATTTGAATGTCAAAATCAACGTACGTGTGATTAAAACGTAATGCAAAATCCAAACTTTTGAAAACCCGTTACTTTGTATTATGATAAGGCGAGGGTAATAGCCATAACAGATAAATAACTTTTTATAAACTTTTCTAAATTATAGTTTCAGTAATCATATATTAACTCTGTTTATCTATTCAAGTTATAAAGTTAAAAATCATATTATGATAGTCACGACATTTATTTGTTGATCATTAAGTCTAGAAATTATTATGCATACGTGCGTGAATTTGAATGCCCTAGCCTATGCACCCTGTACCCCTAATATAATTCTGTCGCTTGTTGGAGAATCTAGATCGCGCCATGAAGACGTTAGTTGTCGGAACATGTAGTGTAGTTTTAGTTTTGGGGCGCGTGCTAAACGCCCGCCCGTTGGGTTACGGAATGTAACATGTTAGGCTATGTTTAATTAATAATAATGTAATCATGTAAATAAAACTTTAGTTAAAAACGTTTAGTTTAGTCGGTGTAGTTATTAAATCACAAGTAATGTCCATGTCCGTAAAATGTAATTGCCTCATCAAGTAAAAGTGTAGTTATGTGTGTATTCTTCCTTTACATCAGTGAACCAGTAAGAATAAAGTAAACAGTAAGAAGTATTAGTAGTAGCATCATCTTAGGAGACCCCATCGTGTTACAGTACGTCCGTTACTAAAGACGTAACGTTAGCGTTGACGGAATATTCTCGCACGTCATGCAAAAACTCCCTATATTGGTATGCAGGATGTGGAGAGTGTGCCACAGGAATTAATTTTTGGCCATTCGAAATATTTGACGTCGGTCAGGATCGAACCCGCTTCCCCAGATTCGCGATCAGACACTCAGGCACGCGGTCCCGAAATCCCATTAATTTAATAAAGCATTCATATTATTATGCTTACAAAAAGTTTATATTGTTGAAAGGTTTATATATTTTGTTTTTATAATTTGTATAAATAACCTGAAGAAAGTTTCAATAAAGTAGCAACCAATATTTGAAAGAACGGTTAGATATGAGTCTGTAATACTCGTACATATTAATTGGTACATGTGTATTGATACATGAATTGTAATTATATGGAGTGACCAGAGAATTTATTATTTATTACTGTGTGTTTAGATTAACACTACAACTTGTAATTTGTCGGCACGGATATTTAAATCATATTAGAACTGACATTATGTCTTGTACTTGCGTTATATATGAGAAATTTCACCTTTACATTATAATTTAGATATTATGTGTAATGATTTATTTAAAACAGAATAGTTGCTTTTATAGCCCGTTTCAGATGATAACAAATTCATGCGAAGTATGAAGCTAACAAATGAATCCTCTAAGATTAAAACCCTTTAAATCCATTTTAGTAAAAAATTTAGAATCGCAGAAGAACAGTTTAACTAAATTTTAGCTGCAAATTATTTAATAAGTCTTGGTTTTGTGAATAATGGAATATTGACAGACCACGAATTATAAACAAGGCCCAGAAAAAGTTGATTTGGTTTGACAGGCATGTTGACAATTCTTACATTGAAGTGTTTGCATGTTATATATATATACAGGGTCATGGTTGTAAGGAACCTTGTAGTTAATTAGTTAATTAATTACACCTAGAGACTCCGGTATTAGTTCCGGCCTGATTCAAGTAAAAATTGATAAAAACCACTCACTCCCACAGTGGCATTCAAACCTAAACCTTGATACTGGATAAACATGTTTATTAGATAAATATCTTCAAATTATAAGTAATTATGAGGGAAATTAGTACATAGCTGGCGATGTTCTAAAGTGCTCAGGATATTGATGGAGGAGCTTCCTTACTGTCATTATACCGTGTGTCTATTTTAAAGATGTACAAAGATTAACATGGGAAATAAAGGGTATATATGATCCGTGCCAGCGACAATTTGATTAAACGTTCTTTGGTATAAATACAAAACATCTAAAAAAAATTCTCCAAACTTTAGGACCATACGTTATGTGCTTACAATTTAAAATGTGGACAAAAATACTTATTAATATAATAATTTAATACCTATAGGGTTTTTACACCATAATAATTCAAATATATACAATTAAATATAAGTTAACACGTATAAATTAAGGATTAAGGCTAACTAGTTTTTCATCTTAATTTTCATACATTATTTTCATTTTAATTTAAAAAGCAATTAACGACTATGTAATAAGCAAATAGAATAATATATAATTAAATAAATTGCAATTGCAATTATAAAAAATTGAATAAAGTAATTTACAAAATAAAAACCACAATACAAGAATTATATATAAATTAAAACAAAAACGAAATGAAATAATAAGGAAAGAAAAGATGAATAGGACCTTGATACTAGATCCATTATCCATTCAAGCATTAGATTTTTTTAGATTTTTCTGCATTGTTGCACAAATTAATTTCGTGATTTTTCCAATACTTATAGGAGTTGTGCTTCAGTAGTTACTTCGTGGAAGAAAATCAATCAAATACGTACTTCATGTGATCTTCCATTATTTTTTTTTATGAACATCTTTAGTGATGCGCGACGAGGCGAGAGTACTCCCGCATCTCGTCTTGCAATAAAAATTATTTGTAACTTTATAGCTTTGATTCATAAATTCAATGAAAAATGCACCGTACAAGGAGTGGAGTCAACGCTAATTCGTGCGCAAACATGCGAATATGAAAATTATATGAATTTACTATATTTTTTGAGTCTATCTAGCGTCGATTGGTATCGGTCCCAGAGCGAGGAAATACAAAATAAAGACAAAATCGGTTTTGCATCCAATAGAACTAGAAAATAGCAAAGGAAACCAATACAGTTAGGGAGTTCTTGCATGACGTACGAGAAGATTCCGTCAACGCTAGCGTTACGTCTTTAATAACAGACGTACAAAGTAACGGGTTTCCAAAGTTTGGATTTTGCATTACGTTTTAATCACACGTACGTTGATTTTGACATTCAAATGACAGTTGTTCAAATATCTGTCATTTTCATTGTATTTTGGTAAAGAAATTAAACACTAATGGAAGAATTATTTAATAGTAGATTAAGATGAATGTAATTTTTATTGGATTTTTTAAATCAAGGAAAGAAAGAAAAGAATGCTATCCGGCGGGATTTGAACCCACGATCTCAGCATTTGTACTGCTGCGTGTTACCAACTACACCACGGCTGCAGTACAAATGCTGAGATCGTGGGTTCAAATCCCGCCGGCTAGCATTCTTTTCTTTCTTTCCTTGATTTAAAAAATCCAATAAAAATTACATTCATCTTAATCTACTATTTGCAATACATTCCTGATAAGGTTGTGCCAATGTTTGACAATTCACAGGTGTTTAAACGTAGTGGTAGTTTAGATACACCCCACACCTAACATGTGATGCGGGTCTCATACACAAGGCTATGAGAATATAACTTAAGAAAAGACTGTATAGACTGCCGGATTTGCAGCCCAGCCGTGGTGTAGTTGGTAACACGAAACAGTACAAATGCTGAGATCGTGGGTTCAAATCCCGCCGGCTAGCATTCTTTTCTTTCTTTCCTTGATTTTGAATTATTTAATGTTTGTTAAATAGCTTTACTGACAGTTCTGAAAGAAAAAAATTCCTGTACTCCATTCAGGTTATTTTTAATGATGTTTCAACTACATATTTTCATGAAGGTTCATCTTCGTTACATTTCTTATAACAATTTTAAATTATTGTCAATGGTAAATACTCTCAATTTTAAACATTTTACCCAATTTAAAGAATAAATAAGAAAATGTTGAATTTTTATGACAGCTTTGGTTGCAAAACAAATGGTACTGCCGTTTTAAAATAAATGCTGGGCCTACTAGGTTATAGTAGACGTACGTTAACTGGCCCGTCTTTTACCTCTGACGGACGTATTACGTCTTCAAATTTCACGTACGACAAGTAAAAAATATGATATTGCCTAGCAAACAAGACGTTAGCCGTTAGCGTATACGTCTTTCGGGAAAACGCTATGCAAAAACTCCCTAATATGTAGGTATATATTTAGATTAATAAAAATTAACGATTCACTAAAAAGGTTAAGCTAATCCTCATTTTTGGATTAGTGAATTCTATTCTATCCTGTTATTTAAAATTTAATCTTCATCCTATTATCAAAAAATCTGATGTGAACACCACACGACTTCCTTGTACGCAAGACCAATATGAAGATGAAGTATAGACTCAATTATAAAATTGCACGTATTTGACGTAATTTGACATTAACCTCTATTTTTTATTTTTTTGTTATTTTTTGTCCTAATCCATAGCAAGCTTCATTACAAAAACCAAAAAGTATATAAGTTTTAAATTTACATACCTCGCTTATACAAAGGGCTAATTTAATAATACTTGATGTGCTAGACGCAGAATTTAATTCTCTAAAACTCTTATTTGAAGCATTTATTTCTAAAATCAAAATGAAACCATTTTATTCAAGAAAAACTGTTAACAACTTCAGGTAATATATCACTTCCGGTTAGCCTGTTTTAACCAAATTCTGCTATGTTATTCCAATTGATATAAAAGTCTTATATACCAGATTTGAAACGTTTTGGATTATATTTTAATATAGTTTTTCATTAAAATCTATTATAGGCTTCAAATAAAGTACCATTTCTGGAAATTATGTAATGACCAAAAAAGGAGGTGCACAACTAGATGTTACAGTAGTTCTAAATACAAAATTTCAACATTCTACGGCTTACCGTTTTTGAGTTATGCGAGATACGTACGTACGTACAGACGTCACGACGATATTAGTCAGAATGGATTCAGGGATGGCCAAAATGGATATTTCCGTTGAAATTTGGAAACCGAAATATTTCGCGAATACAATACTTCCTTTACTTTGTACAAAGAAGTAAAAAGGTAGTTACTTGGATTAGATTAGACTATATTTTAAGAAATAAATTGCCAAAATTAGAGTAAAATTCGCAAATAAAAAATACGGATTAATCTTTTTTGTAACTCGGGCTGTAAATGGCTGTAGGTCTTGTGTTTGCCACACCAGATTTTTTACGTAGCAATATCCCCCAGTCTATATAGATAGATTTGAGTATTTCAAGTTTGTGTAACAGCTTTCGAAACTTTTTCTGGCAATGTTAATACAACTATCATATATTTATTACATCCAATGACAAATAGATTAGACCTTCTTATTTAGTAATGAAATTTGGAGCGTAAAATTTTTCTCAAAACTTTTTTACATACGATAATCTGCGTTAGTCACATAATATCTTTTAAATGTATTTATTTATTTTTTTCTTTCAAGTAATTTCCTTTTCTCGTATGAAGGGTATGAAACTGCATTCTTCTGTTCCTTGACTTTACATCATTCTTTGTTTGTACATTTTGAAAGGAAGTCAGACTTGTAACAATTACTTTCACGCTAATAATTATGTAATAGAAATAGACAAATCAAATACTCGTTAAGGTCATTTATGTTTTTAGAGTTTTTAGTTTAAATATTTGTGGTTACAATCAAAATAGAGCACTATACAATTTGAACAATTACTAGTAAACAAATATTTTTTTACGATAAATTAGATTATGGGTCATTTATATTAAAACTAGACTTTAAAACTATATGTTAATAGCCATTAACATGCCTAGGAATGTTGTGACTATCATAACTGCCGCAGATGTTGGTTTGAAATCCGAGCTCGTAGAGCGAGGATTTTAGAACATCTAAGGCTTGTTATGATTCATAACATCCGTGGTTTGTTCAATAGTTTATTGGTTTCGGAAAATAAAGACATTATTGATAAATATTATTTTTTGAAATTCTCTCATTAATGCTACTTTTAGAATGCTATGGTTAACAGAATAATTATTTTGACATATGTTAATATGACAAATACTCAAATTATGTGCTTTATTCCTCATGTTTATTACTTTAGAATAAAGTAAACCGTATTTAAAACAATACACTAACGTTATCTGTATGTATTAATGAAAAGCATTATATTTTCATTTTATTTTATTTTCATTTTGTAGACCGTTGTTGACAAGTCAGTATGGTAATATTACCGTATCGATACAGTTATTACTTAGTTACCAGCCTACTTTTGCACATGTAAACAATGGAATAATATCTTGAAACCGGTAAAAATTCTTAAAGACTTAAATATAAAATACATAATATTGAATATTTTTTGTGTAATTTAAATTTCTTTCATAATGTAACGTGGAACGCCCGCCGTCGCCGCCACTGTAAGCGAGTGTCTATTTATAGCGGTTACGTAATCGCGCTAGTAGCCGGGCGATGTAAACAAACTAGTTGCGACGTGTTTAATTACTTGCGGTTGCTTGAACCTTTTGTGTTCATTGTTATTGTGCGGTCGAACATTCTAGGGCTTTTCTAGAAGATAATTGCAGCTGTATAAAAGGGACGTAGCTATGCTCGAGAGACACAGTTTGTTACATACAGAGTCATAGAGATATTGACATGGAGTGTTAGAGAGTAAAGGGTTAGTGAGATGCACAGCAGTATCGTAGTGAGCGTATGCAGTTTGTGTCGAGTAGATACTCGGGAAGTTACTGGTATATTGGGATAGCTGAGGATGTGAATACTCGGTAGTGTTAACTAGGATTGGGAACCTATAGTATACAAGGACAGTAACGGCGAGTCGGAAAGTTACTGGTATATCGGGATAGCTGTTAAAGAGAATACTCAGTAGTGTTGAAGAGTATTGGGAAGCTAGGTATATGGGGACAGTAACGGCAAGTAGAAGTGAATACTCGGTAGTGGTGTTGAAGAATTGTGGCATACGGACAGTTGGTGATACTGAGGCTGTGGAGGTTAGACAGAGAGTTACATAAATAGACAGATAGTGTCGTGAAAGGGGTGACTTCTGTCCGAGCAGTTGAATATACAGACGCTGTGGAGGTCTGTAGGCGGACAGTTGAACGTTATAAGTATATAGTGATATAAATATAGTGTTATAAATATCGCGTAAACAGTCTACAAGAGTCTGCAACAGACCGGCAGTCTAAGATTGAAACGGGTAGTGAAATAAATAATTTGTAATATCGTGGAAATGAATAGTAGGGATAATTGGTTAAATAAATAGTGTTAGGGTTAGTGTTATCTATTTAATTATAGTTTTAGTCTTAATTCGTTTTTAATAATTGTTTAATATTAGTAATAGTAACTTTCATTATAGTTTAATAAACACTTAATTTTAATTAATAATAATTGTTTAATATTTACACTTCACCCAAATAAATAAAAACGTTACAATAAATTGTTATTTGGTCAATTATTTTTTAACGTAACTCTTTGATAGTTCATCTGTTCATCCTAGGTAAAAATGTAAGACTAGTTTTTTTGTATAAATTGCAAGCAATTTTTATAATAACTACTTTTTGTTTAAGAAATACTGAAAAGAAGATATTGTCAAAAAACTGATTTCGGCCGCCATTTTTCACTCTTGTCAAGTTTTAAAACTTCTCAACCTTTTGCACCAAAACAGTTTTTTATTACTTTTAATGAATGGACATAACTTCAATGTCCGAGATTAGCAACATTGGGTGTCAGACTGACAAATATGTAAATATAACCTATAAAAATAAACATTTCTTTCATTTTTACAATTTTTCGATTTCAAATAAAATTGAATATACTCGACACTGAAGTTCTATTAGGGCCGAGGAATATAAAACATATGCTACAAAAATAATTATATTTGTTTTTGCAAATATTGTGTTAAAAAAAATTCCTAGCTCCGAGTAGGCTATGAACAAAGAAACGTACGTCAATTTAAAAATATTTAATTAAATGTCAATTTGACAGATATTGTCAAAAATGTTCTCTAAAGGAATCAAAACTTTTCTTCTTGAATCATATTTCAGAAATGGAAACAAATTAGAAAACGGTGAATGTCATATATTGTATCCTTCTCTATTCTATTTTCTCCTTAAAATTACGTTTCAAGATCAATTTTGACAACTTGACTTTTGAATTGAATAATGATCAGACATACGTTTCTCTGTTCATAGCCTACTTAGAGTTAGGGATTTTTTTGAACACGCTGTATTTGTACAGTTAGTTATTTATAATCCTGCAGATGCATATAAGATATCTGAGATATAATTGATATATTAGAAATATTCTCAACCTTCTACAGATAAACAATGTATTCTATTGTCTAGTCAGTGTAAGAGAATAGTAATTACTTATCTATGAAAAATCTGATTTTACGTTTGCGTGTTTACTTTTCAAGCTTTTTTTATTAGAAATTATAAGACCATTGTACATCATACCTTATCTTTTCCTTCAATTGTTAGGTTAAACTGAGTAACTGTGTAATTAAAATAGTACGGAAGTTACTATTTGATCCATTACTCTTAGATAATATCCTAAGTGCTATTTTTAAATTTATTTGTTCATTCGGAAAAAAATTATCTACGTTTTCTCAAAATATTTTACATTACTGTTAATATACAGGGTGGTGATGATATATTCGCGTGCTGGTGTTTACCACTCATTGCTGGCGTGGAGAGTGCACCACAGGGGTCATTTTTGTGCCAGTCAAATATTTAAAAGGATCTCCACTCTAATTTTTTTGTTATTTCAAATGAAAACTCGTTTATTTTGAAGCAATTCGTGGTATTAAAAATTCATAATTGTGTTTAGTTCAACTGCATTTGATTTTTAACGAAACCTATAGCTATCTTTCTTGCACCAGTTTCTATGGTAGGCTGCGCGAGAAAGATAGCAATAGTTGTGACGTAGATATATATATATATATAGATTACAGCTACAATAATACATAGCTGACTCGTCCGCCATATTGGTGCCAAAATCAATGAAGTAAATTATAAAATGAAAGTGCATTTCTTATAAGTTTATATACTAACTATTTTTCATAATTAAATATAACTTCCATATTTGCCATTTTATACTTAAAATAATAAAACAAGAAAAAATACGGCTCGTTAATATTTTTGAAGTTAGAGAAAAATATATTAATTGCCTGTAAAAATTATAACCATTACTTAAACGATTTGCACAATTTGGAGCAGAACAACCCGTTATTATGAATAATTTCTATGATTAATAATACTGTAACATTGATATTGAATTATTTATGTGGCTCCAAAATGGTGGACGAGTCAGCTGTAATTTACCTAGTAATATAGATGCTTAAAATATCAAATATTTCAAAAAGTAACTATTTTTACCTCCCGCTACCCTTGGTAATGGAGGTACAGGGATCATGCTAAAAATCGCATATCCAGATTTTGGTAAATGAGCAAGTTTTAAGGTCCCTAGAATCCAATTTTAACATTTTTACGATGATGTCTATATTTATCTTCCACTTTAACTCAAATTCTATCATTCAGAAAATTTTGAAATCTTGTAGTTCGACCTTTATTTATTATGGAAAGAGCCTATTAAATTTTGATGTAAATCGGATAACCGGAAATGGCACTTTATTAGAAGCTCAAAATAGTTTTTCTTCGAAAAATACCTTTAAATGTCATTTTTTCGATATTGCTATTATCAAAATTAAAGATTATTAAATTTTCTACAGATTTTCATTGATACTTTTTCTACATATTATATGGATAAATTTATAAAATTATCTACAATTTAAATCCCGGAGCCTACGCTTTAAGCAAATAAAACTCCTTGGTTACGCAGTTATTCAAATGTATGTAACTGATAGATAAATGCCACTATCAAAGAACTAATCATTTTAAATTAATAATAGTAACGTTTTAAAAAGAAAAAAGTAAACACAATAATAGGAAACGAAATTAATACAGTTTCCAAAATAAGTAAATATGTAGGTATGTATTTAGATTAAAAAAATTAATCCTCATTTTTGGATTAGTGAATTCTATTCTATCCCAGTATTTAAAATGTAATCTTCATTTTATTATCAAAAAATGTAGTTACTTGGATTAGATTAGACTATATTTTAAGAAATAAACTGCCAAAATTGGAGTAAAATTCGCTAATCCAAAAATAAGGATTAACTTAATCTTTTTTGTGACTAGGGCAGTAAATAGCGGGAGGTATTGTGTTGGCCACACCAGATTTTTTCTTATTTACTTTCAATATAACGAACATTTTACTCAATTTTTTGTCATGATGGATGATTTTATTTTGG
Source organism: Harpalus rubripes (assembly GCA_963082715.1). Classification (NCBI taxonomy): domain Eukaryota; kingdom Metazoa; phylum Arthropoda; class Insecta; order Coleoptera; family Carabidae; genus Harpalus; species Harpalus rubripes. Next base: position 43,010,325 of record OY720462.1, on the reverse strand, counting down.
CTTCGGCCGGGAATCGGGATCGGATCGAACTCAGGTCACCAAATAGTGACAGCACGCACTTTAGAATTATATCATAGAAAACAGGCGAATTCGATTTACTTTTACGAATATTGGTAGCATGCATTTTATAATTCCATATTCACTTTTTATTCTGGGAATTTTCGGGTTTTGTACTGTTAAAATAAAAAATATTATGACAGTTGTATACTATAATAAATATATAAATTGGTTACGAAATGAATTGTGGCAAAATAATGACGTTATAGTTTCATACTTTCGCCTCGAGTCGTACGCTTTCAGGCGAATATTTTGAGACACGCATGCTACCAAATTTTCGCTTCGTGGCGAAAAGCAAAAACAGATGCCTTATTTGATAGAATTCTAAAGTGCGCGTTGACACACATTCGCGATGTTTTAATAATATTAAATCTTTAAATTGAAATCTGGGGAACCGGGTTCGATCCAGACTGACGCCAAATATTTCACTCTCCACACCAGCAATGAGTGCCCTTGAGGTGACGCCTGGTAAACGCCCACACGGTACAAATATGTCATCACCATTACATTGGCACATCCAGCAATGGGTAATACGAGTATACCGTGATGATATATTTATTTATTTATTTAATTTAAAATAGATCGCAGTAACTTATTGCACTACAAACAAAAAAATAATGTCACTCACCCAGAATATACATCATAGTGAAACAGTTGTCGAACGCCATCCCAACCAAGAACCTGCAGACACAGAACGCCCAGAAGGAGCTAACAGTTGAAGAAGCTACTCCTCCAATGAACCCCATGAGGTTGGTGCCAACTAAAGCAGCGACTCTTCCTTTCCTATCGGCCAGCCAGCCGAAGATTAACCCTCCGGCGATGGCGCCCACGAAAAAGACGGCTTGGGCTATTGATGGAAGTGCTGCGTTGTGGCACACCCAATCCAGCTGGAAGATATAAAAATAGTGTTAATAGTTTTGTTAATTTGGACAAAATCACGGCCCGTGACCACCTCTACCCCAAATGTTTCTCAGGTGCAACTGATTGAAAGACTGTTGGGCATTTCTTAGCAGAAAAGTATACAATAATGTCTGGGAATACTAAAATGAACAATAGTTACAGACAAGAATATTTCTGACATTCCGAGAAGTAGATTTAATATCGTCCAGAGACAAATGAGACAAGGTATAAAAAACTGCGTCGCATTGAAGATAATGGTTGCCTATCTGTGTTGTAAAGTTAGATATTTATCTCTGTGGTGTATAGGAACAACCACTTATGTCAATGTTTCCATAAAAAGAATATTTTTATTTGACAAAGATTAAATTTTTCTAAAACTCATTCATCAGATCTTTATAAACCCTTAAATCATATACCTTACGTAAGCTATATAATCTAAGATGTAATCAGAACTTACCTCGCTGGAGATGGTAGGATACGGCACATCGACGTAGTTATACTCCCAGCCGTTCATACATGGTGATATAGGCCATGAGGAATCAGGTTCTGTAATTCCTTGTTCAAGCATTTCGGTGAAGTTCACCGCATATTGTCTGCATTGGTCTTTCAGAGCTGGGTCACCTTCTTTTGGGGGGATGGCTAGCCTCTGTCTGAAAGAAAACAAATAGAACATGGTTAGGGATTCACCAGACTACTGAAGTAATAGAAATACAGTGAGTTCAAAAAAATTCCTAAGGTGTTCACGACGCGACGAATTAATCTAGACTCTCTAAAAACAAAGCGCTATCTTCAGGACAGGATTATCTTAGGGGTACAGGGTGCATAGGCTAGGGCATTCAAAGTCTCGCACGTATACATAATAATTTCTAAACCGAATGATCAACAAATAAATGTCGTGACTATCATAATACGATAAGAATTTCTAAACTGAATTTTGACATTTATAACTAAAATAGATAAACAGAGTTACGAGTAAAATATGATTATTGAAAGTATAATTTAGAAAAATCTATAAAAAGTTATTTATCTGTTGTTGCTCTTACCATTGATTATATATACTACGTACTATATATAATCAATGCTCTCACCCTCGCTTTATCACTATTGTTAAAAATGTTATCTACCGAAATCAAAGCTTTTCTTTTGGAATCTTATTTCAGAAATGGATATAAATTAGAAAATAGTGAATGGCAATATTCATTTGCTGCCTGTTATAATGAATTTCAGGAAAATTTTCCCATTGAAGCAGCAGATCATAATTTTAATGATATTTACCAAGTTGTAAGGACAACTGTAGAATTATTTCGGGAACAGGGAAGTATTGAAAGAAAAAACGGTAGCGGAATACTAAGAAAAAGAACAGCCGAAGTACTTGATAATGTAAGACAAATTGTGGAAGAGACCCCATCGACATCCGTTCGAAGAATCTGAGCTAATTCTCACCACCATCCGTCGCAGAAACTCTCAGTAGTCAACGCTCTCGTACATCGTGCCATCAAAATCTCTGAACCTGATTTCCTACAGCAGGAGCTTGATCACATCAGACATAGTTTAATCCAGAACAACTATGACGTAAAATTAATCAACAATGTAATTCATAGACAATTAAACCCTTTACCCAAAAAACCTATGGATACCTCGTTCGAAACATTTGCATCTATCCCTTACATTAAAGGTTTCTCGGACAAAATAGGTAGAATTCTCAATAAAAACAATATTAAGGTCTTTTTTAAACCTCCACAAAAGATCTCAGAAATACTCCCCCAAACTAAAGATAAACGCGAACCCTTGTTGTCACCCGGTGTTTATAGTATTCCTTGTTCTTGCGGCACAGTATACATAGGTGAAACAGGAAGGAGTGTTCACACTAGATTGTCAGAACACAAACGCTGTCTGCGTAATGGTATGGTATTAACATCTACGGTCGCAGAACACCAACACAACACAGGACATAACATCTTATTTGAAAATTCCCCATTTTAGCTCCTGTCCCTGAGTTTTACAAACGTAAATACAGGGAAACTTTAGAAATATGGAAACATCCGAATAACATCAATCGGGATGATGGCTATTTCTTGAGCCACATGTGGAAACCGGTGATTCTCGGAACACGACACGCCCAATCTACCATTACGAACTCGATTCCCATTGGTCCTCATTAGCTCTGCTCATCTACCGTATCTTTAGATTAATATATAACCGTCTTCTCGGCCTTCTTTCGTCACTTGGTTTATTTGGCCTCTAGCGTGGTTTACACTTCGGGTAACCTTGTAAACTGAGTCTCCCTCCTTGTTGCTTAAACTCGGCCTCTAGCGTGGTTGACACGTCGGGTAACCGTGTTTAAGACAGTACTATCCCCCTTGCTCCTGAAGATGCCTCATATGACTGCGGGCGAAACGTTGAGCTCTGACTCAAAATATGACACAGTCCATTCCCGGAAAACGAATATTTCTCATGACTCAGACTGTGGAAGCCTACGCAATTATTTCTAAATATATCTGTTGGTACCACACATACACGGAGAAAAATGTATACTTACTATAACAATAAATGTATATACTATAGCAATAACTTATCGTACGTATGGTGACAGCATTTTGAGTATCTAAGCTAACAATCTAAATATTATTAAAATATAGCAATATAATATGTATAGTGCAACGATAATTTTAATTACCAAAATAGTTATACTGTCAAGTTGTGGTATCAATAAAGTTTATTAACCATTGCAACGAATTATAACTATATTAGTTATACAACTTTGCTTTCGTATGTATTTTACATATTTAAAGTATCAATCTGATATATGTAACTTACCATTTCAGCAATATTTATATATTTATTTTAACAAGAAAGATATTAATAGTAGCATTTTAAAAATGCTTGTTACAAATATTTGATATATTCACTATAGCAATAAAATATTAAATAAAACTAATATAATTGTTTGCTACATTTCAGACCTCTCGTGCATTTGATGACTAGATCGGTCACGATCACTCATATAAAATAATGTAGAATGTAATCAAATAATCAACACCAGTATTCAAAGTACAAAAATATTATATTTGCCAATGTCTAATTACATTTAATCACAGATATTTTATTAATACAAGAACAAAAAATAGAAACTATGCTTATATTTAAAATAAATATTGAGATAATAGAAAATAAATATTCAGAAAATAGTAAGTTTACACACTTTTTCCATAAAAATTAACGCTTATTTAGGAGAAATATAAATATAAATTCAGATGTTTAAAATTCTACATTCAAATTATAATTTAATATTTTAATTTTGTACTTACTTATGCGTTCAGTGATCTTTTTCCATTAATATACCTTGACTACAATTTCCCCCTGCTTAATACTCTTGGAGAAGTATTACTTTTCGGAATATATGACATAAATTAAGAGTATTTTTTTTCATTAGGAAATAGTTGGACTATTTCTTTAGCTGCTTTTTTCAAATATTTCAGTGGGAACTCTATAATACACATATAACAAGAATTAAAACAATATAATTTCAGGATAAACTATTCTATTACGTACTTGCTTTCCATTTATTGTTTGCGACAAATTTATAATAATACTACAAATCTTTTGTCAGTTATGATTTGTTAAGCATATTTGTTATTATTGTGCTATTTGGCCAGTAATTGTGCGTTTTAATATAATTTTGTGAACCCTACAAATAATGTGGATAATTAGAATATTTTTCAACAAATTATATTTTAGTAAGTATATATTTACCCCTGAAAAAACACTGTTCTCCTCCAATGATTCGTTAAATTTTCCTAAAATAAAGTAACGTTTAATTAAATCAAACATTAGTAGCTAATTTCTTATTACTTTTAGGCTTGTAATTGTGCCGGTTGTACTTGCAACAGTGTCTGTTTTACTACTTGCTGTTCTGCGTTGTAGACGATTCCATAACAATACAGATATTTGTCTCAGTAATACTAGATATTTGTCTTTACTATATAATATTGCTCTAACAATTTTCAATATATTTATAATGTTTATAACAAAACTAACCACTTACATTTATTATATTATATTATTACATTCAGCAAAACACATTTGCTACTAATTCCAGCAATCTGTATATAGAATACATCATTATGAATAGATATAATAATAATACGATGTCATTACACCAATAGCAATATTAATATTGCAATACTATCTACAAAATTTAATGCAGGTTTTTAGTTGTAAGTGTATAAATTGTTGTTGGAAGTATAATTTTGTTATCAATAAGTTTTCAACAATCCATTTTTCTCCGTGTAAGATTTTGAAAGAAAATTTGAAATTGTTTCCGTATAAAATTCATTCATTCCATCAAATTCTACCCGGAGATTTTCAACATAGAATAAATTACTGTAACTGGTTTTTGGACAACATGAATAATGACGAAAATTTAGACATTACTTTCTTCACCGATGAAGCGTGGTTTCATCTTGATGGGTATATAAATTCCCATGCGTTTATTGAGACGCCTCTTCATCCGGTAAAACTTGGTCTTTTGGTTGCAATTTCAAGAAGGCGCATAATACCAATTTTTTTCCACGAAAAAGTAAACGCAAATTTTTATATTGAACAAGTTTTAACCCCTTTTATTGAACAACTGGATAATGAGGAGCTACAATATGGATTTTTTCAACAGAACTATGCTACTGCTTATACAGGAAACCAAACTTTGGCATTTTTGTACGAATTTTACGATAATCGATTAATAAGTAGAAATTTATGGCCACCAAGATCTCCAGACTTGACAAGTCCCGACTTCTTTTCTTTTCCCTTACTTAAAAAATAATGACTGGTATTCTGAGCACCCGACTAAAAAGCGACTAGCTAGTCGCCCGACTATCATAATGTTACAATATATACTTTAGACGGGTGACTAGCTAGTCGCTTCTTTGGTCGGGCTTAGTCGCAAGCTCAGAATACCAGCCAATGTATTTAAAAATTGGAATTGCAAATGAATATTTTAAGAATTTTAGAAGAACTGAGAACATGAAACGTCGAGTGCATTTGTGCCTTGAGAATAATGGATATTTCCAACATCTTCTATAAATAAAATATCGGTTTCCCTCTTTCTTATATTTTCTTCTTAAAATTACAATTCAGTTTTGAAAACTTGACTTTTGACAACTTGACTTTTGAATTGAATAATGATCAGACATACGTTTCTCCGTTCATTGCCTCCGCCGAGTTAGGATTTTTTTTGAACACACTGTAGTAATGCAGTGTGTAGTGTACTTGTTAGATATACCGTGTGTCCCAATCAAACCTTGACATAGGCGTGTAACATGGGAAAACAATTTTTTGTAAATAAAAAGTGTCCTGCAGAAAATTAAGACATGTTATTGAACATGATACTAGGTCATTACCTCGTGTACGTTATTTTATATTAGTTTCTTTATTATCATTGCATAAATCGGAGAAAATTATAAATATCTGTCAATAAAAATTTGTTTCAGTATTTTATTATGTAATAGTTGTCATTTTAGCTGAATAGTTAGGAGAGTGTTGCCTGTGGATTGAAAGATCGTTTGAAGATTGGGGTTCAAATCTCCATCAAGCTAAATTTTTTATTATTTTTTACCTTCTGTCACCTTAAGGAAAGTATTATCTTCGGTCAAAAAATTCAGTGGTGAGTTTTTAATGACTAAGCACGTTTTAGGGTCCCTAGAATACGATTTTACTATTTTTACGATGATGTCTGTATGTGTAAGACAACATTTTCTAATTCAATAACTTCGTTACATCCATGTGAAGAGCTGATTAGATTTTGGTTATAATTGGTCAACCGGAAGTACACTAATTTGAAGATTTTAACAGTTTTTCTTGAAAAACGATGTTAAATATCATTTTTTCACATTTAATGTTATTGTAAATATTACAGAATATTTTTTTCTCTATACAATTTGGAATGCATTTTATACTTCATATTAAATGGATGTGAAAAATGATATTAACATCGTTTTTTCAAGAAAAACTGTTAAAATCTTCGAATGACCAATTATAAACAAAATCTAATCAGCTCTTCACATGGATGTAACGAAGAGGAATACGAAAGAATTATAATTTTTGGAATTGTAGCATTAGAGTTATCGCATTAGAAAATTTTGTCACACACAGACACACACATACATAAATACACACATACATACATACACACATACAGACATCGTAAAATAGAAAAATTGTATTATAGGGACCCTAAAACATGCTTATTCATCAAAAACTCACCACTGAATTTTTTGACCAAAGCCAATACCTTCCTTACCTAAAGGTGACGGAAGGTAAAAATTATAAAGAAATTAAATATCATATATTAGCCAGCTATGCTATAACTCTGAAAATAGCTGCTATATTAAGAAAATTCTGATTGAAAAGTGTCAGTGTCAAGTGCAGTTGACAGTATGTATGTGTTATAATTTTATTGGAAATATAGGATCTTTTGCTAAAAACTTTCTGTATGGAATTTGTATAAAATACATACAACTGCCTTAAGGTAATGCACAAGAAATAGAATCTTTTGCAGGGAACTTTCTGTATTACATTTATACAAAATACATAGAACTGACGGAAGGTAATGTGCTGGCTAGATCAGATTTTTTATTTATGAATCAGTTACGAATTATTGGAACCCGTAGAATAGCATGCGACATTAGCGGAATTTTAGGTAACTAAATTAATGGCGGCCAAAGGTGCATTCACAAATGAAAATTAGGTTTATGGTTTTTGTTTAGGTTTAAGAAAGTCATTCATAAATGTAAGTTTAAATTACCTGAAAATTAGTTTTGATATGTACAGACATCTGTGTAAATGCTTCAAAAACAAGAATAAAATATCGGTAGAGCAGTACTTAACAAGGCACCTGTGCGCCGTGAAACTGTCATTCGCTTGGCATTATTGGTTATATTTCAGCAATTATGTTATGACAGTCTCCATGTTCTTCGCGCATTTGTTTAAAAAGCCGAATCCACTAAGTGGATACTAAATTAAGATGGGTGTATATATCTATATCATTTCAGACTCGTTCTTATTGGTAAAGTTTGTGACGTCAAACTAAATCATAAACCTAAAGTTTGGACCTTGCAATGTTTAGCTTTATGATTTGGATTTAGAGACCCTAAATTCTGAAGTGTGAATGGAGTCATTACATAATATGCGGCCAAAGTCTTTAAATCTAAAGTACAAACCATAAATCTAAACATAATTTTCATTTGTGAATGCACCTTAAGTCATATCAAATTATGTAAAGCAAGTAAATTTTAGCCTAGGGGCGCGTTTAAAAGTAAACCGGTACTGTGTAACGGTAATTTAATCCTTACAATAAATTACATACTTATGACAATTTTTATTGTAAAAAGTATATTATAGTAATCATAATTATATAGAAAACAATTTAGACAAATGGACTTTTTTCTACATCACATATCAAATGGAGTACAATGCAATAAATAAACATTTAATTACACAAAAACAAATGATGATAGATAATTATAGACATTGAAAAATGCTCCAAGGTTGCTAGATATATTTTTATACTTTATAACTGTTAATATAATTTGCAATAACAGCGTGCAAAATGACATGTATATTTATTGTATATGTCAATTATAAGTGAAGCGTTTTTCTATTGTACAAAAAATAGTAAAATACTAGCATTATATTTATACAGTACTAATATTATACTACCTATTAAAAGTTATATAATGAATAAATACATACGAGCCTAAACTCATATAAGTTGAGCCGGTTTACATTTTCAACAAATTATAAAATCGACACAAATGGTTAGAAAATTCTTCAAAATTCTTTCGGCTACTTTAAATATAGACTTAAAACTTTTAAAAAACTGTGGGCCGAATGACTGGTGATAATAGTTCGACTAGTATTTTAAGGGCAGGGCTGGACTGGCCCGGCGGGATACCGGGAACTTCCCGGTGGCCCGTTACGGCTCGTGGTCTAACGAATTTAAAAAATAAAATATAAAAATTTAAAGTTGAAAAAATAAATAAATCGATACAAAAATAAAATAAATTTTTGATTTTGAAATAATGGACCTTTCCAATTTAAGGGCTATCTCTTTCTATCGCTGCAAATAGTAAGAAAATGGCGCGAAAAACTGCCAGTTGAGCTGTCAAACGAAACGTCAAAAATATTGCAGTCATTAAAATACCTGTATTCTCAGTGAAAATTTGCATCGTTAGACATTTTACCTTCAATAAAAGCTTTTGTAACTTATTTCGATAAGATTTTTTAAAGTTATCCGAGATATTCTCACATTTTACGTCTAAATGTTTTAGAATCAAACGTCATAGATCTCAGTTGTTCTTACTATGCGCAGATCCCCATTGCGCATATCTTCTATCTCTTTAAATTGGAAAGGTCCATTCCCTACTACTCTTGAATGTGAGCTGTTTTTCTTTTTGACAACCAATTATTAAATTCGCAATACATACCTATTTTTTGTATTACCGACATCATACACATGAAATGATCATTTATATATAAGGATGTATTTTATTTAGATCTAAATAACTTTTATCAAATTATAAATAATAACATACCTGATACACCTTTTCATATAATAATTGATTTAATCAATAAAAAAATTGACAAAAATATAAATACGGATGATATTTGGTCAATAATTTTCGTGATTCGGCAAGCTTCGTCACGAAATACTTGACCTCATGGCATAAAGCTTCTGTTTACACTCTTGTTGCATAAATAACTATTACATACGTTAGCATATTAAAATTTATTTTCAATGTACAAATTTATTGTTATCATAAACACAAAGAATATCAAAAATGAGCAAATCATAGACGTTTTGAAAGAAAAAATCTGATATGGCCAACACAATACCTCCCGCCATTTAATTTTTATTAATTTAAATACATAGGTGCTTACATATTTACTCATGTTGGAAACTGTATTTAGTTCTTTTCAATATAACTAATGTTCAGTTTACTATTTTCTTTTCAAAACGTTACTACTATTATTTTAAAATGATTAGTATTTTGACAGTGACAGTTATCTGACAGTTACATACATTTAATACAAACCTATAGAAAATAATAATCTCTAATTTTCATAATATAAATTGCGAAAAATAACATTTAAAGATATTTTTCGAAGAAAATCTATTTTGAGCTTCAAATAAAGTGCCATTTTCGGTTATCTGATTTACACCAAAATCTAATGGCTCATTTCATATTAGAGAATAAGGTAGCAATACATGGTTTTAAAATTTTCTGAATGATATTATTTGAGTTAGAGTGGAGGATCCATACACACAAACACACAGACATCATCGTGAAAATGTTAAAATTGGATTCTAAGGGCCTTAAAACGTGGTCATTTACCAAAATCTGAATATGCGATTTTTAGCACGATCCCTATACCTCCCTTACCAAGGGTAATGGGAGGTAAAAAGGAAATTATTAAACAAAATATTATAATGATTAAAATTATTTTTAAAAAATCGGTTCAAATGACTGGCTGGTCCGACCCCATCCGGATTTCCCGGTACTAAACATTCCCAGTCCACCCTGTTTAAGGGTCTTCTTCTAGGCCAGATTTAGCTTCAACCAAGACCCTGTAATTTTGGTACAATGAAAAGTAACTTTGTAAAAATGCAGTGCGTACAGTAAAACATATGGGACAACACTCACTGAAAAATGTGCAGAACTTTATGATCCAATGCCTAATAGAATTTATGCTGGTATTACTAATATGTGATAAGACGGGGGAAGAGCCATAACAAAAAAATAACATTTTATAAACTTTTATAAATTATAGTTCAGGAATGATATTTCAACTTGTTATCTTTGTTAGTCAAAATTCTGTTTAGAAATGATTATCATTTTTCCTATCGAGCGTATTTTTAGAAAACAGTATTTATTTATAAATGTGTATAATGCCATTGTGTTTTCCACTAATAATACTAGCATTAAACTGGGGTTTCCTGTATAAAGTCTATCAATTTAACTACTTAATAACGTCCAGGAGTAAAATGGTAAATGGGAAAAAATCCTTTATAAAAATTATATATTACTTATCCATTTTAACAAAGGAAAATCCATTTTACTTGTAATTAAATCGTAATTACATAGATACAATAATATAGATGTCTGAAAATATTTTTAGATTAATCATGGTGAATCTTACATGTTTTAGTTATAAACAATAATTAATTTCTATTTTTAAATCTGTTTTTATTTCAACTCCGTTCGTTTTGTTTTTGTCCGTTTATATGTAACCGATAAAACACCAATAATTTTTTCTTTGATACTATATTGTATTTAAAATAATTATACAGTGTGGGATTAAACTATGAAATATAAAAAAAACAGCTTTTGTTATGACGTCATCACAAAAAAAAATTCAAAATTGAATTGCGCTTGGGGCTTCTCACGTGGTAAATCCGCGACTGATTTACACTTTTGTTCTAAAATTAATAGGGCAGAATTTACAGCAATATGAAAATTTTAAGTTGATATTTATGCTCTCTTTTGTCACCGTAAAGTTAATGATTACTAAGGAACGAGCAAAAAAATACTTTACGGCGCGTCTCCCATAGCAACGCGCAGTAAAGTATACATATTATTGTTGAAATTTTAATTTATTAAAACAATGCTTACGAAATCTAAAATATACGTTAGGGTCAGTTTTACACTACAAATGTGCTACAAACAATACGAAGTTAGCTACGCTACCAACTTATTTATTTAATTAAGTTACAACTTTATTCTGTTGGTGAATGTACATTTAATTACAACTATAAATATATTTCATAATTAACAAACTTAGTGGATTTAATCATTGACCGACAATTTTAAAATTGAATGTGCAGTTTTGGCAGTTTTGTGTATTTATTCCAGAGCTTGAAACAGCTGACGAGGATAAATTAGATTCTGTGACTGTGATATTCTCACTAGAATATTCAGTTAGTGTGGCAGTGGCAGAAGTTTGATTCTCCTTGTTTGTTAAAATTTTATGCGCTGTATCAATTTCATTTTTCAAACTTTCATCAACATATCCTTCTGCAACAGCTGATGAACGCCAACCACCATGACGTTTTAGAGTCATAATGTCAGCTCCGGCATTAGCTAGTAATGTAGCAGAGGATCTGCGGAAACAATGGCCTGTAAATGATTTCGAATCAGGTAAATTCAGATATTGTACAATGGTAAATGGAATTTTTCCTATAGTGTTCATTCCAACAACTTGTGCGGTACATTTTCCATGCTTATAATTTATAAATAATTGCCTAGATGATATGTTGGAGGGTCGAAGAGCAACATATCTTCTGTATATTGACAAAAGATTATGATCATCAACAATAAATGTTCGCTGCACATTAGTTTTGAGTCTGGAATCTTCACAATTAAAATGGACCCCTTATCCTCAATATCATCTACAGTCACTCTAACTAATTCGTCGCGTCGGCATGCTCCAACAACACCCAATATAAGAGCAACTTTCATCATAAGGAAATGATCGTCTGGGGCTTCAGTCAGGAATTTATTTATTTCATCTCTTGTTAAAGATTTAGATTTTTTTGGTCTATAACCAACTGATTTTTGTTTCAAAAAAGCAGTTAGTTTCTTGAATTTGCTGATATCAATATCGTTCTTAACTGCTAGTGTTGATTTTAGCATGGAATAAATGGACCAAAGAGAAGACGATTTCATTACATTAGATTTTTCCAAAAAGTAAGCCAGTAAAACATTTTCACTGTAATTTTTGATTTTTTTTAACTTTTCGTATAATTCTCTTGATTTTACAGGTAATAAACTCAAGGAATCATTTTGCGCCGTTTCGAATATATCTGGAGGAGTGCAAGAAAAATCACTATCTTCACTATTTTCGGATATTTTTGATCACATTTTTGATGTATGTGTGAAAACTTTTCATAAAACAATGATTGTTGGCATCAGAATTATTTATTTACTCATATCGTCATGGTTACAGCAACACAAAACAGGAAATTGGTTAAGATTGAATTGAACTTACTAAATAAGTATTATTATTTTTTTATTTCGTTAGTAAAGTCGTAGAAAAAATTATGTGTGCATCTCCAGCGTAAAGTATCTTTATTGCTCTAGCTCGATTGTAGCGCTCGCTACCCTCGCGCTTCAATTTGCGTGCACTAGCAATAAAGATTCACTTTACGCTCTTGATACACAAATAACTATTATAATTTAATTTCCGGAGCCTACTCTTTAAACACAACTCCTTGGTTACACATTTCAGATCTCAAATGTATATAACTAACAGATAAATATCTGTCAAAAAACTAATAATTTCAAATTAATAATAGTAATGTTTTAAAAAGAAAATAGTAAATCATCATCAGATTTTTAATTTAAAAATATTTTATTCCTGCCATTTTCAGATAAAAGTAAGCCACGACAAAACTCGCTTTTGCCGGTTGCAAAGGGTGATTGTTTTTTGTCGTTTATCACATCATCAGTAACATCAGTAATAAATGTCTCACAATGAGTACCGTATGTATCGCAGTTTTTCATATTTTTTTCGTGATACATTATAGTTTTAAATGTTGGGAATGTTTTTGAAAGATTATAGACATTTTTGCGAATATGTTTATGTTTAAATAATATGTATTAGTAGTTAGTGGCATACATAAAAATAGAAGACCGAGAGACGTTATGGACAATATTAGAAACACCAAAAAAAGTAAGTAATTATTTTATTTATTGATTTTTCTTTTATTCTCAATAAATATTTATAGTAAAATTTGAAGGTAAAATAATTTAAATATAATTTGAAAGTAAATCAAATTTAGAGGCCAACTGTATGTCATCATTATTTATTATTTATAATTAACGCATACATACAATTACATACCATCATTATGAGAATAAATAGGAAACTATGTGCTTTATTGACGAATTCATCTTGTTTATGTGAGAAAGATTCAATTCATCTACTTTAATTTGAAAGAATTTAATGAACAAAACATTTTTCGCATTTATAAATTTAAAGAGATCTTAAAATGAGTCATTTTGTAAACAATTAATTGACAAATGTTGATTTAAGTGTTCAGTTTAATTAATTAGTACTTAAGCGTTAATTAATGTGCCAGAGTCGTGCGGATTTTTTGTTCTGAGGGGCACACTGTATTTATGATTTAAAAATGTGTACGTGTACAGGAAGTTCTAAAAATGTGTACAAGTGAAGTTGGTTAAATTAGACAAAAATTGCATCATTTAAGAGGCCATTTTAGCGATGTATCGTTATTTAAGAAAAAAATGCGTAGATCAGTAGTAGGGAAAAATGTAAATTCTACAGTTTTTTATTTTTGTTCGATTTTTGTGAATAATTTTGAAGTGTGAAATAATACTGGATTTTGGTTTGCACCTCTTTGGGGCACTTCTTTATGTTTGAACCAAAATTCAGTAGTTATTCGTTCTAATAAAAAAGTTATTTTGAGTCGCCCGTTTTTCTGTATATAATTAATACTAACACGCTAAAGTAATTGGCAGTACCTAGGGTTTAGTTTGATACCAAATATGATAGTATTCAACATAAATTACCTTTTTACCTCCCGCTACCCTTGGTAAGGGAGGTAAAGGAATCGTATTGAAAATTCATATCAAAATTTTGGTAAATGACCACATTTTAAGGCCCTTAGGATCCAATTTCACCATTTTAATGATGATATTTGTGTGTATGTGTGAATCCTCCACTCTAACTCAAATACTATCATTCAGAAAATTTTGAAACCTTGTATTTATACCTTATTCTACTATGAAAGAAGACATTGGATTTTGGTGTAAATCGGATAACCGGAAATGGCACTTTACTTGAAGCTCAAAATAGTTTTTCTTCGAAAAATACCTTTAAATGTTTTTTTAGAGATTTATGTTATTATAAAAATTAAAGATTATTAAATTTTCTACAGGTTGGCATTAATACTTTTTCTATATATTTTATGAATAAATTTATAAAATTATCTATAATTTAAATCCCGGAATCTACGCTTTAAACAAACACAACTTCTTGGTTACAAAGTTCAAATCTCAAATGTATGTAACTGACAGATAAATGTCACTGTCAAAGAATCATTTCAAATTAATAATAGAAACGTTTTAAAAAGTAAATAGTATATAGAACCATAGTTATATGGAATGGGACTTATTACAGTTTTCAGAATAAGTAAAAATGTAAGTATGTATATTTAAATTAATAAAAATTAAATAGCGGGAGGTATTGTGCTGGCCACATCAGATTTTTTTACTTTAGGTAATATAATGCATTAAAACGGGTACTGTATCTGGTTTAAGATTGCAGCGGTGTAAAAATAGGAGCAGTTTGATCTTGTTATTTGATTGGATAATGTCGGGGTATTATCCAATCAGAAAACACGATTAAACTGCTTCTATCTTCGCATCACTGCAATCTTAAACCAGACACAGTACATATGTTTGGCGGCCATTTTGAAAAAAAATGACGGGTTACAGATCATGTAACCAAAATAAAAAGAATCTCTAACAATAACAACCTTGTAAACATAACCCTCATGGCCTCTAGACTACTTAGAAATAGGTAAAATTCGACTTTATTTTTGCAAAAAAACATTAGCTACCGCGCTTTGACATTGCAACAAAAAAATAGAAATTTCAATGGGGAAGGTATTCTAGAATCCAGCCTTAATTTATTTTTTATTATTTGCAAATAAATGTTTTAGTTTATATACGTAATAAAATATATTATAGTGCTAATAAATAAAATAAACATGAGAAATACAAACATTTTCCACGTTAATTGAAAATTACATAAATAAATATATGTCTTTAATATTTAAATTGATATGGTGATCTAATTTAGATAAATAAAATAAATAAATATATCATCACGGCTTATTACCCATTGCTGGGTGTGCCAATCTGCTTTGTACACAGATATCGGTAATGATGATGACATATTTGTACCGTGCGGGCGTTTACCAGACGTCACTTCACGGGCACTCATTGCTGGCGTGGAGAGTGCATCACAGGGATCAATTTTATGCCATTTAAAACTGGAAATATTTGACGTCGGTCGGGATCGAACCCGGTTCCCCAGATTCGCGATCAGACACTCAGGCACGCGGCTACGAGACCCCTCTTATTTAGATTGTTTAACAATTACAGTTAGTCGCAATACGTAAATCATTAAAATGAAATAGACCATAACTTCAAAAAATTGTACATATATGTTGTACATATAATAATTAATTATATTTCTCCTATAAGCAATAGTAATTGTAATTAACAATATAAGTTATTTTTTTCTATTGCAGATATTAAAGTGTGCTTTTGTTTACTTAAAATAGTGGACCAAATATCACTTGGATAAAATATAATGTACTTTAATTTTAATTTATAAATAGTTATTTTTACCTCCCGCTAACTTACATAAGAACGGGAGGTTATGTGCTGACCACATCAGATTTTTTTTTTCTAATATACTGCATAGAAAAACCATTTCTGTTGTAGCCTCTGTAATACTGAATCTACAATTCCAGTGTTAATTATCTTAAATTTTTAAGGACATCTTATATATTATTATCAAGATATGTGATTAAAATGACCCTAACCTATTAATTAACAAATTAATAAGTACAAATTTTCCTTCATATATTTTATGTTTAAAATTTCCTTGTATATTTTTTTATAAAAATAAAAAGCAGATATAATATAGCCTTCCAAATGCGCACCAGATGTCCCATTTAATTGAAGTCGTCATTCTTACAGTTCCGAGTTCCCAATGAGAATTCTAATAAAACGTTGGTAGACAGTCAGGGCTGGATTAACATTTATTTCCCCCAAAATCTTCAAAAATTTTGAAATTTCAGTTTTTATACAAGGTGGTGGCCGATATACTTTCGTAACTTCCTGCTTAACTAATTATATTAGAGCCGTGTTCCTTCGGGCTGTGATTCGCAATCTAAATGATAAAAGTGATCATGATTAAGAAAAATAATGTTTTTACGTTTCCTATTCGTTATCCCCACTTTCTCATTTTGTGATCACTAGACAACATTCCCCCTTCCCTTCAGAATCAACCTTTTTGAGTGATTCACATGAATTCAGTTCAGAACAAAGTCAAAATATACTATTTCGAGCATAGAAATTTACCAATGTGGGGTTTGTGGCATCAAGGGAAATAAGATTTTCCTATAAAAGCTTGTAATGAACCACATAAAAGATTTGTTTGAAGTAAACATACTTCATATTCTTACAGAAGAACATTTTTTTTGCTTCAATATATTCCATTTTTACCTCTCGCTAAGAGAGGTATTGTATTCATGCTAAAAATAGCATATCCAGATTTTAGTGTATACGCACGTTTTAAG
Source organism: Harpalus rubripes (assembly GCA_963082715.1). Taxonomy (NCBI): domain Eukaryota; kingdom Metazoa; phylum Arthropoda; class Insecta; order Coleoptera; family Carabidae; genus Harpalus; species Harpalus rubripes. The sequence continues at coordinate 42,992,978 of OY720462.1, read as the reverse complement.
GTCCCTAGAATCCGATTATAACATTTTTACGATGATGTCCGTATGTGTTTGTGTGTGTGGATGTTGGATTCACGATTTTTCAAATACTATAAGACTTAAGACATTTTTAACTACGGATTCCTCAATCTATCAATAATGGGCAGAGTTGATTAAGTTTTGGTAACAATTGGACAACCGGAAGTAGTAATTGCAAGAAAAAAATCATCCAAGTATTATTTATCGAAAATTTATGTAAATACTTATATTAAAGAACGTTAAATTCTTTATTCGAGAAATATAAATTCATTATTATATCTTCTATAAATTTTGAGATAAAGAAATGCATATAAAATAAACTGCAAGGCAAGAAATTCAAATGTTTGTAATTGACACATAAATGTCACTATCAAAAATATTTGTATGCCACTGTCAAAAATATTTGTTCATTATTATGAAAATTATGAAAATAAAAAATCTGATGTGGACACCACACGACTTCCTTGTACACAAGACCAATATGAAGTATAGACCCAAGTATAAAATTGCACGTATTTGACGTAATTTGACATTAGCATCTATTTTTTATTTTTTTGTTATTTTTTGTCCTAATCCATAGCAAGCTTCATTACAAAAACCAAAAAGTATATAAGTTTTAAATATACATATCTCGCTTATACAAAGGGCTAATTTAATAATACTTGATGTGCTAGACACAGAATTTAATCTCTAAAATTTTTATTTGAAGCATTTATTTCTAAAATCAAAATGAAACCATTTTATTGAAGAAAAACTGTTAACAACTTCAGGTAATATGTCACTTCCGGTTAGCCTGTTTTAACCAAAATCTACTATGTTATTCCAATTGACATAAAAGTCTTATATACCAAATTTGAAAAGTGTTAGATTATATTTTAAAATAGTTTTTCATTAAAATCTATTATAGGCTTCAAATAAAGTACCATTTCTGTAAATTATGTAATGACCAAAAAGGGAGGTGCACAACTAGATGTTATAGCAGTCTTAAATACAAAATTTCAACTTTCTACGGCATACCGTTTTCGAGTTATGCGAGATACATACGCATGTACGTACGTACAGACGTCACGACGAAATTAGTCAAAATGGATTCAGGGATGGTCAAAATGGATATTTCCGTTGAAATTTGAAAACCGAAATTTTTCCCGATTACAATACTTCCTTTACTTCGTACAAGGAAGTAAAACAACGCAAAAGAATATACGTAAAAAAGAATATAAAAGGAATTTGCGAAAAAATTACAAATATGAAGAAAAAGAAAAGGAAAGTAGAAAAAGAAAATTTATGGATATTGAATATAAAGAAAATGTATGTATTGTACATAATTTATATTAAAATATCCCATAGATTTTGCAAATATATGTGAGAATTATTTTGTAGTGAGACATGAATATATGTATTTGTATTTAAAAATATTTTTTGTTATGCGTACAACCAGATAAATATCTGGCGAGAGGTTATGTGGTGGCCACATCAGATTTTTAATTCTAACTGTAACACTTGACGTTTGATTATAAAATAAAATAGGATAGTTTGCATTAGTCTGCATATGACATTTGACACTAAATTGTGTATATATTATTCAAGTTGTTTTCTTGATATAATTTTTAAATCCTGATTGAAAAGAATCACGGTTAAATTAATCAGGATTCATAAAATCACAATCACAGCCCGAAGGAAAACGGCTTAGGTAAGAAAGCTTTAAATAAAAGTTGTACAGCATAAAATTCAGAATCTGTATCAATAATAAATAAGCACAATTATCTATTTAATTAATAGTCACACTTATAAAATTATTTTTCTAATTTACCGAACTCTCGAATAATAATTAGATTAAAGTTTTAAGTATATATTTAAAGTAGCCGAAATAATTTTATAGAAATTTCTAACCATTTGTGTAGGTTTTCTAATGTGTTGAAAATGTAAACCGGCCGAACTATTAATGTGTGGGCTTGTATATTGAAACATTTTCTATTTGATTTGTAATGTGATGTACATTGCGTTATTCTATTCAGTCAACTGTTCATCCATTTATAACTTTGCGTTCTCGTATTTATTGTCCAGGTAAAGTATAATACGGGTACTCATTGTAACTTCACGTATTGTCAAGTAGATTGAAATATGTTCTACTGAAAGGACTTTGTATTCACTGAAAAGCGTACGTATATCATTGTCAAACATTAAAATATCATAATGATACACATAATTTAATAACATTTTAAAGAGAAGTTATTGCGAATGTAGGAACAAGGTTTTTTATAACAAGAATTACGTTTTATTCATTTTCGATTAAGCGACATCGACATCGAAGTTTCATCAGGTCGAAATGTCGTATTTTATATTCGTTCCATTTAAACCATTCAGCAGATGGCGCTGACATCAGCGCCAGTTTTAAGTTTACATTGGTAAACTTGTCTCTTGTCTCAATTTTCAGCCAATCAGATAGTTCAAAACTATGCTCTATTCTCTACAGTACTGAATGGCTTAAATTGAAAATGGTATAATAAAAATTTAACATAACTAAACCCAAATATTGTTTTCTACGTTCTGAAAGCTTCTCTCAATTTTTAAATAAAAGTTTTTATTCCTGAGTTACTATACATCATTACATGACTTGTTGAACAATATACAATTAATTCTAGTAAAAGTATAATAATCATGTACCATTGTAGTATGTAAACATTATTTGAATTATTATTATTATTATATAAATTATATAAATAGTGCATTCATTGCAATACTGCAAACTTAATTGAATAACGAACAGCTGACTAGGTTTACAACATTGACCTCTGTTTTTAAACTTTCTCTTAGTTGCTGTTTTGCTATTTTGCTGTTTAAAGGTTTCTTCATTCTTAGAACTTTGTATACGTACAATACAATACAATATAGATTTTCAATTAAATTACAGTTATACAATATACACCATTTCAATTTAGAAAATAGAATTTAAAATCATTTAAACAAACCGTGTTCATACTACATAAACAAAGGATCTTATAGTAATTCATTTGCATTGAAAATTTTTCATACGAGGTATGTTAGAAAGGTATCCGACCTTTGGCCGAAAAAAAAAACTGGCATAAGTACCTGGAGCGTTGGAAACCTAATCAATTTCAAAGTAGTCTCCATGGGACTCCATACACTCAGTGCCGACTTAAGACAGTTTGCCGCCCGGGGCTAACTTTTAAAAACCGCCATTCTCAACAAAGAAAAAATCGTTTTTCCAACATCACAGACAAGAGCCAGGGGAAAAAAGATAAACGTTACAAATTTTGTTTTTTGATTACGCGAATTTTAAAGTTTAAAACCCCATCTAATGTTTATGGAATGACAAAGTGTATTAATCGTATTTCGAAACTCAGATTGGTCATTTTTTAAAATTATTATACCCACAGATGGGTCAAGTTTCAACTTATGTGGGACCTAACAGAATTTCTCCGTTTTTTTGCCGGTTTACGGTTTTCGATTCAGCTCCGGTTTGAAGTCCTCGTTTAATGAAAGGTCTCGTTGAATAGACTATAGGTAGAAATTATGAAAGTCCATGAACTCCCATATTTTTGAAATTCAATGACAAGTTATTTTCGAATTGGTTCTGAAACGTTGGTTAATAGAACATTTCAAATGTTCACAGGAAAAATCTTTACCATTTTCACGACTTTGCAGTCGGAGCTTTTTCGTTACATCAGTCACTAGTCCAAACTTTTTGCGTCGTTTGGTGGTTTTATTAATTGTGTAATTCAGTGGTTAATTTTTAGCGACTGGGTAAAAATTGTATCCAATTGTTTGTTATACTTAATTAGATAAATTATTAACCAGTTGCTAAAAATTAACTACTGAGTTACGGAATCTCTTCAGATAGACACTGACACCGCGATTAGCTTAAAAAATCTCTGTACAGTACGAGTACTGAACAGAAATCGGCTGACCAAGTTATAATTTGCGCATATCGCTGTCGAACATTCATCTTTTTATACCCTGACGCTTAGACCGTCATCCTTTTTAGATATTGTCTTGCAATTTCTGAGGTCTGTATCTTAGGATTGCTCTGCTCGGTGTACCGCCCTTTACGTATCTACCACCGGGGGCTATAGACCCCAAAAGCCCCCCCCCCACACTTCTCCCGGCGGTGCCGCCATTGTTGGAAGCATTTCGAGAAAGCTTCTTTCGGAATGGAATTTAGCTCGGCTGTCGTTGAAGCCATAATGTCCTCTCTTGTCTGAAATCGCGTTCCTTTCGCTGGCCTCTTGAGTTTGGGGAACAGCCAGCAGTCCCATGGGGCCATATCAGGGAGTAAGGAGACTGTTGAACCACAGGAGTCTTGTTCTTCACCAAAAAAGTCTGAATCCATCACAACTCCGGTCTCTTGCGCCGGATAGCATCACATAGGCGACGGAGGACATCCCTGTAGCACTCTTTGGTGGTGTACCACACCGCGGGAGTCAAAGAAAGGAGTCAGCATCACTTTGACGTTGCTGCGCACTTAGCGGGCCTTCTTAATCTGTGTGATGCCAGTAGCATCGCCACGGGAAGCCGTCTGAATCTTCCGAATGGTTTGCACCTGGCTGTCGCCCAGTTTCAAGCAAAATTTGATGCAATAGCGCTGCTCCAGTCGTTCCGTCATTTTCCTTCCAATGAAAAACCGACGAGAGTAAGGTTGGCAACGATATATCGATAAATAAAATATATCGATATATTACAAAATCGAATATAAATATTCGATAAATATCTGAACGATATATCGAGTAATTTATCGATAAATGCAGGTGCGATATATCGTACGAAATTCGTATCGACTGAGTGGCAAAAGATTTAACAAATTATTATTTTTGCAGTCAGTTTCAGCTGACTTCCCTTCCTAAAGAAAGTAAAATTTGAATTTATACATTACCTATGCACCATGCCTGTTTATTTTGTACAATAATAAACAAACCTTTCAGTTGTGTTTCTATTTATATATATATATATATATATATATATATATATATATATATATATATATATATATATATATATATATATATATATATATATATATATATATATTACAGGCTGTAACAGCTATAAACGAGCTTCCTCAAATAATTTCTGTATTATTAAAGATACAATAAGACAGTCTTATAGAAGACCAAGGGCGACATCCGAATACAGAATAAAATATTTTTTTAAATCAGTGGTTCCCAAGTTACAACACAAAGTTATATTTTTTTAAATGAGATGGCATATATTTTTTAGATCCATTCGATAGAGTATTTTTTTCTGAATTCAACCATGTAGTCATATTATATCCTAACATAACAAAAATATTGAGAAAAATTCAATTGAAATTTAAATAAATTTCATTTTTATAGCTATTTTTCAGTAGGCTATGTATGAAAAACAATTGAACTTAAATTAAAATGAAACATATATTTGTTAATAAGTTTATAAATAATGTTGTATTAGTTTTCTATCGTAAATAATTCAAATTGATAGATAACAGTTATTGTTTTTCATACATAGCGAAAAATAGCTATAAAAATAAAGTTTATTTAAATTTCAATTGCATTTTTCTTAATATTTTTGTTATGCGCATGAAGGTTTAAGGTCGGCTCATGTAAGCGCGCTTGATTCAAATCCATCAGGTTTTCACAAAAAAAAATAAGGCCGGATACTTTTCTAACAGACCTCGTATAATGCATTGAAAATTACAAAATTTTGCATAGAAAATTGGAAGTATAATTCTTGATTAGGAGTATTTAATAAACTAATTGAAAATGAATTAAATTAATAATTAGGTTGTACTTGATCTCTATGTTTACTTCTATTTATAGAAATTGAAGTTGGCGGGCGGCGCGCGGCGTTTGTTTTTATTATATCAGCAGCGAATCAAATGCTAGCACGCCTCAATGGTCAAAGCATGTTTAATTAAACAACAATTTCACGCTTTAATTAATTATTTTTTATAAAGCTGTTTAGATACCATATTATTAACAGCACAGTTGGCACTGTAACTATAACTATCTCATTATTAATCATGATAATATTAGATATTGTATTTATTCATTACTGGTAGGTTATATATTGACATTTTGTATATATACGTTAGCGCCTTTGGCGACTACTTTGAAAGTTATGTTTATACGAGGGTGACAATTTTACATTCTTTTCTTCCACTTAAAAGCTTACAACCAATCCTATTTTGGGATGCTTTCAAAATATCATCATCAATAAATAATTAGAGAAGAAATCGAAAACAAGAAATCTCCGAATAATCTTAATTTAAATACAGGCTTTGAGTTTAATAATTCGTGGTTACCTATTGTTCGTTCATAATTTTCTGTCAATATCATTTGTGTATTTTTTGAAAAACCTCTCGCTCATTTTAAGTCTAAAAAATCTGATGTGGCCAGCACATTACCTTCCGTCAGTTGTATGTATTTTGTATAAAAGTCATACAGAAAGTTCCTTGCAAAAGATTCTATTTCTTGTAAATTACCTTAAGGCAATTGTATCTATTTTATACAACTTCCATACAGAAAGTAGCAAAAGATCCTATATTTCCAGTAAAATTATAACACATACATACTGTCAAGTGCACTTGACACTGACACCTTTCAATCAGAATTTTCTTAATATATCAGCTGTTTGCAGAGTTATAGCATAGCTGGCTAATATATATTTAATTTCTTTATAATTTTTTAACTCTATATCTATTTAATATAAAGTATAAAATGCATTCAAATGCATTCAAATCGTATAGAGAATAAAATATTCTTTAATATTTGTAATAACATTAAATGTGAAAAAATGATATTTAACATCAGGGGAATATGGAGGAAGTAATCTATGAAACTATGCAGGGTTTACAACTTTTTATGGAAGGTTGGGAATCTTAGTGGCCAGCACATTACCTTCCGCCAATTCTATGTATTTCATAAAAATTCCATACAGACAGTTTCTTGCGAAACATACTATGGTCCGTATTCCGAGCTCACTTTTATAATAAAAGCGCTTTTATGCAGCACACTTCTCATAAGAATATAATGTAAAAGCTCGTTCCATAAAAGCGCTTTTATTATAAAAGTGCGTTTGGAATACGGGCCTTATATTTCCAGTTTCCAGTATATTACCTTCCATCAGTTCTATGTACTTTGTACAAATTCCATACAGAAAGTTTCTTAAAATTGATTTGCAGTAAAATTGATTCTATATTTGCACACACAAACATACTATGTCAATCGCACGTGACATTGACATCACCTGTCTATCAGAATTTTTTTAATCATATTAGTTGTTTCCAGTGTTATTGCATAGCTAGCTGTTTTATAAAATTTTATTTCTTTATAATTCTTTAACTCAATATCCATTGAATATAAAGTATAAAATGTAATCAAATTGTATAGGGAATAAAATATTCTTTAATATTTTGTGACAAGGCGAGGGTAAGCACAATAACAGATAAATAACTTTTTATAAACTCTTCTAAATTATAGTTTCAATATTCATATTTTAACTCTGTTTATCTGTTTAAGTTATAAATGTCAAAATTCAGTTTAGAAATTCTTATCATATTATGATAGTCACGACATTTATTTGTTGATCTTAAGTCTGGAAATTATTATATATACGAGCGTGACTTTAGAATGACCTCGCCTATGCACCCCGAACCCCTAAAGATAATCCTGTCCTGGAGATAGCGTTTTTGTTTTAGGCGGTCGGTTTCAGTCAGCCATGGGATAAACATGGGAGAGTCGGATTAGATACTCGTAAGAGTGAACATGTAGTTTTTAGTTTTTGGGGCGCCCGCCCGCTGTATTAGTTAATAATGTAATCATTTAGTTTAAATGTAAATAAAATTAGTTAGTTGTTAAAACAACAAGTTGTGTTCATGTCCGTAGTGTTCATCAGTGTAAAGTGTAAAAAGTGAAATGGATGTGTGTTCTTCCTTCTCAAGAAGTCCTTATCACCAGTCAGTAAGTGTATCATCGTTGGAAATCATCATCATTTGCTATCAGCTTCGCAGACCCCCTCGTGTTACAATTTATAATAACATTAAATGTGAAAAAAATGATATTTAACAGCGTTTTTTCAAGAAAAACTGTTAAAATCTTCAAATGAGTCTACTTCCGATCGTTGGAGTTATCGACGGAGAAAAAATTGTTACACACACACCCACATACACTTTTTGTAATTGAAATAAATCAATCATTGGATGCTCTTATATTTCATTTAAAGTGGAGGTATGAAAAACTTAACAACGTAGCAACAGATTTTGCATTTCTTTCTGGTGAGAAACTAGCTGCTATGAGTGTGATTTGCAAAAATCAACTGATAATTTAGCTCTAAAATATAAGTAGTTAAATGCTATAGAAATGGCAGATGTAGATGCAATGCAAAGGTATGACGAAGGTAAAAAATGATAATAAATTGAAACTATATAATAAATAAAACAATCCCAGGGTCTCTACATATTCATAATTTTATACAAACACTACTGAAGCACAGGAACGATGTTTCGTTTTGATGACACTTTCAATACTGAAATAGTATATTAAAGAACGTGTTTTATAAGACATGTTTTTTTCGCACGCGTCAAAATTTAGAAAACGAGCGTCAGCGAGTTTTCTAATTGACAAGTGCGAAAAAAAGTCTTATAAAATGAGTTCTTTATACTATTTTTTATATTTTGCACCTTCTACAAACTAAAATATTTTTAAAAAACTGTTAATATTAAACCGAGTTGATTTAGGGAAATTTGTAAGTGAAATGTTGTAGTTGGTAACATTGAATTGACCACATTCAATTATTATTTGAAAGATCATGTCATTTCAATATTTACGAACAAATTTAAGTGAATTTAGTGTAATCATGGAAGATGAAATCAGTTGCACTCCGCCTGAGCTACGTAATATAGCTCAGACTACAGGAAATAATCTACTTCCTAAAAAATCGCGCGAGATTTATGAGAAAGAATTTGCAAATTTTGACACATGGTGTAAAGAAAATAATGTCAAAGGCGTAACAGAGAATGTTTTGATTGCTTATTTTGAAATGCAAAGTAAGACGAAAATATGTATTATTATTATATTCATTAAATAAAGTGATTAATTAAGTAAAAGAAATTTTGAGGTTATATTGAAATTTCTTATCTTCCAGCTTTGACGTTTGACAATTTAACCCTTTCAGCCTCAGTGTATAGGAATTTTTTTTATATATTTGAACTAAAACTTGCTTTAAAATTAATTAAAAATAATTTTCTATTCTTCCAATGTTCAATCTACAAATTTTTAGTACTAGTAGGTCCATCTATGTGGACTAATTCGAACATTATATTAACATTTACTTACTCAATTTGTGATTATATTTGTACATTTTCATGTAAATAATCTTCCCTAAATAAAAAATAATAATAATATCGACATTATATTATTAAAATGAATTGTCAATTAACTAAAAATAAATTAGGTAAAAATGGGTTAAAGAAACGTCATCTAGTACCAACCGACTAAAACAAAAAATTGCGTATCGAAATGAAGGTCATTACGATACGCAATTGCGTATCGTAATGACTTCGTTATGAACGCAAAATATAAAAAAGGTTTTTGCATGTACTTAAAAAAAAAATTCAAAACCTGTATTTAAAAGTTACGTTTGAATTTACTGTAATCCCTACAATATTTTAATCTCTTTTTAAACGGCCCAGGACATAAAAATCTACCTGCCTCCAGGAACTCTAACCGCAAGTGCCATAAAACTTTATAACAGGCAATTGGCAGATTCTATCATGAGTTTCATAGATCGCTTCCTCAAATTGTAAGAAAGTAAATTTGTAGTATCTTTACTTCATACTTTACATATAGTTTACTAGAAATATAATACCATGAATGGCTTAATATTATTGTCCATATTCCTACGAGTATGTATTGTGTATATGTTCATATTTATGTGGGTGTGTGTAAGGACGTTCGTGTATGAATATACTTATGAATAAGCATGTAGTTATATATGCCAAGAAACCAGGTGTATGCAGGAGAATCAGAGCATATAATCCGACATACTAATTTATTATTCTAGTAGGATACTTACGATAGCTCATTGTTAAAGCAGTTTTACTTTCAAGATCATTGTGAATCACACAGACTGTATAAAATGTCATAATAACGTTTCAAACATAGCTATCTTAAAATATGAAGAAAGATTTTTATGAAGAATTCATGAACTTTACCGGGATTGGAACCCAGGACGTTTCTATGCGTTTCTTAACCTTTTCAAGGCGCGACCCACTATATAAACAATTATTTAAAAAATAAAAATACATCTTATTATAAACAATAATTTATGAGAAATAAGAATATGAATATGTACGATTATACAATGCATAATTATTTCAGCCAATGGTATTTGCGAATTTTACTTAAATACAATGTATTGATAACGATAATTCCACTATACCTTGTTCCATTTAAGCCATTGTATTGTAAATAAAAGGGCATAGTCTTGAACTCTCTCATTGGCTGAAATTGATTGATTGAGAGATGCGTTTACCCAATTTAATTTCGGTTACTTGAAATTGGCGCTGATATATAGCGCCATCTGCTGAATGGCTTAAATGGAGCAGAGTCATACTATATAAAAAAGACATTTGAAAACGATAAAATCGCAATTTGCTACCGATAAAATAGGATGAAGGAAAGCAAAATGCAAGTTGATAAATTGGATATTTTTTTATTTACCTTCTCCACGGTAACGCATTGTTTGCAACATTTTTGATTTGTCATATATAATATCATAAGTGGTAAATTTTTGCCCGAAAAATTTTCTGGTTGTTACGAGAGCTGGTTGCCTAGCAATTTATTGAGTGACATTGACTAAAAAATCACGAGTTGTCAAACGAGTGATTTTTGATCAATGTCACGAGATAAATTGGCAACAGGCTCGAGTAAAGCAATCGGAAAAATTTTCCAGGACAAAATTTAACCACGAATGGTATTCGGATGACTATTTCCAAAATAAAAATCGGGTAATCATTTATATATTTTTTTTTCTTGACAAAAATCTTCTAATTGTTATTGTGTTTTGAGGTGTTATATTTTAGCTTGCTTTTTCAGTGTTTTAAATAGATTCTTCACCGAATCGACTCGTTTTTAATAAAAACTGATAACACTGAAAATATACACACTTTGACAGGTATGTAAACAATATGTTTCTAAAACGTCAAAAAATTTTCGCTTATTAAAACTCACTTACTTGTAAAAATACAACATCTTACTGGCTTAAAGGTGCGACAAAATTTTTGTGAAGTTTTTTTTTTTTCGAAATGAAACTTGGTAACTAGGTAGAATCCTGAATTTGGATTGGCTTATAAATTTATGAGTGAAATAGTCAAATAAATAAATTTATTTTCAATTCTCAGTTTATTATTTGAAGAAGAAATGAATTCTCGATTTGGATATTTTTCTAAAGATAAAATATTAAGTGAAATAGAAAATACGGTTCCTACAACACCAGGTAAAGCAAAAATTCTATTTGGATTCAATTTACAGATTGCTGCTATGGGGTTAATAATGACAGATTAAAACGTCAAAATTGAATAAAAAGTAATAATAATGATGTATGAAACATGTAAAGTATAAATAAACATATTTTCATAACAGTAAATGAACATTTGTATGATTTTCATGTGCTAAAAAAATAAAAATCTGGTGTGGCCAACACAATACCTCCCGCCATTTACAGCCCGAGTAACAAAAAAGATTAAGTCAATCCTTATTTTTGGATTAGCGAATTTTACTATAATTTTGACAGTTTATATCTTAAAATATAGTCTAATCTAATCCAAGTTACTACCTTTTTTAAAACTCCTCAACAGGATTAAATTCCAAATACAGAGTGTGTTCACATTCACTCATCCATGCCTTAATGAGATTCGAACCCAGAGCCCCGAGGGCCCTCATGACATGAGGCGTTGCTCTAAGCATTGAGCCACCGGAGCTTTAATAAAATGATGATTAAATGTTAAATACCGGGATAGAATAGAATTCACTAATCCAAAAATGAGGATTAGCTTAAACATTTTTTAGAATCGTTAATTATATAGTCTTCAGAGAGGTGAAAAGATCATTTACTTCAAGGGGAGTTCATAGTTCATTTTGTAGCATCTTCCACGGCCCTCTTGAAAACGTTTGTGTTTGTACTTGGAGTAAATACTTCAGATATCGTGTTCTGTATTTGGAGCACATTAAGGACTTAGTCTTAATTGCCTAAATCTAATTATTAATTAGAACACATGTTAATTAACTAATCCGTACCTATATTTGACAGTTCTTAATACAGTTTATTATATGAATCATTGGATTTATGTAAATTTATGTACATATCTTGCACTATATTTTAAAATAAATAATCTTAAAGTGGGAATACCATTGCGGAAATCCTTCAGAGATATATAGCATTGACAATTATATTGGAAAGTGTATTTGCTTTATGAGTAAATAAAACCACAAATGCACTGGAACGAATTTAGAAATTATTCATTAATATACCGGAAAATCTATGAATAGCTTTTTGAATGCGCTAAAAATTTTATTAGGATTATTTTCCGGTATAACATAGCGTTCTCGCGAAATCGATCAAGGTAGCAAAAATTTACTCCAAAGTGCTAGGTTCAAGAAGAAAATGGATACATTATACGTAACCCAACTTCTTTTATGCACTGCATTATCGAAGACCTTATCATTGCAATTAATATAAAAACAAAATCAGCTCTGTAGATCCAGTGGTATACGCACCACTGCAATTTTAAGAAAACCGCGTCAATGAGGATAAAGGCTGGTTCATGTAAGCTGTAAACTTAAGACTTTACCTTAGCATTAGCATTAAGACTTTGTATTAAACTTTCCATTTTGAAAATTTATCATATCTTATTTATTATGATAGAGAAAAATTGTTTTTACAAAAATTGTAACGTTTTTTAGATTGAATAAAATGGCGTAATTAGAATTTTTTAAAACTTAATAATTCTCGAGATATAACACAAATTTATGATTTTTTAAATGGAAACGTACGTTGAAAATAGTTTCGTTTTTTTTGCTTATTTTACAAGCTTTTCAATGATATATGACAAGTCCATATTCTTTTGTTTTAAACTTGAATAAGAGATGAATTATTAATTTATTGGTGTGTAAATATTAAAAATTATTAAGAAACAAATGAAGAAATCTTGTACAGATCATCATTTGCATATTTCTAATAGCATTTGTTTCAGTTTTACTCATTTTTTCAATTTATTTACTTCAAAAGCATATTAAACCATTTTTTTTGAATTGTGTCAAAGCCAGCTGTAACGTAGAAAAATAGTAATTTATCTAACCTGAAAATAATTGGTTAAGAATAATTTTGAGAACGTAATCAATGGATATAGAATCAAAATAAACAAATGATGATTTGTAATAATTTTTTTCATTTGTTTATTAATAATTTCCAATATTTTCAACTCAATAATTTAATAATTCGTGTTTTATTAATGTTTAAAACAAAAGAATGTTGCTATATATCATTGAAAAGCTTATAAAATAAGAAAAAAGGCGAGACTATTTTCAAAATAGGTTCCCATTTAAAAAATCATAAGTTTGTGTTATATCTCGAAAATTATTGTTTTCAAAAAATCTACTTACTCCATTTTATTCTACTTAAAAAAACGGTTAAAATTTTGTAAAAACAATTTTTCTCTATCATAATAAATAAGATATGATATAGGTATTTTCACAATGAGCGAAAATCGAGTTTTTGCCTGTAGCTCAGAAACAAAAGAAGATCGAAAATTCCTGTGGTGACTATTAAACTTTTCTCGAAAAGTTGACCCTGTAATGTGCAAACGGTTTTGCTCTATCAATAATATTACCCGAGATACCTTAAAAAATATCGAAAAAGAGACACCTGTACATATTGATTGGTCTAGAATCCGCACTACAGAATAAGTAGGTAATACAAAATACAAGTGTCCGAACTACCGAAGACTCCGAATTACAAAAGATCCGAATTATTGAGTCTGCACTGTACTTTCCTTAAACCACAGTATTGTTCATTTGTTTACATTTAATCTCCACACCATAATGGAGAAAATTTCCCAGATTTTCGCAAAAAAAATCTGTCGTAAAAAAGTATACACGTATATTGGGAAACACTTAACATATGTTGCTACAAAATGTACATGTAACTATATACTTATATACAAGTAAATGTATTTGTTTATAGATAGAAGTTCCAAAGATAAATTTTTATTATGAAGAGTGACAAGTTTGTGATTATGCTAAACAGTTAATATATTACTAGGTATTATAAATTATTATTCATTATCATAACAAAACATCTCACCGACAAAGGATACTATAAAATTTTATCTAAAATTTGTGTTTTTCTTCTCTTGACGCGTATCTATTTCCTTTCTGATAGTGGTTAACCATACATTAAAGTTTGACATGTATTCATTGTTTTACTTGGTAAATATAAAAGTACAAATTGTAACATCATACCAGCAAAATAAATCGTAATATTTCAAAGCCGGAAAACCACATCGAAAATATAAGAAATAATGAAACCAACATATCTGATATTTGAAAAAAACCTGGAGAAACCATGCTATTTTACTTCACTTATTTATCAGTAGTCAAACCTTTACAAAAACTGCAAAACTTAATATGAACCAAATTTGGTAAATAAACAGACAAATAATTAGTCTCTACTAGACAAGCCATAGATATTTATAAAACCATTAATATATACAGATAACGTTAGCCTATCATTCTAAATACGATCTACTTTATTCTAAAGTAATAAACATGAGGAATAAAAAACATAATTTGAATATTTGTCATATTGACATATGTCAAAATAATTGTTCTGTTAACCATAGCAATCTGAAAGTAGCATTAATGGGAGCATTTAAAAAAATTATATTTATCAATGTTTTAATTTTGTGAAACTGATAAACTATTGAACAAACCACGGATGTTACTAATCATAATAATAAGCCTTAGATGTCTTAAAATCCTCGCTCTACGATCTCAGATTTCAAACTGACATCTGCGGCTGTTATGATGTGCATAACATTCCTAGGTATGTTAATAGCTATTACAGTACTGTTTTGTTACTAAGCAACCTACATCTTATTGACCTGTCAAACACATATAATTTATAATAAAATTCAAAATGAAATAAAATATTTTATTTGTAATAACATTCATTTCCAATGAAACAATTTATTTCCAAATAAATATGAGAATTATCTACATTTTGTTCATCAGGAGCATAGACCCAGGGAGTATTTGGCCATAAGGGAGAACTACTAATTTTCTTCGACTAGAAAACTATAAAAAAAATTATAAAGAGAAAAACTGAAACATAATAAACACTAACTCACCAGATCTAACATAAATACAGTGTGTTCAAAAAAAATCCTAACTCGGAGTTGGCTATGAGCAGTGAAACGTACTTCTGATCATTATTTAATTCAAAAGTCGTTGTCAAAATTGATCTTAAAATGTAATTTTAAGGAGAACAGACAATAAAGACGGATACAGTACATTTGGCATTCGTTATTTTCTAATTTGTTTCCATTTCTAAAATAAGATTTAAGAAGAAAAGCCTTGATTATTTTAACATTTTTGACAATATCTCACGTGAAATTGACATTTGATTAAATATTTTTAAATTGACATACGTTTCTTTGCTCAATGCCTACTCCGAGTTAGGAATTTTTTTGAACACACTGTATATGCCAAAATTACATTCACGGTACTCATTTCGAAATTCCTGACTCGGCTCCTTCTTCGCCTTGTCCGTACCGTAAAAACTCATTAACCGGACTTATAACGTAAATTACTATATTATGTATTTTCCCTGAAGAAGGCAGCAGTATATGTTGCCGAAATGTCGGGTATTTAATTTCATAAAATTACAGAACATTAACTAAAAAAGTTATATGAAATAAATATAAATTAAATGAATTTGAATCAAGTTCGCACGACGGTGACATATTTTATTTATATGAGCGGTTACAAGCGGTTTCAATTCATTCAAATTATATTAGAATGTAGTAAATATATGTGTATAAATAGTTGTAGATTCCTATTTGGTTACATAATGATGTTGTTAATGACACTCATGTATGTTATTGCTGGAATCATTGAAAAAGATAGAAACTACACATTTGCGAAACTGCAACCACAACCAGTTTTATCGAGTTATCATATGCGGGAATCGAGTCCGTACTCTATAATTTAACCGTATAGAAAATAAAATATTTTTGTATTACTGCCGTTGTTAAAATGTGACTTAAGGTACATACACAAAAGAAAATTAGGTTTAGATTTATGGTTTATACTTTCGATTTAAAGACTTTGGACGCATAATATGTAATGACTCCATTCACACTTCTGAATTTAGTGTTTTTAAATCCAAATTATAAAGCTAAACATTGCAAGGTCCAAACTTTAGGTTTAAAATTTAATTTGACGTCACAAACTTCACCAATGAGAACGAGTCTGCTGTACATATCAAAGCTAAATTAGAGTTAATTTAAACTTACATTTATGAATGACTTACTTAAACCCAAACAAAAACCATAAACCTAATTTTCATTTGTGAATGCACCTTTAACATACTGGTTACCGTGGTGTTAAACAACATCTCAATAACAATACCAACTTAAAAAACTGTTGTTTCGATTGCGTTGATTACTGTAGCAGTTGTCATTCTGTAAAAATAAGAAACCCAAAAATTGCATTTCTGTATTATTGTTGATAAACGGTGATTAGCGAGGAGTTGAATAGCAGTTTTTTATCCCTGTGTTAGTCAACTTTTTACTAATCATTCTTAATCACATGTTAATGCTACCACCCAATATATCTTTTCCGTTGAGGGTCTTTACCAGGTGTTTACCAGGTGTTACCTCACGGGCTTTCAAAATTGTCGTACATTATTGTGTTCTATGCTACTATGTTATTCAACATATGCAGTTTCTATCTAGAGTGGCATCATAAATTCAAACAAGTGTTATTTGGTTAACTTTCGCTGTTTCGATGTTTTGTACATTTGCTTCAAAATGAATTCCGGATTTCAAAAAGGCGATAGCAAAGTCTTGAATACACCACCCAAAATTGATATTATTATGAACTCTATCCTTAAACTATTAATAATTAATTCTCGAGGCTGTCAAAAGATGTAAAGTCGGGAAACTTATTCGTCAGTTCAGCAGACCATGGAGGTATACCTTGCAAATTTTGCAATCTTTAATACGGTTACTGTAAATCACACACTATGAAAGGTTGAGTTACTGTTAAGCTAGACGGATTATAGCCTTGCAAAAAATAAACAAACTATTACTTAAAACCCAATATTTTTTTTTTGCAAGAGAAAGGTGTAACAATAGAATATAAATTTTTTCAGAAGGTTATCAATTTTTGATGTTGAAGTTTGGTTGGTACATAAATCATAGTATAATCTGTTTCAACTTTCACAAATTATTGGCTGTATCATGTAGCACATCGCATATTTTAAACAATGTAGTTATAGTATATTATTCAATGAGCATGTAATGTATGGTATTACTCATGAGAATGAAGTTTGCATCACGAGCGAACGCGAGTGATGTAAATCATTCGAATGAGTAATAACCATTACATGCGAATAGAATACTATACTTTATCCACAATTGTCAAATAATAACATATCAGTGACATATTGGTTTTGAAAAATAAGTAGAATTTTCTCACTGACAAATGCAAAAATGTTTTTGTTTACATAGACAAATCTAGTCATCGGTGTAGTTGTAACAAAATTATGAAGTGATTTGACATTTAATATAAAATCTTAAAACAGACTATCAGCTACAATTCAAGCTTAAGAAGAAAATAAAAGTATGAAAAATGACAGAACTAGTGTAATTTTGGCTTTTTATGTGGAAAGAATTACTTATTAAAAGTAATTTTGTGTGTACTCTTTGAAAGGTAGGATTTGAATTTGGCATAACGATTGAACAATATTATTCCATTGAACTGTCAATATTATTCAATTAGTAACAGTAACAAAGGTCATTAATTGATAAAAATCAGTAGAATTATGGGTATATTATTTGACAGTTGTGGATAAAATATTTTAACAAATAGAAACAAATCTAACAAGTGTCAGGTCGCGAATCTGGGGAACCAGGTTCGATCCCAACCGACGCCAAATATTTCCAATTTTAAATGGCACAAAGTTGATCTCTGTGGTGCACTCTCTACGCCAGCAATGAGTGCCCGTGAGGTGATGTCTGGTAAGCGCCCGCACGGTATAAATATCTCGTCATTACCGATATCTGTGTACAAAGCAGATTGGCACACCCAGCAATGGGTAATAAGCCGTGATGATATAAAGGCTTTCCCAACAGGAACGATATATTTTTAAAATTAATAAAATACAAAATATCTGTGACAAAACCAAAACTTTTTCTTTATTTTATAGTACAACTTATGACAATTATGTTTTGAATAACACATTATTCAAATTAATTTATGAAGCAAGGTACATATGGAATAAGTTACTTAAGTAAAATAAAATACTATTTTGAAAAACTAATGAAAGTATTGACAAAAAAAATAAGAAATTTCATGAAAAGTATAGAAAAATTTAAGATTTGAAGGGTAAAACAAATTTAAAATACAATAACCTTTATATCAGTCGAAAGAGAAAGAAATAAGTATTTTTTAAGTAAATAAGGGTTCTTAGTTTAAATAAATTTCTTCTGGATCCTAAAGGCCATTTCTACGATATAAAAAAAACATTTAGGTTGGATCTCAAATAATTATTCTACGTGTGTGTGACGGCTAAAAGTTCACATTAATATAATATTTACTGCGCAATGTTAGCGTTGAGTATTTATCTCTCAAATTGTGAGAGTGTACTCGTTACGATTTGTAAAAAGGCTTGTGAAAGATTCACGGACTTCAACGGGAACTCGTGGCTCAATTGGTCGAGCGCCCGACTAGCGATTGGGAGGCTCTGGGTTCGAATCAGTGAGGTCCATGAATTTTTCACAATTCTTTCTTCGTTTAAATAAATTTCTCCTGGATCCTAAAGGACATTTTAAATAAATAAGGGTTATATTTAAACAAATATATAACTTTGTGTTATACCTCGGAAATTTACCGATAAAAAATTTATTTTCGTACGCCACTGGATAGACAATGAAAATATCTAACTTTTTTATATGAAACATTTTTCTCGATTACTGATAGTTTAGAAGAAATTTCGAAATGAAAAAGTCAATCAAATTCAGATTTTCATTATCTAGTGTCCTATGAGAATTTTTGGAAAAACAAAAGCACATTTGAGATGGCCTCCTACAGGTGCATAAAAAGTTCCATTTAACCAACATTGTATCTTCCAATGGTGGCAGCTCTAAATGGGACATACTGTATAAGCGATGTCGTACATGATACAGCCGTATAAGGGTTAAGCAACAAATCTATACAGGGTGTTTCTCGGATACGGGACACCCCAATTATTTTCTTTATTATTGTATGTAAATAGAAAAAAATCATTCGAATAAATGTTATCGAATACAATATGAATATGTCATTAGCATTACCAATATCTGTCATTCAACACTTCATCATTTTTAACTGTGGTATAATTAATAGTACCTACTTCATCTTCGTAAAAAAACAAAATATTGTTGTAAAAACAAATGCTAATTATGATGGAAATAGGATAACACTAATTATTGCATTACTTTAAAAGTTATCTAAATTGTAATCTAAAAGTAGCTAGTTGGATAATAATACAAACTTAATTACCATTGTACATGTACTGTCTTTAATTTAATTAACACAAGTACAAGGATTACCAACATGGAAGGATTAAAACCCCTTATTCATTATATTATGTTGTACTACATGTACGACATATGAGTATATTTCAATACAGGGTGTTAATGAACGTGTTACAAATTTATAAGGTATGTAGGGGATGCAATATAGATTAAATAAAACCCTATGTATAGTGGGGTCTCGTAGCCGCGTGCCTGAGTTTCTGGTCGCGAATCGGGGAACCGGGTTGAATCCTAACCGACGCCAAACATTTCAAATTTTAAATGGCACAAAATTGGCCCCTGTGGTGCGCTCTCCACACCAGCATTGAGTGCCCGAGAGGTGACGCCTGGTAAGCGCCCGCACGGTACAAATATGTCATCATTATTATCGAAATGTGTGTACAAAGCAGATTGGCACACCCAGCAATGGGTAATATGTATATTTATTTATTTATTTACACCTCCCGCTTCCCTTGATAAGGGAGGTGTAGGGATTGTGCTAAAAATCGCATATCGAGATTTGGTAAATGACCACGTTTTAAGATCCCTAGAATCCAATTTTAACATTTTTACGATTATGTCTATGCGTATCACATGTGCATGTACAATGTGTTCAAAAAAAATCCTAACTCGAAGTAGACTCTGAACAGTGAAACGTATGTATGATCATTATTTAATTCAAAAGTCAAGTTGTCAAAATTGATCGTAAAATGTAATTTTAAGGAGAAAAGACAATAAAGAAGGATACAGTATATTGAGATTCGCCGTTTTCTAATTTGTTTCCATTTCTAAAACAAGATTCAAGAAGAAAAGCTTTGATTTTCTGTAGATAACATTTTTGACAATTTCTCATGTCAAATTGACTTTTAATTAAATGTTTTTAAAATGACATACGTTTCTTTGTTCAAAGCCTACTCCGAGTTAGGAATTTTTTGGACACTATATGTGTATCTTCCGCTCTTACTCAAATACTATTACTTTGAAAATTTTGAAACCTTGTATTTCGTCCTTTTTCTCTCATTAGATTTTGGTGTAAATCGGATAACCGGAAATGGCACTTTACTTGAAGCTCAAAATAGTTTTTCTTCAAAAAATATCTTTAAATATTATTTTTTCGAGATGTGTTATTATAAAAATAAAAGATTATTAAATTTTCTACAGGTTTGCATTAATACTTCTATATATTTTATGGATAAATTTATAAAATTACCTGTAATTTAAATCCCGAAGCCTACGCTTTAAACAAACCCAACTCATTGGTTACACAGTTCATATCTCAAATATGTCACTGACAGATAAATGTCAGTGTCAAAAAACACATTTCAAATTAATAATAGTAACGTTTTAAAAGAAAATAGTAAATAGAACCATAGTTATATGGGAATGGAACTTAATTCAGTTTCCAACATAAGTAAATATGTAAGTATGTATATTTAAATTAATAAAATTTAAATGGCGCGAAGAACGGTGTTGGCCACATCAGATTTTTAAAAAAATTTGTAAGCCAGTCGTGAAAAAAATGTTATAAGCATTACGAACGTCAAGGAATTACCGATCTCAGACAAAATTGAGGCCTTCGCTTCGCACAATCCCCAAGCGTTGTCTTCAATCGGTAAACTTTCTTTACCGTTCTTAATACTAAATATACAGTGTGTTAAAAAAAATTCCTAACTCTGAGTAGGCTATGAACAAAGAAACGTATGTCAATTTGAAAATATTTAATTAAATGTCAATTTGTCATCGAAGTTTTTCTTCATAAATCTTATTTTAGAAATCGAAACAAATTAGAAAACGGTGAATGTCAATATACTGTATCCTTCTTTATTGTTTTTTCTCCTTAAAATTACATTTCATAATCAATTTTGACATCTTGACTTTTGAATTAAATAATGATCAGACTTACGTTTCTCTGTTCATAGCCTACTCCGAGTTAGGAATTTTATTGAACACACTGTACTATTTTGATGAGACAAGGTTTTGTAATCTACTTTCGCCTTTGTCAGAACCGAAATCAGCGTTGATTTTATAAATGTAATAATACAAGATACATATATTTTTATATTTTTTGAAAGTAATTTAAATTAGCTTTACACTCATGCAAAATACCTGCATTTTATTACAAATTAACCTAGTTATTATTTTTCAAAATTATATTTTAATGTGCATTTGTTCCTTCTTTGTTTGGCGAAATATTTTGATGTTTAGCTGATGTATCATTTGTTTTTGATACACCTCCTATATTATTGATGTTTTGGTCAAATAGCCAATGATAAAATTTTAGTATATTATGTCAATATACGTAAATATGCAAAACTTTTTTTATGAAAATGCAAAAGATTGAAACCAGTTTCCAAGTATGTACGTAATGGAATTATTTTAGCAAAATACATAAATACGAATATGGTTTGTGAAAATTTTTGTTTATATTTGAGTTTATGTTATCCTTTTTTAAGGTGCAGGTACGCTTTTACTTCGTAATAAGTATTTTTAAATATTTTACTATAAATTTATGATTTTTATTATGACGAATTATTTGATATCTTTGAATTAATTAATTTTAAAATGACAACAATATTAATATCATATAAATAATTATTGATAAAATTATTACAATTTACAGTATCGGAAGAAGTTACGATAATTGCTTAGATTTTCAACAGATATTCCTACTTTAAATAAATTGAGTAGTGTGAACAAATTAATTAGCTTGTTAAGCCAATTTTCAGGGTAATAGTAATTTATGTACCCTATAGGGTGAAATTACAGTTTATGGCTTGAAGCGTGAAAATAACAACATAAACACGTAACCATAACAACCTTTAGGCGCGCTATAATGTATACAGGGTGTAACACGAAAACCGGGCCATAGACGTTTAACATGGGAAAACAGTTTTTCGTTGCCCAAAAGTGGCCTATAAAGTTTAGACAATAATTCTTCAAATAAATGTTTTAGAGAATTAAATTCAGATTATAATTCAATAATCATAGTTTACTTTTCATATTCCGTAACCGAGCAGATATAATTTAAAATTTTATGAAACTTTTTACCTCTCGCTACCTTTAGTAAGGAAGGTATAGGGATCGTGTTAAAAATCGCATATCGAGATTTTGGTAATCACGTTTTAAGGTCCCAGAATCCGATTTTTACATTTTCACGATACTTTTTGATGCTCAAAATAGTTTTTCTTCGAAAAATACCTTTAAATGTCATTTTTACCCCCCCGCTACCCTTGATAAGGGAGGTATAGGGATCGTGCTAAAAATAGCATATTGAGATTTTGGTAAATGACCACGTTTTAAGATCCCTAGAATCCAATTTTAACATTATCACGATAATATCCGTGTGTATGTGTGTGGGTATGTATGTGTGGATCCTCCAGTCTAACTCAAATACTATTATTCAGAAAATTTTGAAACCTTGTATATCGAACTTTTTCTATTATGGGAAGAGCCCATTAGATTTTGGTGTAAATGGCACTTTACTTGAAGCTCAAAATAGTTTTTCTTCGAAAAATACCTTTAAATGTCATTTTTACCTCCCGCTACCCTTGGTAAGGGAGGTATAGGGATCGTGCTAAAAATAGCATATCGAGATTTTGGTAAATGATCACGTTTTAAGGACCCTAGAATCCAATTTTAACATATTCACGATGATGTATGTATGTGTGTATATATGTGTGGATCCTCCACTCTAACTCAAATACTATTATTCAGAAAATTTTGAAACCTTGTATATCGAACTTTTTCTTTTATATTTTGGTGTAAATTGGTTAACAGGAAATGGCACTTTACTTAAAGCTCAAAATAGTTTTTCTTCGAAAAATACCTTTAAATGTTATTTTTCCGAGATTCATGTTATTACAAAAATTGAATATTATTAAATGTTCTACAGATTTGCACTAATATTTTTTCTACATATATTATGGATAAAGTTATAAAATTATCTATAATTTAAATCCCCTAGGTTTTAAACAAACAAAACTCCTTACGCAGTTATTCAAATGTATGTAACTGACAGATAAATGTCACTGTCAAAAAACTAATCATTTCAAATTCATAATAGTAACGTTTTAAAATGAAAAAAGTAAATAGAACAATAGAAAAGAATTCAATACAGTTTCCAGCATAAGTAAATATATAGGTATGTATTTAGGTTAATAAAAATTAACGATTCGCAAAAAAGTTTAAACTAACTCTCATTTTTGGATTAGTGAATTCTATTCTATCCCGGTATTTAAAATTTAAACTACATTTTATTATCAAAAAAGGTAGTTACTTGGATTAGATTAGACTATATTTAAAAAAATAAACTGCCAAAATTAGAGTAAAATTCACTAATCCAAAAATAAAGATTAACAATCTTTTTGTGACTTGGGCTGTAAATGGCCGAAGGTATTGTGCTGGACACACCGGATTTTTTCTATTAATTTTATAGATAAATTTATGAAATTATCTATAATTTAAATCCCAGATCCTACGCTTTAAACAAACACAACTCCTTGGTTTCACAGTTTCATAAGACATGATGAAACAGTTTGCCGCGAGTTTTCCAAGTGACAAGTGCGCCAAAATGTCTTATGAAACGTGCATTTTATATATTTTTTCCTATTTTGTTCCTTTTGTCAAAAAAATATTTCGAATTTATGAACATTAGTTAGGATTATTAAATTTTTCGTTTGACTGTTGGTAATAGTGATTTAGATTTACTTATTACTTCGTTCCAATAATAGGTCTTGTAGAAATAATATTTACTTTAAAATGATAATAGTCTAGAAATATAGTTACCAACCAAATAGAAATTAAGTTTGAGTTATTTTAAGAAGTACTTTATGACTTACAAATTAGTATCGTAAAGTACATATTAAACAACCAAAATAGAAAAATAAATGTGTATGTGCTTTTGTGAGCGTGCATTTTACTACTGACATATCATTTATTTAAATTATGAATGCCATTGACAGCAAAATTTTATACATCTTTAATTGTAAAAAATAATTATTTCTTCCCGAGGATGATCCTGATAGGATCGAAACGTCGAAGCAAATAATAATAAAAATTACATGACTGCATCCCAGAATTTATTCTTTTCCATATCCAAATCCAGTGAAGAAATTACTTTTCCATAAAAAAATAAAAGTTTATTGTCACCGGAACAACGTATTAATGTGTGCAAAGTTTTAACTCAATTAGACATGTGTATCAAAATTAACAACTAACAAACAAACTAGCATACAATAGCTATTTGTGTATTAAGAGTGCAAAATGGGACATTGTCGATTGAGAGGTTGTTGCCGCGCGACGCAGGAGCGAGGCATTCTCTCGAAATCGACAATGTCCATTTGCGCTCGAAACACACACAAGATTTTTTCTACAGTCGCCACAATGGGGTCCTCCACCATAACAAAAATTTATTTTTTATTTATTTTTACTTATCGGTATATTCCATTCTTCTTGAGCTATTGCTTTAATCTAATCTAAGCATTTTATACTTTCGTTTTTGTAAATGAATACCCCATTTCATTTTCACAGCAGTGCGGCATTTTGTTTGGTTATGTAAGTGGGTAATGTGTAACTACAGTGTCATTAATTCCTGACTAAACGTTTCCATTAAGAATGTAGCCAAGTAACATTTCTCAACATTGTATAGTTAGAAATTTGAGGAGCGAGCGTTTTTTCTACTTTGTCGCTCTAGAGCGGCAAAGTGACATTTTGCGTTGACAAAAGAGAGCGCAAATGGCTACTTTGTATATCGACTGCAGAAAAATAAAATTAAACAAAATAAAAACACTCACCTCGCTTCCATAGTCAAGTTCTCCAACTCCGGCACCCAACACCAATGATCTTCTGGCACAAGAGTCACAAAAATTTGCGTGAAATACACAAAAGCCACGAAAAAAGCAAACGGAATCATCATCAAAAACAATGCTTTTTGATACCGTCCAAATTCGCCAATATGCGGCAATATGTCATCAAAGTCCAACTCTTCTGCAATTTCTCCCTTGATTCTCATCGTCAATTTTGGGTCTCCTTCTTTAACTTCTTCTTTATCTCCTCCATCTCTGTCTCCTTGGCCCTGTCCTCCCTGGGCGACATCTCCGTCGTAGGCAGGGTTGTCATACACCTGGTGCACTGTGGGGATGGTCTCTTGGGGTGCCATGGTGGACACAGTTGAATATTTTTGTAGAGGTTCTGTATTGTTGATAAGTTGAAACTTGGTGGTTGTGTTGAGCTTGAAGGAGATTGTGGTATGGTGTTAAATGGGAGAGGAAGGCTACAACTAAGTGAAATCCTTCCCAGCTGAAGAGCGACTGACGGATTAGGTGAAACGCGGGTTTATATAAGTTGTGGAAAGCCGGAGTTGTAAAGAGAGGGAACGTGAACTTGAATGTGATGTGATGTGAGATTGATTTGTGTATTAATGAATTGGTGAGGGTGGTATTGTATGACTAGCGAATGAAAGTTGACGTTTAAATTATTTTATAGGTGTGGTTTCCTTTGAGACCCTAGAGAACAATAGAATTGTACGAAATATTCAGGTATGCATAAACCCATCTAAATACTGGACTAGAAAAGCATAGAATAGCTATTTGTGTATTAAGAGCGCAAAATAGGACATTGTCGATTGAGAGGTTGTTGACGCGCGACGCAGGAGCGCGGCATTCTCTCGAAATCAACAATGTCCCATTTTGCGCTCGAAACACACACAAGATTTTTTCTACAGTCCTCCACCATAACAAAAAATAATAAAATATTCACTTTGTACTTACAGTACTATTCAATAGTTTTACAGTGAAGATAGGAACGTATTCAAATATGACTTCAAGATATTGTTTGGCTTTCGTTTTAACAAAAAATTAATGCCAATTTTGTAATGAATATTATAAGTTTTGTATAATTTATTTGTTTCAAGTACATTAAACTAGTGCTAGCACTAGCACAACTGTTCACACAATTTATTTTATATTTAATTTTAATTTATCGTTACTTTCCATTCTTCTTGAGCTATAGCTTCAATCTAATGTAAGCATTTTATACTTTCGTTTTCGTAAATAAATGCCATATTTTATTTTCACAGTAATGCGGCATTTTGTTTGGTTATGAAATACACCGACAGAGCAGTTATATATGTCAGCTTGACTTGTGAAGGTGGTAAATGTGTAACTACAGAGTCATTGGTTCCTGACTAAACGTTTCTATTAAGAACGTAGACTAGTGACATTTCTCAACATTGTATAGTTAGAAATTTGGATGGCGAGCGTTTTTTCTATGTTGTCGCGCATGAGCGGCAAAGTGACATTTTGCATTGACAAAAGAGAGCGCAAATGGCTACTTTGTATATAGACTGTAGAAAAATACATTAGTATGTCTGGCTGAAAATAGATGGCCGTCTAGGGTAACAATATCAAAACAGGAGTGCGTTTAATAGTATTTTATGTACCAAGGGCGTTATGATGATGATAATGCCAGGAGGGCGACGAGGATCTAGCCCGAGGCCCTTTGGCCCGAGGGATAGATGTTGCCTGATGGGCATTATCATCTAGTAACGCTCGTGGTGCATACAAGATTTTATGTCTCACTAGAGTATGTGAAATAAGTTTTCATTTATAATAATTTTGATTACAATAATGCTTAACCTTTGGCGTTACTAAAGATGTTGTTTAAATGTTTTGTTAATTATCAACATTTATTTATTTTTAAAACATCAACATTATATATCGGTTGGAGATGATGGAATGGGTGAATTTGATGTTTCGGAGATATTTTATCGAAATATTGTAAAGAAATTATTTTGAATGTTTCTGCATACTTTGAGGAAGAGAAGTAATAATAATAATAATAATAATAATAATAATAATAATAATAATAATAATAATAATAATAATAATAATAATAATAATAATAATAATAATAATAATAATAATAATAATAATAATAATAATAATAATAATAATAATAATAATAATAATAATAATAATAATAATAATAATAATAATAATAATAATAATAATAATAATAATAATAATAATAATAATAATAAACTTTATTGCCCAACAGAATCCAGTTACAGGGCTAAAATATAATATATAAATACATTAATATAACATACAAACAAATAATGTGAATAAAGAAATCTAAATGTAGGGTACAAAACAAAACAAAATAGAAAATATATACTGTGTAGAAGTTCACAGACAAAATAAATTAAAGAACATTACAGGAATATATCCTTATACTTGGTCTCCGCAATGTTACACATGATGTGGATTGGCGACCGCGACAGTACATCAGTGCGCGCTGATGGTAAGTGGAAAGTCCGGGAATACCTGGATTCTAACCTAGGAACATGAATAGGCACACGTGATAATAAAAAAGAGTCATCAATTTTATTGTGCAACAGCATCCATAAAAATTTAGCACAAATCATATCTCTTCTTGTAGACAGTGGTGTTATTTTATGACGTTGAATCAGAGAATCCTGGTCAACGCCTCTGACCGGATAGATTCCATCCTGCTTATAGGATAGAAATTTCAAGAATCTGCGTTGAATTCTATCCAGAGCTATATTATGAAAGGCGTAATAAGGATATCAAACTAAAATGGCATATTCAAGTTTGCTGACGATATATGCGAAATATAATGATTTTAAAACAGCAGGATCAGTGAACATTCTCGATATACGCATTAAAAAACCTAATGTTTTGCTAGCAGAGATACATACACTTTTTATATGCTCTGAGAAAGTGAAATTAGGACTAAATGTAACTCCCAAATCCTTGAAGGTGGATTTGCGCTCGAGTAAAGTTCCTGAAATTGTGTATATATAGTCAAACCGATTGATCCGGCGTGTGTATGACACAGAACAACATTTGTCAACATTTAGGAATAGCTTATTAGTTTCGCACCATAGTGCTAAAATATCAATATTGGACTGAAGAAGTTGAGCGTCTTGGACAGTGGATATTGTGGAGTACAACTTAATATCATCAGCATATGCCAGTGAAGGACAGGTAAAAGATTCAAGAAGATCATTGATGAATAATAAAAATAGAAGAGGGCCTAGATTGGATCCTTGTGGGACACCTGACGTTGCCAGAAATTCCAAGGACGTAAAGCCATTATAATAGACGTAACACACACGACCATCAAGGTACGAACCTAAAATTTTCAAAAGAGATGGAGAAGCACCAAAGGCACTAATTTTATCCAGCAAGAGCCAATGATCTATGGAATCAAAGGCACGGGAAAAATCTGTATAAATAACATACATACATAAATGTTCCCACAATTATTCCATTCTTGTCTGTAGAAGATGTAAGTATTATATTTTGAGGTTTGTTTTCACATGACAGATCTCAGTTCTTTATTTCTTATGCACTTATTTCTGAATATTATTACATTTTAAAGAGTTTGTACTGCTTTGGATGTATCACATGTCACGGTAAATAATATCAAAAATGAATTTAAACGTGGATAAATGTTGCCCCCAAAAAAATTAGTGATCCATCAGCCGTCCACAATCAATGCGAAACATTGCAGTCTGGAATTCGACGTACTTACATCTTCTACAGACGAGAATGGAATAATTAGGGGAACATTTATGGTTTTCACTTCCTCAGCGTATTCAAAATAATTTCTTTACATCGTTTCGATAAAATATCTTCCGAAACATCAAATTCACCCATTTCATAATCTCCAACGATGCAGAACGTTGATGTTTTAAAAATAAATAAATGTTGATAATAAATAAAACAATTAAACAACACCCTTAGCAACGCCAAAGCTTAAGCATTATTATAAATGAAAACTTATTTCACATATTATAGTGAAACATAAAATCTTGTATGCACCACGAGCGTTACTATATGATAATGCCCATCGGACATCTATGCCTCGGGCCAAAGGCCTTCGGGCTAGATCCTCGTCGCCCTCCTGGCATTATCATCATCATAACGCCCTTGTGGTTTCTTTTGAAATCCTAGAGAAGAATAGAATTGTACGAAATATTCAGACATGAAATTTTTACATGAACCCATTTACTGGACTAGGAAAGGACACAAAAACATTACTATGTCTGGCTGAAAATAGATGACCGACTAGGGTAACTGAATATCAAAACAGTGGTGCGTTTAAAATATTTGCGGTAAGGCCATTTTAAATGCCTCCTGGTATTGAGTACAATTCTAATCTTCTGTAACGGAATACGTAAAAAAAATATGAATGTGAAATTATGTCAAATACGTGCAATTTTATAATTGGGTCTATATTTCATGTAGGTCTTGCGTACAAGGAAGTCGTGTGGTGTCACATCAGATTTTTTTTTGTTTAAAATGACATAAAAGGCACAAAAAATAATTTGAAGAACTCATTTCTAATTGTCGATTACTGTCTTCATAACATAAAATAACAATTATGACATTCGTTCTTTTCGAGGTTCTTATAATATGCTATTAATATAAAGTGTTTCATTATGAAGTATTATTGTACTATTTCATCTTCTAATTTAGTTTGACATTACTTACAAATTCTTAACAACCATTAAACAAACAACATTTGTTTATATTATTGCACTATTCATAGTATTTGTTATTACTATGTATTAAGTTTATGGCTTCAGGCCAAAGAAATCCGTGATATAAGAAAAGTACGTTCGTGGAATTACCAGAAAAAATGTAAAACCTGTCCCATACTACATATTTAGTTTATTTTCCTGACACTCAATTATTTTTTCATTTACGTCACATCAACATATATGTTACTTATACTTAATGATTCTTGGAATAAAAATATGTATTATTATTATTTATTTTTATCTTGTATAGAAGTATTCCTTTTCACACGTAATTTTATAATTAATTTTAGTTCAATAATAACAACAGTGACTGTGTTTTTTTTTATCTACAGTTTAGTTGCTGTAGGTAAGGAAACAGGTATTTGTTGTCATAAGTCAAAATAATTGGTAACAAGTTTTTTATGAATGTGAATTTTTTATATATCTAACATGATTTTGCTATTTCAACAATAATTTCAGCTTGCATTTAGAACAATCGAATATCGAATTCATAATAAACATAGAGAAAGAGATGTCTAAGTAGTAAAAACATAAAAGACTAATGACTATGGTCTATGTACAGTGTCTCATTTTCGATGTTTTTTAAGGTATCTCGGGTAATATTAATGATAGATCAAAACCGTTTGCACATTGCAGGGCCAACTTTTCCAGAAAAGTTTAATAGTCACCACAGGGATTTTCGATCTTCTTTTATTTCTGAGCTACAGGCAAAAACTCGTTTTTCGCTCACTTTGAAAATATATCATATCTTATTTATTATGATAGTTGGAGAAAAATTGTTTTTACAAAAATTTTACCCTTTTTTATATAGAATAAAATGGCGTAATTAGATTTTTTGAAAACTTAATAATTCTCAAGATATAACACAAACTTATGATTTTTTAAATGGGAACCCATGTTGAAAATAGTCTCATCTTTTTGCTTTCTTTATAATTTTTTAACTCTATATCCATTTAATATGAAGTATAAAATTCATTCAAATCGTATAGAGAATAAAATATTCTTTAATATTTACAATAACATTAAATGTGAAAAAATGATATTTAACATCGTTTTTCAAGAAAAATTGTTAAAACCTTTAAATGAGGGAACTTCCAGTTGACCAATTATAACCAAAATCTAATCAGCTCTTCATATGGATGCAACGAAGATGAATACGATTACGAAGAAATTTTGTCACACACAGACACACGCACATACATACACACGCACATACATACACACACACACACACACATACACATACAGACATCATCGTAAAATTAGTAAAATAGTATTGTAGGGACCCAAAAACGTGCTTATTCATCAAATCACGCCACAGAATTTTTTGGCCAAAGACAATACTATCCAACATAAGACCTACAAACCCATTTTTTTCTGGATGAAGAATAAAGAAAAAATCTGATGTGGCCAACACACCTCCCATACTGTTTAATTTTCATTAATTTAAATATAAATACTTACATATTTAGTTATACTAGAAACTGTATTAAAATCCATTCCATATAACTATGATTCTATTTACTATTTTCTTTTTAAAACGTTACTATTATTAATTTGAAATGATTAGTTCTTTGACAGTGACATTTATCTGTCAGTTACATACATTTGAGGTATGAACTGTCTAATCAAGTAGTTGTGTTTGTTTAAAGCGCAGGTTCTTTGATTTAAATTATAGATAATTTTATAAATTTATTCATAAAATGTATAGAAATAGTATTAATGCAAACCAATAGAAAATTTAATAATCTTTAATTTTTATAATAACATAAATCTCGAAGTACTATTTTGAGCTTCAAGTAAAGTGCTATTTCCGGTTATCTGATTTACACCAAATTCTAATGGCTTCTTTCCATATTAGAATAAGGTATAAATACAAGGTTTCAAAATTTTCTGAATGATAGTGTTTGAGTTAGAGCGTAAACAGGATCCACATACACACACACGCAAACGCAGACGCGCAAGCACGCGCGCTCGCACACATACACACACACACATACACACACACACACACACACACACACACACACATACACACGCATCATGAAAATATTGAAATTGGATTTACGGACCTTAAACCGTAGTCATTTACCAAAATCTATATATGTGATTTTTAGCACGATTCCTATACCGTTACCAAGGGTAGTGGGAGATAAAAATGACGATTTTTGTCTAATTTAAGCAACTTCGTATCTTTGTGAACATAAATCATTGCCACTTGTAGAAATATAGTTATTGGATTGAGTATTTAAATAGGTATCATTTAATTATTGACATATGTATGTGATTCAAATATATCAAATATGCTATATACGTATGTATGATATGTACATAAATTATTATAATACTTATTTGTGTTTATCAATGTTCAATTATGATTTATAGATACATTAATTCAACATGTAAGTAGGTATATCATTTATTTAAAGATTAAATTATCATCTGTTAAGATATAAGATTTATGTATAATCAGAAGTATAATATGGTAAAATTAACTAGAACAAAAATGGAGTTCTATACCATTTTTTTTTTAGCTTCCGTCACCTTTAGGTAACGAAGGTATTGTCTTTGGTCAAAAAAATTCGATGATGAGTTTTTAATCAATAAGCATGTTTTAGGGTCCCTAGAATACGAATTTACTATTTTTACGATGATGTCTGTATATGTGTGTGTGTGTGTGTGTGTGTGTGTGTGTGTGTGTGTGTGTGTGTGTGTGTGTGTGCGAGTGTGAGTGCGAGTGCGTGTGCGAGTGTGAGTGCGTGCGTGTGTGTGTGTGTGTGTGTGTGTGTGTGTGTGTGTGGATGTGGGTGTGTGTGTGTGTGTGTGTGTGTGTGTGTGTGCGAGTGTGAGTGCGAGTGCGTGTGCGAGTGTGAGTGCGTGTGTGTGTGTGTGTGTGTGTGTGTGTGTGTGTGTGTGGATGTGGGTGTGTGTGTGTGTGTGTGTGTGTGTGTGTGTGTGTGTGCGAGTGTGAGTGCGAGTGCGTGTGCGAGTGTGAGTGCGTGTGTGTGTGTGTGTGTGTGTGTGTGTGTGTGTGCGAGTGTGAGTGCGAGTGCGTGTGCGAGTGTGAGTGCGTGTGTGTGTGTGTGTGTGTGTGTGTGTGTGTGTGTGTGTGTGTGTGTATGTAACAAAAATTTCGTCTGCGATAACTCTAATGCTACAATTTCAAAAAATATAATTTTTCCGTATTCTTCTTCGTTACATCCATATGAAGAGCTGATTAGATTTTGGTTACAATTGGTCAACCGGAAGTACCATCATTTAAAGATTTTAATAGTTTTTCTTGTTAAATATTATTTTTGCACATTTAATGTTATTATAAATATTAAAGAATATTTTATTCTCTACACGATTTGACTGCATTTTATACTTAATATTAATTACACACACACACGGACACACATACACACACACGCACACACACACATACAGACATCATCGTAAAAATAGTAAAATCGTATTGTAGGGACCCTAAAACGTGCTTATTTATCAAAAACTCACCACCGAATTTTTTGACCAAAGACAATACCTTCCTTACCTAATGTATCTGCAGAAATAAAAGATTTATTATTATTATTTCTTGTACATTACCTTAAAGCAGTTGTATGTATTTTATACAAATTCAATACAGAAAGCAAAAGATCCTATACCTATTTCCAGTAAAATTATAAGACAAACACACTATGTCAATTTCACTTGACACTGACATCTTTCAATCAAAATTTTCTTAATATAGTAGCTGTTTCCACAGCTATGGCTACCTTATGAAATTTAATTTCTTTATAATTTTTTAACTCTATATCCATTTAATATTAGGTATAAAATGCAATCAAATCGTATAGAAAATAAAATATTCTTTAATATTTATAATAACATTAAATGTGAAAAAATGATATTTAACATAGTTTTTTCAAGAAAAACTGTTAAAATCTTCAAATGAGGGTACTTCCGGTTGTCCAATTCTAACCAAAATCTAATCAGCTCTTCGCATGGATGTGACGAAGAGAAATACGAAAGAATTATAATTTTTAGAATTGTAGTATGGAAGTTATCGTAGACGATAATTTTGTTACACACACACACACACACACACACACACACACACACACACATACATACATACATACATACATACATACATACATACATAAATACATAAATACGTACATACATACATACATAAATACATACATACATACATACATACATACATACATACATACATACATACATACATACATACATACATACATACATACATACATACATACATACATACATACATACATACATACATACATACATACATACATACATACATACATACATACATACATACATACATACATACATACATACATACATACATACATACATACATACATACATACATACATACATACATACATACATACATACATACATACATACATACATACATACATACATACATACATACATACATACATACATACATACATACATACATACATACATACATACATACATACATACATACATACATACATACATACATACATACATACATACATACATACATACATACATACATACATACATACATACATACATACATACATACATACATACATACATACATACATACATACATACATACATACATACATACATACATACATACATACATACATACATACATACATACATACATACATACATACATACATACATACATACATACATACATACATACATACATACATACATACATACATACATACATACATACATACATACATACATACATACATACATACATACATACATACATACATACATACATACATACATACATACATACATACATACATACATACATACATACATACATACATACATACATACATACATACATACATACATACATACATACATACATACATACATACATACATACATACATACATACATACATACATACATACATACATACATACATACATACATACATACATACATACATACATACATACATACATACATACATACATACATACATACATACATACATACATACATACATACATACATACATACATACATACATACATACATACATACATACATACATACATACATACATACATACATACATACATACATACATACATACATACATACATACATACATACATACATACATACATACATACATACATACATACATACATACATACATACATACATACATACATACATACATACATACATACATACATACATACATACATACATACATACATACATACATACATACATACATACATACATACATACATACATACATACATACATACATACATACATACATACATACATACATACATACATACATACATACATACATACATACATACATACATACATACATACATACATACATACATACATACATACATACATACATACATACATACATACATACATACATACATACATACATACATACATACATACATACATACATACATACATACATACATACATACATACATACATACATACATACATACATACATACATACATACATACATACATACATACATACATACATACATACATACATACATACATACATACATACATACATACATACATACATACATACATACATACATACATACATACATACATACATACATACATACATACATACATACATACATACATACATACATACATACATACATACATACATACATACATACATACATACATACATACATACATACATACATACATACATACATACATACATACATACATACATACATACATACATACATACATACATACATACATACATACATACATACATACATACATACATACATACATACATACATACATACATACATACATACATACATACATACATACATACATACATACATACATACATACATACATACATACATACATACATACATACATACATACATACATACATACATACATACATACATACATACATACATACATACATACATACATACATACATACATACATACATACATACATACATACATACATACATACATACATACATACATACATACATACATACATACATACATACATACATACATACATACATACATACATACATACATACATACATACATACATACATACATACATACATACATACATACATACATACATACATACATACATACATACATACATACATACATACATACATACATACATACATACATACATACATACATACATACATACATACATACATACATACATACATACATACATACATACATACATACATACATACATACATACATACATACATACATACATACATACATACATACATACATACATACATACATACATACATACATACATACATACATACATACATACATACATACATACATACATACATACATACATACATACATACATACATACATACATACATACATACATACATACATACATACATACATACATACATACATACATACATACATACATACATACATACATACATACATACATACATACATACATACATACATACATACATACATACATACATACATACATACATACATACATACATACATACATACATACATACATACATACATACATACATACATACATACATACATACATACATACATACATACATACATACATACATACATACATACATACATACATACATACATACATACATACATACATACATACATACATACATACATACATACATACATACATACATACATACATACATACATACATACATACATACATACATACATACATACATACATACATACATACATACATACATACATACATACATACATACATACATACATACATACATACATACATACATACATACATACATACATACATACATACATACATACATACATACATACATACATACATACATACATACATACATACATACATACATACATACATACATACATACATACATACATACATACATACATACATACATACATACATACATACATACATACATACATACATACATACATACATACATACATACATACATACATACATACATACATACATACATACATACATACATACATACATACATACATACATACATACATACATACATACATACATACATACATACATACATACATACATACATACATACATACATACATACATACATACATACATACATACATACATACATACATACATACATACATACATACATACATACATACATACATACATACATACATACATACATACATACATACATACATACATACATACATACATACATACATACATACATACATACATACATACATACATACATACATACATACATACATACATACATACATACATACATACATACATACATACATACATACATACATACATACATACATACATACATACATACATACATACATACATACATACATACATACATACATACATACATACATACATACATACATACATACATACATACATACATACATACATACATACATACATACATACATACATACATACATACATACATACATACATACATACATACATACATACATACATACATACATACATACATACATACATACATACATACATACATACATACATACATACATACATACATACATACATACATACATACATACATACATACATACATACATACATACATACATACATACATACATACATACATACATACATACATACATACATACATACATACATACATACATACATACATACATACATACATACATACATACATACATACATACATACATACATACATACATACATACATACATACATACATACATACATACATACATACATACATACATACATACATACATACATACATACATACATACATACATACATACATACATACATACATACATACATACATACATACATACATACATACATACATACATACATACATACATACATACATACATACATACATACATACATACATACATACATACATACATACATACATACATACATACATACATACATACATACATACATACATACATACATACATACATACATACATACATACATACATACATACATACATACATACATACATACATACATACATACATACATACATACATACATACATACATACATACATACATACATACATACATACATACATACATACATACATACATACATACATACATACATACATACATACATACATACATACATACATACATACATACATACATACATACATACATACATACATACATACATACATACATACATACATACATACATACATACATACATACATACATACATACATACATACATACATACATACATACATACATACATACATACATACATACATACATACATACATACATACATACATACATACATACATACATACATACATACATACATACATACATACATACATACATACATACATACATACATACATACATACATACATACATACATACATACATACATACATACATACATACATACATACATACATACATACATACATACATACATACATACATACATACATACATACATACATACATACATACATACATACATACATACATACATACATACATACATACATACATACATACATACATACATACATACATACATACATACATACATACATACATACATACATACATACATACATACATACATACATACATACATACATACATACATACATACATACATACATACATACATACATACATACATACATACATACATACATACATACATACATACATACATACATACATACATACATACATACATACATACATACATACATACATACATACATACATACATACATACATACATACATACATACATACATACATACATACATACATACATACATACATACATACATACATACATACATACATACATACATACATACATACATACATACATACATACATACATACTGCTACCAAGTAAAAAAATAAATACAATAGAACAGTGGCAGTGGTTATGTGTTATAGTTAGTTACCAACTAAAGATAACTTTGTATGTTTATTTTGGATCTTCAAAATGTTGTTATGCAAATATTACAGAGATTATAATTATATAAAAATATATTAAATAATAAAAACGTAAAGGAGGTATTTTTGTTGAGCACAGTCTACTCTAAACATTCACAAATGTGAGAACTGTAATTTTGAATTTATCCCCACTCTATATATCTTCCTACCAACGCTTCCAACTCTGAAGTTGGAATGATTCGTAGGAATATTTCGATTTTTTTGACGCAAAAGAACGTCCATTGATGTTCAACTTGAAGAAGTAGGAAGATTTCTGACACCAATAGAACGTACCTATAGTGTGTTTGTCTTATAATTTTCCTGGAAATATAGGATCTTTTGCTATAAATTTTCTGTATGGAATTTGCATAAAATACATGCAACTGCCGGAAGGTAATGTACAAGAAATATAATTTTTAGTAAGGAACTTTCTGTATGAAATTTGTACAAATTACATAGAACTGACGGAAGGTAATGTGCTGGCCACATCAGATTTTTTAAGATCAGAATGAACTTAGTAATTTTGGTAAATGCGCGACTTACAAATTTTACCGCTCATCGCATTTGATATGAAAGAGAATTGCTGAATTCAAAATTTCAAACCGCGTTACCGTATCTTTAACTGGGTCAAAGTGGTGGATGAATTTATTTAAATATCATTGATATATAGCCTTAAAGTTTTTACCAGATGTTGAAAATAATACTTATAATATTCAATTCAATTTTGTGTTACAGCATTTTACAAAACTTCTTATATTATTTCTAATAATGTGCAATAAAATCGTGAGTATTAAAGAAGTAATTATTGTTAGTAGAAGGAAAAAAGTCTATGAATATGATCTTGAGAATACAGCAATCAATTAAAATTGAATTAAATTGAATGGTATTTTTAAATTATTGGTTTTTCCTATCATTAATGAATAGCGTACAATTAGAAAAACGTTGTATTTGTAACTAACGTATTCGCTATATTAATTATACTTGATAAACAAATTGACGTTTTTGTAAATATATAATTATTGCTTATAAATAAACATCATCAAGTCTTTTATCAACGATAGTTCATTGTTAAATATAAACATCTTTTTTGAGAAACTTTTTTATTTGGTTATTTGCCAACACAATACCTCTCGCCATAAACCGCCCGAGTCACAAAAAAGATTAAGCTAATCCTTATTTTTTAATTAGCGAATTTTACTCTAATTTTGGCAGTTTATTTATTAAAATATAGTCTAATCTAATCCAAGTAACTACCATTTTTGATAATAAAATGTAGATTAAATTTTAAATACCGGGATAGAATAGAATTCACTAATCCAATAATGAGATTTAGCTTAAACTTTTTTGCGAATCATTAATTTAAATACATACACTGCATATTTACATATGTTGGGAACTTTATTGATTTCCTTTCCCATTGTTCTATTTATTTTTTTCTTTTAAATACGTTACTGTTATTAATTTGAAATGATTAGTTCTTTGACAGTGCCATTTATCTGTCAGTTACATACATTTGAATAACTGCGCAACCAAGGAGTTTTGTTTCTTTAAAGCGTAGGCTCCGGGATTTAAATTATAGATAATTTTATAAATTTATCCATAAAATATATAGGAAAAGTATTAATGCAAATCTGTAGAAAATTTAATAATCTTTAATTTTTATAATAACATTAAACTCGAAAAAATAACATTTAAAGGTATTTTTCTACAGTCTATATAGAAAGTAGCCATTTGCGCTCTCTTTTGTCAACGCAAAATGTCACTTTGCCGCTCTAGAGCGACAAAGTAGAAAAAACGCCCGCTCCTCAAATTTATAACTATACAATGTTGAGAAATGTTACTTGGCTACATTCTTAATGGAAACGTTTAGTCAGGAATTAATGATACTGTAGTTAAACATTACCCACTTAACAAGTCAATCTGACATATAACTGCTCTGTCGGTATGTTACATAACCAAACAAAATGCCGCACTGCTGTGAAAATAAAATAGGGCATTCATTTACAAAAACGAAAGTATAAAATGCTTAGATTAGATTGAAGCAATAGCTCAAGAAGAATGGAAAATACCGATAAATAAAAATAAATAAAAAACAAATTTTTATGGTGGAGGACCCCATTGTGGCGACTGTAGAAAAAATCTTGTGTGTGTTTCGAGCGCAAATGGACATTGTCGATTTCGAGAGAATGAAATAACAACAACCTCTCAATCGACAATGTCCCATTTTGCGCTCTTACTAAACACAAATAGCTATTTTCGAAGAAAAACTATTTTGAGCTTCTAGTAAAGTGCCATTTCCGGTTATCCGGTTTACACCAAAATCTAATGGATTCTTTCCATTACAGAAAAAGTTTCAAATACAAGGTTTCAAAATTTTCTGAATGATAGTATTTGAGTTAGAGTGGAGGGTTCACACATACACACAGACATCATCGACTCCCCGAACTAATGTCCTACAGGTTTCCCCCATTTATCGCATGTGTTCGTACTACAATATTAAATTCTCTAATTTTGACGTTTTTCTTCTAAAGCCTAGTCAAATTTTCAAATGTATAAATAATAAAATCCTTCATATATTTTAATGTGTTAAATATTATAATTCATTGTATTGTATATTTTTAAGTGTGTTTCCTGCTCTTTCATTGGGAATAATCCTGTTGAGCAGTTGTAATAAATAAATAAATAAATAAATAAAATGTTGAAATTGGATTCTAGGGACCTTAAAAGGTGGTCATTTACCAAAATCAGCGATAATTAGAGGAAATGAAACCGTTTCTATTTCATCTGACAACAGGATCCATGACTTCCTTGTAGCTATCACGGAGATATGAACCGAAGTCATGGATAATACGTGACAAGTCAGTGATCTAGTGTGATAAGGCCTTTACATAACTAACTTCTGATTTGGCCGTAAAATCGAATTTTACCCAAAATGCCACAAAAAATCATTTAAGAATGAAGTTCCATCTAACATCAGTATGCATAGTTGAATATGACATTCTAATTCCGAAACAGAGAAAAATAGTTGAGATGCCAATTTTTTATTTTCTTGTCCAGCTGTTAAAATATTTATAAGAAATACATAAGCTTGTATTTTTACAGTCAAGTATGTATTTTTTTCAGAATGCTATAATGGTCAACAACAACCTGACACTTTTCTTCGGAACTTGATAGATCTACGGACTTAGAATGCAGCGTCAATGACATCGGAACAGGAGCATTCTACAAAATAAAGCGATTCTTCTGGAAAATGCATAATGTAAGTTACATTCTTTATTCATAATTATCCTATTTTTTACGAATTTATTTGTATTGTGTCTCATTTACACTGCAACCTACAGAAATATGTCACATCACGGTATATTACCCACTGCTGGGTGTGCCAATCTGCTTTGTACAGTATGTTTTTTACCTCCCGTCATACCGTAGGTAAGGTCAGTCGTAAAATTCGATGGTGAGTTTGCAGTAAATAAGCACGAATTAGGATCCCCACAGCACGTTTTTACTATTATTACGATGATGTCTGTGTGTGTGTTTGTGAGACGATTTTTTCGTCCACGATAACTCTTACAACAAACTTCCGAAAATTTCTATATTCCGGATTTAATCTTTCTGCATTCAAATAAAGAGTTGGTTAGATTTTGGTTCAAATTAGACAACCGGAAGTGACTCTTTACATGAAGCCCATAACAGGTTTTAATGAAAAACTGTATTAAAATATAATCCAAAACATTTCAGTTTGAGTATTTAAGACTTTTATATCAAGGGGAACAACATATTAGATTTTGACTAAATTAATAAAGCAGAAGTGATACTTTACTTGTAGCTCTGAACAGATTTTCGGGAAAAATATATTATGGTATACTCCAAAACTTGTCAAATTTTATATGCCTCTGAACAACATATTAATTTTTGGCTAAAATTGATAATTCGGAAGGAATACTGTACTTGAAGCTCTCAATAGATTTTCGTGAAAAATATATTGTAATATATTCCAAAATTTAAGACTTTTATATTAATGAGAAAGGCATAATAGATTTTTTCTAAAATTAAAAAAACCGGAAGTGATACTTTACTTCAAGATCTTAACAGATTTTTGTGAAAAATATATTATGATATAATCCAAAACTTGTCAAATTTAGTATTTAAGTCTTCTATATAAAGGGAAGCAACATATTAGATTTTGGCTAAAATTGATAAACCATAAAAGATACTTCATTTGAAGCTCTGAACTGATTTTCGTGAAA
Source organism: Harpalus rubripes (assembly GCA_963082715.1). Taxonomy (NCBI): domain Eukaryota; kingdom Metazoa; phylum Arthropoda; class Insecta; order Coleoptera; family Carabidae; genus Harpalus; species Harpalus rubripes. The sequence goes on along the minus strand of OY720462.1, from coordinate 42,949,143 downwards.
AATAAATTGATACAATCCAAAACTTTTCACGACGACATACTAGATGTTTTCTAAAAATTGATAAACCGGAAGTACTACTTTACAGGAAGCTATAAACAGATTTTCTTGAAAAAATATATTAAAACATGATTCAAAATTTCTCAAATTTGGTATTTAAAACTCGTGTATAATTAGAAACAACATTAGATTTTGACTATACCTATATGATAAACCGGAAGTGGTAATTAATTTTGAGCTTTTAATAGATTTTCGAGGAAAAACATTATAAAATATAATCCAAAATTTGGTATTACAGACTTTTCTAATTATTGGAACAACAAATTAGATTATGTTTACAAACGATCAACCGAAAGTGATACCTTACTTAAAGCTCATTATATCAAACATGGAATGAACGGGAGGTCATGTGTTGGCCACATCAGATTTTTTTGGTTTTGACTCGTAGTGTATGTCGTATAGGCAGATTGCAATTCATCATAATTTTTGTACCTGAAGTATAGAAACACCCTGTATACGAGTTGGAAGACTACCTGTCTAGTAATTCTCTTTTTAGATATATCTTTGTAGATGATTTATTTTATCCTTGAAGCTGTTACATTAACCATTGTAACAAATTATAATATTTTTTACTTTTACTTTATTAAAATACAGTTAAACTTATATAAAAAAGTTACAGCTGTTTAAGCACAGTAATGTTATTGTTAAGTATAATATTATGTTATACGATGTTAACCTTTCCATGCGAGTAATTTTGAAGTGACATCGGTCTGTTTTGAAAAAGAAATTAAGTTGTCATTTTGACAAGACAATTAGAAAAATTACAGGTTTTAATTATTTAACATTATACTTTTCATATTGTTTCAAAATATTGTGTTAATGTAATTATACTAACGTATATGTAATAAAAATTTTGAGAACAATTTTACGCTTCAAATTTATTTACTAAATAAGGGCAAATCTAGTTGTCAATAGACAAAATAAATATATAAAAAATATAGTTTTAATTAATTTCTGTAATTTTATTATTTAACTAGAATATATGGGCGATAATACATGCATTAATTTAATACATACAATTCACATTCCTTTTTGACCTATTATCGGCGTCCTCTTTCACACACGCAAATTTGTCAGCGACGGACTGGTCCTCTAGGACGCGTTCCCCTAAGTGGGATAAAATACACATTGTCATTCCAATTTACAACAATTATCACAGGCGTGCATTATCACCTAATAAGATAGACAGAAGGGGGGGGGGCAGGAATAAGGTTGCTCCCAAGTCCCAGACTTGGGCAAGCGCCCCGCATATTAAATGCGAGCTAACACCTCGTGGATTCCGTTACCCCTATCCGCAAAGGTAATAACTCAGTGCAGGGACGAATTTCTGGAATACGGCTCTCGTGAATAGTAATTTCTGAGCCACTAGCGGTACCGTAGCCACATACGCATGTCCCAGGCATGTTGAGTTCCCAAAACTCGACCTCCCAGAGGTCAATGGGTCCCAGACCCATTATGAGAGTTTAGCTTACGATCACACGTGTGTAGGTCCCAGACCTATCATGATAAACCCACGTTTATCCTTTACGTCCCAGACGTTCTCGTGTATCTCAGTCTCTCAGTTGGTGTTTCTCACACCTTAGAGCACATGGCTCTATGGACCCAGAGTTGTCCCAGACAACTCTTCGGATAATTAAGAAACTACTACTTATGTTTTCGGCCACAAACAAATAATACAAATGTATATCTCACATTACCATGCATATCAAATACACAAGCAGTGTATAATATATCAATCAAGCATCTGGTGATCCACACCACACTATACTTGTATAATAATTAGAATGACAGCGAGTTCTATCACTCACCTATAATTACTGCAAGCAGCTAATCTTGTCTTTATTGACACTATTTACAGTTTCACACACGTCTGCATATGACAGCTAGCACACATTAAGTAAAACTAGCCCTAACCATCCAAGGGTGGGGTAGTTGTTATTGTGTTTAGGAATGTCAAGTGTTTTTGCATGCCAGTGACGTGCGACCGAAAAGTGAATCTTACATACATAATAATTGTTTTATAAATATACCATGTTAAAATTGCCTGAAAAAGTTTTGAAAGATGTTATACAAAATTGAGATACGCAAATCTATCTATAGTTTAGTTGGACAAATAGCCGAAACGTAAAATTTATAAGGAAATTACATTTCAAAAATCAGCCAGCTGTGCTATAACCATGGAAACATACTATATTAAGAAAATTCTGATTGACAATTGTCAGTGTCAAGTGTAATTCACATAGTATGTTTGTGCTATTTTTACTGGAAATATATAGAATCTCATACAAGAAACTTTCGGTATGAAATTTGTAGAAAATACATAGAACTGACTGAAGGTAATGTACTGGAAATATGGAATCTTTTGCAAGAAACTTTCTGTGTAGAATTTGTACAAAATACATAGAACTGACGGAAGGTACTGTGCTGGTCACATCAGATATCAGATTATTATTATTTAAATGAATTTTTCGTTAAAAAAATAGGAGTAGTTTGTGTAGCTTGTCTAATGTTGAAAGTTGATAGATTTTTGTGAGGTGTTCCATTAAAAAACTTGTGTTTTTTAAACTTTTTGAACTTCAACTTTACATTCACGTAGAAATTATATTTTTCAAAAATTGTCGATTATTAATTTATAGTAGTGAACAAAAGCTGTCTTTATAAAAATGCTTTTACGAATTATAGAAATTCGATTCCATTCTTGAAATATAGAGTTTTTAGAGAAAAAATCAAACAAGTAGAATTACACCGGAAGTGATTGACCATGAGTAAAATGTTTTTATGGTTTCATATGTAAAATTTTCTGCTGAATTCAATGGTAAAATAAAAAAATCTGATGTGGCCAGCACATTACCTTCCGTCAGTTCTATATATTTTGTACAAATTTCATACGGAAAGTTCCTTGCTAAATTAAATATTCTATTTCTTGTACATTAGCTTCCGGCAGTTGCATGTATTTTATGCAAATTTCATACAGAAAATTATTATTTTGTGACGTTTTCTATATACAGTGTAATGTATCTGCAGAAAAAAAAGATTTATTATTATTATTTCTTGTACATTACCTTAAAGCAGTTGTATGTATTTTATACAAATTCCATAGAGAAAGCAAAAGATCCTATATTTCCAGTAAAATTATAAAACAGACACACTATGTCAATTTCACTTGACACTGACATCTTTCAATCAGAATTTTCTTAATATAGTAGTTGTTTCCACAGGTATGGCTACTTTATGAAATTTAATTTATAATTTTTTAACTCAATATCCATTTAATATTAAGTATAAAATGCAGTCAAATCGTATAGAGAATAAAATATTCTTTAATATTTATAATAACATCAAATGTGAAAAAATTATATTTAACATAGTTTTTTCAAGAAAAACTGTTAAAATCTTTAAATGATGGTACTTCCGGTTGACCAATTGTAACCAAAATCTAATCAGCTCTTCCTATGGATGTAACGAAGAAGTATACGAAAAAATTATAATTTTTGTAACTGTAGTATTAGAGTTATCGCAGACGAAAATTTTGTTACACACACACATCCACACACACACACACACATCCACACACACACATACAGACATCATCGTAAAAATAGTAATCGTATTCTAGGGACTCTAAAACGTGCTTATTGAGTAAAAACTCATCATCGAATTTTTTGACCAAAGACAATACCTTCCTTACCTAAAGGTGACGGAAGGTAAAAATATAACATTCCATTTAAAATAAGAAAGTTAGAGTCTGCTTAGTTAAAACGGGCATGTCGGAAAACCCCTTGATATCAAATTTCGTAAAATAATATTGAATAGTTTTTAAAATAAGCTCATCTTGGGACACCCTGTATTAATAAACACCCTCGTCTAAATTAAATAAACTCAATATTTTGAAACAATATTGAATATGTATTAGTTCGAAGAATTGTTATGATTCAGATTGAACTTACAACATTTGTAACAAATTTAATTGGAATGCATATAAAATAATTTAGCGAACCTTGAATTTTCGAGCAATGATTATTTTAATTACAGTGAAAAAATAAGATGCTGATTGTGATTATTATTATTAATAGAGTAAATGAACCAACGGTAATTACTAGATAATGAAACATACTTTACAAGTACAAGTCATTTACATTTTCTGAAGGAGATACCTACAACACAAAGAAACGAATTAACTGATCTAGGAAATCACTATATATAGAACATCTTGCACGGTTATATGTTTGTTTATTTTCCTTGTTGATAAATTTATGATAATTTAGATTCTATAACTACCTTTTTACCTCTCGCCGACATAAGTTAGAGGAATAGATACAGTTATATTTTTAAAGAAGTCTGATCAAGGTCATTTTTGAGTTGTATAAGTTAAGATTTTAGCCTCGTTCATTCTGTCAAATTCAATAGTGTCGTTTACTAAGTTTTTATGGTAATACATAAGGTAAACGAAGTAGTAACTACGGAGTGGACAAATCGTATCTAGTCGCTATTGAAAAGTGTCCCCCAAAATGTAACATGAAAGACAGAGAGAGGGTAGATAGATAGAGAGAGAGATAGATAGATTGAAGTAGGCTAACATGGCCGGCGATGGCTGAAAGCTGACACGGCGTTTTGGGCCAAACTTTCAGTCCCTAAAAATGGGGAAATGCTAAATAAGTGTCGTCGTGTTATATCACGAAAGACATACTTTTAAACGTGAAAGATTATGTTTGTAAGAGACATTTTAATGAAAAAGCTGATTATGTGCGCTTACTTGTTTTCCAACGCTGACAATTTTATTCAACTGGAAGTCGCTTGGATGATTGGCGTCCACTCACTTTTTGACTGATGAGGAATGCCGACGAACACTTAGATTTATAGACATGGACAATACTTGAGATTTAAACTACTGTTTTATATTTACATATTGTTATTTACATATACACTAATTAGAATTTATTAAACAAATACTAAATAGTTACATTGTAATTCAGTGACCTGGTGATTAGCCAACGCCTAAACTAAAACACTATCAGGCCTATTCAGAAACAAAAATTTAAACAGTGTTTAAGCTAAACACTGTTTAATTTTGAGATTACGGTCATTTTTGTATTCAGAGACTACTTTTTTTAGACACTGTTTAAATATTTAAACACTGTTTTAATTTAGACAGTGTTTACCCTTAGTAACCCTGTTTAAACGCATTTTACTCATTCATAGACACTTTTTCATCGTAGTGACCGTAACTAAGCAGCAATTTAAACATGCAAATTTAAACAAGGTATTGAGGTAGTTTATATTTTTCAGATTGAGTGGAATTGACGAGGTTTTCGATATTATTGAAGAAGTTAGGGAACTGAATGAATATAAACGTACGTGAACGTTAATTTAGACTTTTGCTGGCAGTTTTACACAATATAGTTAAATTATTAAATGAAGAAGAGAACTGAAATGATGGGGATCACTCAGAAGTAAATCGTATTAGAAATGCACCCAAACGATCAAATTTAAGAGACGATATTTTTAGAACACAGTATATTAATTTAAAGTTTAATTAATGTTATAAATAAATGTAGCTTAAAGTTTTATGAATTATTATAGTATTTCTTCCGTTACATATTATTAAAAATGAAAATTATTAATTAACAATTAAATTTATGGTAGTGGCCGAAATAGTTTCTTTGTTTGCTCATAGTAATTTGTCTTTCGTAAACTGATCTTTTAAAATTTCAAATTTGCCAGTCAATGTCTGTCGATTTTTTCACCACCGGTTATTTTCTTTTTAGAGTAAATTTAGATATATTAATTCTCAGCATGAACTTTTCTTTTTGTTGATATCTCCCCACATTTTTATCTTCAATAACTAAAAATTATCGTCCAACTTCCAATTTTCTGACTGTTTTCTATTTTAGCTTGTATCCATTTCTAATCCTTTTTATTGAAATTTGCAAATTCTCTTCCAATTATGTATCTGTAATTTCAGTTTCTTATTTAATTTCAACATGTATCTGTCCAATTATGACAGCAGTATGACAGATATAATAATTGAATTTGCGTTCCAATTCGTATTTTTACGGTCTTGATTTTTAAAGCAGTGTTTATTTTAAACGATGTTTAAATATTTAGTTACCGTGTTTCTGAATGAACAAAATTATAATCAACGTTGATTATTTTAACTGAGTTTAAGTTACACACTGTTTAATTTTTTGTTTCTGAATAGGCGTGCAAATATTTGTAATTGACATATAAATGTCACTGTCAAAAATATTTGTATGCCACTGTCAAAAATATTTGTACATCATTATGAAGATTATGAAAATAAAAAAAGTCAACAACGCAAAAGAATATACGTAAAAAAGAATATAAAAGGAATTTGCGAAGAAATCACGAATATAAAGAAAAAGAAAAGGAGAGTAGAAAAAGAAAATTTCAGGATATTGAATATAAAGAAAATGTATGTATTGCACATAATTTATATTAAAATATCCCATAGATTTTGCAAATATATGTGAGAATTATTTTGTAGTGAGACGTGAATATATGTATTTGTATTTAAAAATATTTTCTGTTTTATGCGTACAACCAGGTAAAATATCTGGCGAGAGGTTATGTGCTGGCCACATTAGATTTTTGTTTATGAATAGCAAGGCGTGTACATGTTCCACAACAAACGTCTTCACGACGTGACAAACAAATACCAACTATCTTAAAAACAAAGCGTTGTCTTCATGAGCAGATATGTCGAGGGTGTGCAAAGTACAGGGTAAGGCATCCATAACAAACTATCGACCCTGCACGTACGCTTGTAATAACTTAAAAACTTAATTGTCAACACATAACTGTCAAAGATCGGTAACATCTAGACTAAACAAAAAACCCGCGATATAAAAATGTTAATTATTTCTAAACAGAATTTTGACTAATAAAGATAAGTTGAAATATTATTCCTGAACTATAATTTAGAAAAGTTTATTTTTATTATTATTATTATTATTATTATTATTATTAGTCGTGTCCAAACCATATACATAATATAAATAATTAATACACAATAAATATATAAAACATTACAACAAATATTTCTCATTCCTAATATAGATACTGAAGTGACCGATTTTCGGTACCGAAATACCGCAAGCGGACCACATGGAGTGAGTTAGCTGAGCTTGTTGTTATAACCATATAAATAGTCAAATTCTCATAAACTAGGACGGAGAGGATGCATATTTTCCGAAGATTCTCTTCTTCATGCCAGAGGAAAAACCGTCCGCAAAAACTGGCAGAGAAGTGGCCTATCTAAATACTATTCATCCAAAAAATTGGATAGTTTGTAGCAGCTGGTGTTGCCGTAGCCACATCTTTTCTCGTGCATTCGTCTTCTAAGTTGGCGCACGTGAGCAGGTGGGCCATTATTTGTTCTTGACCACAATGACAAAGTGGGTTCTGCTTGGTACCCCCAGTTGAACATGTTTACTGCACATTTTCCTACTTGACTTCATAGGTGATTTAACGATTTCCAAATGGGCCATTTCTGATTATTATCTGGTGGTAGTTTCTCATCTGGAAGGATACCCAATGCTTTATCATCTGGCTTTAATGTCTCATCCCACATGGTCACTGTCATTGGATACACTGAAGAGAGCAAACTGTGTCTAGACTTTAGACGTGACCGAGGTGGTTTTTGGCCGAACATTGGGTGTCGAGGATCATGTAACTGTTTGGAGCGCTCTACCATACTGTCCGTTGACCGTCTAACTTTAGGTGGAGCTATGCCGCTAAGCAGGTATAATTGGTTAACTGGTATTGGTTTTAAACAATCGATAATTATACGGCAAGTTTCGTTTAACAGAGGATTCAGATGTTTAGCGTTAGCTGACGTCTCCTAAACTGCAGCAGCATATATACTCGGCGCATTTGTTATTGCTCTTACCCTCGTCTTATGATAAAATAGTATATCCACGGCAACAAAGAAAAGAATATTCTTATCAATTGTTGAACGAATTATCCAATACAAAGTCTTCTACCCTATATTATTTCGCCAACTTAAAAAATGAAATCCATAAAGACTGAATCATTGCTTTGAGACAATCGTAAGCATCTATATGAATCAGAATCGCGCTTCTGAAATTGCTAAATGTATGATACATTTATTAAGATAGGTATGCAAAAAGTTATGAAACTTGTGGAATTCCAATGTTTTGTCTGATTTAACACAAAAAAAGATCAGTTCTAAAAATAACCGCTAACATTTCTCATGTTAGTGAATGAGGAAATGATTGTGATATTTAGGATTTTTCATTCATCAGTAAATTCCTCAACCCAAAATGCGTAGGTTACTGGAAACAATAGAGAGAGATAGTATAAAACATCACACTTCCCAGTGTCATAGTAAACAACTGTGGTAAACAGGGAAATCCGTTGCTCAGCAATGCGACAGGCTTTTGTTTTACTGATAGTCTTTGTCTTTCATACTGTCATCATAGTGTCATTTACTCTTGATGGTATTTTAAACATATAGGGGGATGACAAAATAATTATTCCAAACCATATACAATATACATAAATAATTAAAAATATACAATAACTATATAATACATTACAACAAATTTTTCTCACTCTTTACAAACTGAAGTGACCGATTTTCGGTTGCAAAATACCGCATTTGAATGACATGGAGTGAGTCTGCTGAGCACTTGTTATTAAAACCATATAAATAGTCAAATTTGGATATTATAGGCCTAATGCATCGCCCGGCATAAACTAAGACGGAGAGGATGCATCTTCCCCGGAGATTCTTTCCTTATGCCACAGGAAAAACCGTCCGAAAAAACTGGCAGAGAACTGGTCTGGCTAAATAGTATTCATCCAAAAATTTGTACAGTTTATAGCAGCTGGTGTTGCCTTAACCAGATCTTCTCTCGTGCATTCCTCTTCTAAGTTGACGCACGTGAGCAGGTATGGGCCAGTGTTTGTTCTTGATCACAATGACATTAAGTGGGTTCTGCTTAGTAAACTATTATTCACGAAAGAAGACTATTCAAGGTCATTTGTTCGAAGAAAGAATAAACAACATTTTATAGCAGTAGCTTAGCAACATTAGAAAAAGAATGATGATTTAACGTATGTCTATTAAATTTGTGTGGTGTGACAGACGTATGTAAATAGTGTCATTTCTTTCTAACACACTAAAAATAGCAGTGACGTATGTCGTAGAGTTACAGACATGTAATTATCTACTATACTGCCCTCTGGAGTGATTTTTATCCAGTGGCGTTAACATTCAAATCAAATTATTATTTTATGTTTTACGTCAAGTCTATATTTTTGTTTTATGCAAAAACGTAGATGAAGAAGAGAAAATTTTGAGAAAAGCGTTATTTAAGAAGAAATAAAATTTTGAAATAAAATACATTTATTTTTTCAGTTAAAATGTATCCATAAATATTTTGCGTTGCACGCCTATGGGCGCGAAATGCAGTGGTTATATGCAAGTAATATTATATCAGACATAAATGACCTTCAATAGTCATCTTTCGTGAATAATACTTTACCCCCAGTTGAACATGTTTACTGCACATTTTCCTATTTGACTTCGTATGCGATTTAAAGATTTCCAAATGGTCTATTTCTGGGCATTACCTGGCAGGATACCCATTGCTTTACCTTCTGGCTTTAATGACTCATCCCACATTAAGGGTCTCGTTGCATTCTTGGTCTCTGTCATAGAACAAAATACTAATAATACGACTTTATTTTCTTCTATCTCATGTGTGTCTCATGGTTGTGTTCCTGATTGTCTTGTCGCGAATCTTGGAGACCCGGGTTAGATTCCGGCGGACACCAAAATTATTTCGCATTTTAACCTTCACCTTACTGAAACCGGGTCAACATTGACCCAAAATTTAGTTTTTTCCTTATAACTTAAATATTTTTTTAGTTTTTTTTTTTGTAGATGAGGTGTTGCATAATTTTTACTCTTTTCTTTAATCGAAAGAATAAGAAAAAAATCTGATGTGGCCAGCACATTACCTTCCGTCAGTTCTATGTATTTTGTACAAATTTCAAACGGAAAGTTCCTTGCTAAATTAAATATTATATTTCTTGTATATTACCTTCCGGCAGTTGCATGTATTTTATGCAAATTTCATACAGAAAATTATTATTTTGTGACGTTTTCGATATACAGTGTAATGTATCTGCAGAAATAAAAGATTTATTATTATTATTATTTCTTGTACATTACCTTAAAGCAGTTGTATGTATTTTATACAAATTCCATACAGAAAGCAAAAGATCCTATATTTTCAATAAAATTATAAGACAAACACACTATGTCAATTTCACTTGACACTGACATCTTTCAATCAGAATTTTCTTAATATAGTAGCTGTTTTCATAGCTATGGCTACTTTGTGAAATTTAATTTCTTTATAATTTTTTAATTATATATCCATTTAATATTAAGTATAAAATGCAGTCAAATCGTATAGAGAATAAAATATTCTTTAATATTTATAATAACATCAAATGTGAAAAAATTATATTTGACATAGTTTTTTCAAGAAAAACTGTTAAAATCTTCAAATGATGGTACTTCCGGTTGACCAATTGTAACCAAAATCTAATCAGCTCTTCATATGGATGTAACGAAGAAGTATACGAAAAAATTATAATTTTTGTAACTGTAGTATTAGAGTTATCGCAGACGAAAATTTTGTTACACACACACACACATCCACACACACATCCACACACACATCCACACACACACACACACACACACACACACACACACACACACACACACACACACACACACACACACACACACACACACACACACACACACACACACACACACACACACACACACACACACACACACACACACACACACACACACACACACACACACACACACACACACACACACACACACACACACACACACACACACACACACACACACACACACACACACACACACACACACACACACACACACACACACACACACACACACACACACACACACACACACACACACACACACACACACACACACACACACACACACACACACACACACACACACACACACACACACACACACACACACACACACACACACACACACACACACACACACACACACACACACACACACACACACACACACACACACACACACACACACACACACACACACACACACACACACACACACACACACACACACACACACACACACACACACACACACACACACACACACACACACACACACACACACACACACACACACACACACACACACACACACACACACACACACACACACACACACACACACACACACACACACACACACACACACACACACACACACACACACACACACACACACACACACACACACACACACACACACACACACACACACACACACACACACACACACACACACACACACACACACACACACACACACACACACACACACACACACACACACACACACACACACACACACACACACACACACACACACACACACACACACACACACACACACACACACACACACACACACACACACACACACACACACACACACACACACACACACACACACACACACACACACACACACACACACACACACACACACACACACACACACACACACACACACACACACACACACACACACACACACACACACACACACACACACACACACACACACACACACACACACACACACACACACACACACACACACACACACACACACACACACACACACACACACACACACACACACACACACACACACACACACACACACACACACACACACACACACACACACACACACACACACACACACACACACACACACACACACACACACACACACACACACACACACACACACACACACACACACACACACACACACACACACACACACACACACACACACACACACACACACACACACACACACACACACACACACACACACACACACACACACACACACACACACACACACACACACACACACACACACACACACACACACACACACACACACACACACACACACACACACACACACACACACACACACACACACACACACACACACACACACACACACACACACACACACACACACACACACACACACACACACACACACACACACACACACACACACACACACACACACACACACACACACACACACACACACACACACACACACACACACACACACACACACACACACACACACACACACACACACACACACACACACACACACACACACACACACACACACACACACACACACACACACACACACACACACACACACACACACACACACACACACACACACACACACACACACACACACACACACACACACACACACACACACACACACACACACACACACACACACACACACACACACACACACACACACACACACACACACACACACACACACACACACACACACACACACACACACACACACACACACACACACACACACACACACACACACACACACACACACACACACACACACACACACACACACACACACACACACACACACACACACACACACACACACACACATACAGACATCATCGTAAAAATAGTAAATTCGTATTCTAGGGACCCTAAAACGTGCTTATTGATTAAAAACTCATCATCGAATTTTTTGACCAAAGACAATACCTTCCTTACCTAAGGTGACGGAAGGTAAAATATTTGACCCTTATTTTTGTATTTCAAGAATAAATTTTACTTTGTCAGTAATTTACTTATCCATCTTTTATACAACTGGGCATTAAACTATGAAATGTAACGCTTTAATATAATAATAAATAACTAAGAACTACGCTAAAGAACCAAAAATCACGCTGCATTTTACGTTAGGCCTTATGTCACACAGTTGTCATTAAAGTAATCATTGACGTTGGTGTATGATACAATTGTTTTTTTTTCAATCATCTTTACAGTTTTGTCATTGGCTAATGTGTTTCTGACGTCACAGGCAACGTAATTTGGCGCCAAATCAAAAAGTATACTTTTAAACTGCTACTGCGCTTAATATATACAGAAATTTGAACAGAAAATCATATTTAATAATACCCTAGAACGTACTTATTCGAATTTCAAAAGAAAAAATCTGATGTGGCCAACACCAAACCTCCCGCTACCCTTGGTAAGGGAGGAATAGGGATCGTGCTAAAAATCACATATCGAGATTTTGGTAAATGACCACGTTTTAAGGTCCCTAGAATCCAATTTTAACATTTTCACGATTATGTCTGTGTGTATATGTGTGTGGATCTTCCACTCTAACTCAAATACTATCATTCAGAAAATTTTGAAATCTTGTATTTCGAACTTTTTCTGTATTGGAGAGAGCCCATTAGATTTTGGTGAAAATCGGATAACCGAAAATGGCATTTTACTATAGAAGCTCAAAATAGTCGTTCTTCGAAAAATACCTTTAAATGTTATTTTTTTTCGAGATTAATGTTATTATAAAAATTAAAGATTATTAAATTTTCTATAGATTTGCATTAATACTTTTTCTATATATTTTATGGATAAATTTATAAAATTACCTATAATTTAAATCCCAGATCCTACGCTTTAAACAAACAAAACGCAGTTATTTAAATGTATGTAACTGACAGATAAATGTTACTATCAAAGAATTAATCATTTCAAAATAATATTAGTAACGTTTTAAAAAGGAAAAAGTAAATAGAACAATAGGAAAGGAAATCAATACAGCATATGTAGGTATGTATTTAGATTAATAAAAATTAACGATTCGCAAAAAAGTTCAAGCTAATTATCATTTTTGGATAAGTGAATTCTACTTTATCCCGGTATTTAAAATTTAATCTTCATTTTATTATCAAAAAAGGTAGTTACTTGGTTTAGATTAGACTAAATTTTAAGAAATAAACTGCCAACATTAGTGTAAAATACGCTAATCCAAAAATAAGGATTGGCTTAATCTTTTTTGTTACTCGGGCGGTACATGGCGGGAGGTATTGTGTTGGTTACACCAGATTTTTTTATAATTCCAACAAATATTTTTCGGAATATAAATGTGAAAGATTGATTTGTAGGTACATTCCTTCAATGTTATTTCTCTAATTATTTCACTCATTTAAATTAGGTTAAGTATACTATTAAACGAAACGTAGTTAACATCTTTGATCAGTGTCAAGTATGAATATAAAAAATAAATTTTCTCGTATTTCACTTCAAATTTCCCTTGATTTTGAACTCACACAAGACTTGTAGCCTTCTATAAGGACAGCAGTTAGTAAGAGAATGTATTTATTTGTCTATAATCTATAACAGTTTAGAAATAAAAAGTGCTCCACTTTACACATTATGCAAATAACTAGGAACTATAAACAGTGACGTAGTTAGGTATTGAAGGCAATAGATTTTATGTTTTTGTTCCAATCTTGTTATTTTTAAATAAAGGTCAATATCTTTTTATAAGATATTTTTCGATTTATTTTATTTTTTTGCGCGATCTTTTTACTTGGTATTATCTTGGTCAAAAAATTCGATGATGAGTTTTTAATGAATAAGCACGTTTTAGGGTCCCTAGAATACAATTTTACTGTTTTTACGATGATGTCTGTATGTATGGATGGATGTATGTATGTGTGTGTGTGTGTGTGACGATTCTTTCGGATCGCATAACTCCAATACCACCTTTCCAAAAATTATAATTTTTTTTTCGTATTTCTCTTCTTTAAATCCAAATGAAGAGCTGATTAGATTTTGGTTATAATTGGTCGACCGGAAGTACCCTAATTTGAAGATTTTGACAGTTTTTCTTGAAACAATGCTGTCAGGGCCGCTCCGTGCGCCTTTGTGCAAAGTTATATTTTAGCGGCCCCCCAATGAGGTAAAATTTGTAAATTACCACACGCTTTAAAATTAATACCTACTATACTTTTTATTCTTCAAAAATGTTAAATTTAATATTTTGATGAAATTGTCTTAGATTTATTTTCGTAATCAATAAGTTATAATCAAAATCCTTTGTCGTAATCAACAATTTTACACTTATTTTGCAATATAACAATGAGAGAAAATTATTCGTTGGACAAGATATTTCTTTTACTTTTTAAATTTAATATCAGTAGAAAATAAACAAAATTATTTGTCTAAGATTTCAGAATTGTATGTAAATCATAAAGCATTTGATTCTTCACAAAATGCTAGCAGGTATTTAAATATTGGCTTCATTGTAGGATTCATTCTTGTAATCAATATTATTGAACTATAATCAATATATTCTTTGTTGTAATCAACATTTTCACAGTTATTATTTCAATATAACAATGATAGAAAAATAACGAACCGATTGGTACGATAATTATTTTATTTCTAATGCAGACAAATTAAAATAGTTATTTATGATATGTGTTAAAAGTGACATTTTATTTTGTGAGAAGGAAGTTTGGAACACGACGCGAAGCAGAGTGATCCAAACCTTCGAACAAAATAAAATCACATTTAGCACGTATATCATACACTATTTTTTAATTTAAATTTATATTTCTAATAATTTTTTGACATTCACTTTTAACACTAGTGTCAAAAGTAAGAATGAACTGTCACTTTTAACACTGCTGTCATAAAATGACATTTTTAACGCTAAAAACAAACATTAAAAAGCCCACTTTTAATAGATTTGTAGAAAAAATATATTTTTCACTTCTATCACGTTAATTTGTATAGTTCTATAGTAATTTTGTCTTTACGAATAAGAACATTTTATAAAAATTTACTTTTATTTACTTTGCTGTCTTGAAACGGCCCGCCTCAAAGTCAGGCGCTTTTGTGCGGGGCACAACTTGCCCACCCGCACGGAGCGGCCCTGAACGCTGTTAAATATCATTTTTCTACAGTCTATATACAAAGTAGCCATTTGCGCTCTCTTTTGTCAACGCAAAATGTCACTTTGTCGCCCATGCGCGACAAAGTAGAAAAACGCTCGCTGTCTAAATTTCTATCTGTACAATGTTGAGAAATGTCACTTGTCTACATTCTTAATAGAAACGTTTAGTCAGGAACTAATGACACTGTAGTTACACATTTACCACCTTCACAAGTCAATCTGACATATAACTGCTCTGTCGGTATATTACATAACCAAACATAATGCCGCACTGCTGTGAAAATAAAATATGGCATTTATTTACAAAAACGAAAGTATAAAATGCTTACATTAGATTGAAGCAATAGCTCAAGAAGAATGGAAAGTAACGATAAATTAAATATAAAATATATTGTGTGAACAGTTGTGGTGCCACCTGCAAATGTTTGGCGTGAACACTCTCAGTGGACATCCACTTTTCCACTGCATTAGTTTAATGTACTTGAAACAAATAAATTGTACAAAAACTTATAATATTCATTACAAAATTGGCATTAATTTTTTGTAAAAACGAAAGCCAAAATAATATCGTGAAGTCATATTTGAATACGTTCCTATCTTCACTGCAAAACTGTTGAGTAGTACTGTAAGTACAAAGTGTACATTTCATTATTTTTTTTTATGGTGGAGGACTGTAGAAAAAATCTTGTGTGTGTTTCGAGCGCAAATGGACATTGTCGATTTCGAGAAAATGCCGCGCTCCTGCGTTGCGCGTCAACTATCTCTCAATCGACAATGTCCCATTTTGCGCTCTTAATACACAAATAGCTATTTTCCATATTTAATGTTATTATAAATATTAAAGAATATTTTATTCTCCATACAATTTGATAATATTTTATACTTTATATTCAATAGATATAGAGTTAAAAAAAATATAAAGAAATTAAATTTCAAAAAACAGCCAGCTTTGCTATAAACATGGAAACATCTACTATATTAAGAAAATTCTGATTGACAGATGTCAGTGTCAAGTGCAATGGACCTTTCCAATTTAAGGGCTATCTCTTTCTATCGCTGCAAATAGTAAGAAAATGGCGCGAACAACTGCCGGTTGGGCTGTCACACGAAACGTCAAAAATATTGCAGTCATGAAAATACCTGTATTCTCAGTAAAAATTTGCATCGTTAGACATTTTACCTTCAATAAAAGCTTTTGTAACTTATTTCGATAAGATTTTTTAAAGTTATCCGAGATATTCTCACATTTTACGTCTAAATGTTTTAGAATCAAACGTCATAGATCTCAGTTGTTCTTACTATGCGCAGATCCCCATTGCGCATATCTTCTATCTCTTTAAATTGGAAAGGTCCATTGACTAGGGTACCTTTATAACCAGGGTATGGCCATGGCGTGGCTCACGTTTCGTCCGCCATTACCGGGACATCTGTTATATGTGTTGTTCTTGCGCAAAGTATTATGTATTCTCGTGGCTATTTGTTTTATTTTAATGAAAAACACATTTAATTATCATTTTAATATGTATTTAAAGTGTAAGTAATATATTTTATCTTATTTACTTGTGTAGTTTGTTAAGATACCCACCACGATTACTGTCACTGAAAACAACTAAAAATTACCAATATTATGCACTATCATTTAAATTTTTAAAAGGGAAGTTTAGAATATACAATTATTATGTAAATAAGAACTACAGATATTAAATTAGATGTGATAATAACAACCCATGTCATATATTCTACATAACCTCTAAATGTATATCTTAATAATAATTGTGTATCTCTTAAATAAATTAATTTTTCTTACCTTTATAAATTCACAGTGTGATAATTTAATATTCTTTTATAATATAATATCACATTTATTGCAAATAAATAGGAAAATCAATTACCGACAATGGCGGCGATCTTGGCCCATGGCCATACCCTGGTTATAAAGGTACCCTACAATTGACATAGTATGTTTATGTTATAATTTTATTGGAAATATAGAAACTTTCTGTATGGAAATTGTACAAAATACATAGATCTGACTTAAGGTAATGTACTGGAAATATTGAATCTTTCGCAAGAAACTTTCTGTGTGGAATTTGTACAAAGTACATAGAACTTACGGAAGCTAATGTGCTGGCCACATCAGATTTTTTCTATCTTACCGATAGGGTTTTCAAGGCAGTGAGCTTTATTTACAAATTACAGATCGGTAAATGATGTGAGTCTCTTGCCGATCGAAAATGTAAACAGGTCAAAATATTATGGGTTTGGGCACGAACTTATAATTTTATTTTGTAAAATCAAAGTCAAGTGAATTACAGTCCGGAACTGTGTACCTATATTAAACTTTCCGCTATTATAAAAATCTAAATTAGTAGATCGTGAATGAGTTGTCATTGTTTAGGTTATAATAGGAAGTGTTAAATCATTCGTTATTTCCCATAAAACAAAATCATGGTCAAAACTAATCACTCCTCAAAATTAGTTCAATGGTACTTGTTCACCAGCTAAGTAATCCGAATTTCACGGCCAGACCAGAGAACGTTCTACTCAGTAGATTGTCCACAATTACACAAATATTTTCTTCTTCTTTTCCTTCGAAACCGGATGTAGTTCTAACCACATGGGATTTTATACCACTTCTTGTACAGGAAAAAGAAAATATACAGGGTGATCACGCGAGAATAAAAATAAATATACCGGGTGTAGAATTGAAAAGTGGCGCATAGCGATTTCAATTTTATTTTTTTAATACAGCTATATCTTTACCTATTCATTTTATCGCAAAAATGGTAAGAATATAAATTGTTCAGGCATTCTATAAAGGCAACTTACATAATCATTCATATTTCACGAGATATTAATTAAATAAAATTAAATGTTCTTTTAGAAAAATCGTTAGAGTGTTTTGAAAAATGAAACAAGTAACCTAAATAAAATATTTACTTTGGTATTTGTTGTACAAATTCCGAACAAATTGAGATTATACCTAAAGGAAATTATACAACAAATAAAAAATGTTAAAGTAAATATTTTCATTCAGGCACTCTAACAATTTGTTTAAAAGAACATTAAATTTTATTTTCCGACGACCACTACGAAAAGTACATAAATTCACACGCTAAACTATTACTGAAAGTTGATCATTGCACATCACTAGCAATGCTGTGTAATATGTAAACTCGTTAGCCAATCAGATGCGTCCGCAACTGTGTGATATGATTTTATCACACGCTGCGATAACTGAGCAAACTAACCTAAAAATTTGTATTTAAAAGTGTGGCAGTTGCATATAATTTGCTGAATTTACACGGATTAAGTAGGTTGGACCCTGATTTATCAGATTTTAACATAATTTTTGGTGAATTCTGATAACAATGATGTTAACATAATCTGTTTTAATATGTATATACAGTTATTTCAATTAAACAAATTGTGGTCGTCGGAAAAGTATCGTGTACAACACGTGCTGAAAGAGTATTTCACACTCGTGTGAAATATCCAACTTTCAGCACTAGTTATACAATATACTATTAATTAGTATCTCGTAAAATATGAATGATTATGTAAGAAACTTATATAGGATGGATTTTTAATTTCTGAACAACTTATATTCTTACCTTTTTTGCACTAAAATGAATAGGTAAAGAGATATAGCAGTATTAAAAAAATAACATTGAAATCGTTATATGCCACTTTTCATTTCTACACCCGGTATATTATCTTCAAATAAGTAAATTTACTTTAAACAATATGGAAAATAAGATATTTAAAAAATCTGGTGTGGCCAACACAATACCTTCCGCCATTTACAGCCCGAGTCACAAAAAAGATTAAGTTAATCCTTATTTTTCGTTTAGCGAATTTTACTCTAATTTTGACAGTTTATTTCTTAAAATATAGTCTAATCTAATCCAAGTAACTACCTTTTTTTAAACCCTTCAACAGGATTAAATCCCAATTACAGAGTGGGTTCACATTCACACACATCCATGCCTTAGTGGGATTCGAACCCAGAGCCTCGAGGGCACTCATGACATGAGGCGTTGCTCTAACCATTGAGCCACCGGAGATATAATAAAATCCAAACCAAAATCTAATGGGCTCTTTCCAATACAGACAAAGTTCGAAAAATTTTCTGAATGATAGTATTTGTGCGTCAGGTTAGATTTATTGTTGTTATATTTAGAGACAACATGAAGATATTATTAATCATCAAAATTATTCTGGTACTACAATTGTTTATGCTTGAAATATACTTTGAAAATTTCAGCCATTTTGAACACTTAGTTATTGGTTGAGAGCCATTTATTTCAGTCGAATTACTTATTTTGATTATAAGTACATACTTTTGCCAAATAAGTATTTTCTGATAGCATCAGCTTTTATGGTATGACTAGCGAATGAAAGTTGACGTTTAGATTATTTAATAGATGTGGTTTCTTTTGAAAATATTTCCCTATATTTGATTTAAAAGGAACCTGACCCTCATGTATTCCGTTACAGAAAATTAGAATTGTACTCAGTACCAGGAGGCATTTAAAATGACTTAGGAACAGGTTTCAGGGATGTATTTAAAAAATTTAATACCGCAAATTCTAGTTCGTTCGTCTCAGGTGTAAGCAACCCTCGAGTCGGAATTACTGTTAGAGGAAATTAAAATAATCCTATTTCATAGAATTGCCAAACTAAATAGTTTAAAGATCAAAATATTTTGTTATAATCACCATAAACGAAAAATGTTTAAAATATTTTAAACGCACCTCTGTTTTGATATTCAGTTACCCTAGTCGGCCATCTATTTCTAACGAGACATAGTAATGTATTTCTGTGCTTTCCTAGTCCAGTATTTAAATGGGTTCATGCAAAATTTCATACCTGCATATTTCGTAAAATTCTATTCTTCTGTAGGGTTTCAAAAGAAACCACTAAAATAAAATTAATTAATCGTTAATTTTCATTCGCTAGTCATACCATATTGACAATTAATACGGATATAAGTTCTTACTTATAAAATTGACAGTATATAAGCATTTACTTGTTTTTATTAATACCATCCAAGAACTTACTTAAAATGATTACCAAATATTGAAAGCTTTTGCTAGTAAAATTTATTTGCAAATTATGCTAATCTTTAATTTCCATATCCTATAAAGTTACGTACTAATCGATATGTTGGCCTTGTTGTATTAATATGTAAATATTTAAAACTAAATAAAAATAAAGTAATTTATTACATGTCGATGTCTATTTTTGAGATGTAATCATTATATTTAATAAGTATTACCAATTATAAAAACACTTGTCATTTTATTAAAAGACAAAATTCTAAG
This sequence comes from Harpalus rubripes, assembly GCA_963082715.1. Taxonomy (NCBI): domain Eukaryota; kingdom Metazoa; phylum Arthropoda; class Insecta; order Coleoptera; family Carabidae; genus Harpalus; species Harpalus rubripes. The sequence goes on along the minus strand of OY720462.1, from coordinate 42,927,798 downwards.
AATATTTCACATACTTTTAAGTTTTTTCTGACGTTTGCATGCGGTACGCATCAGTGACGATAAAACGGAATATATTTATTTTTAAAAGAAAATTATAATAATTAGTATTTGATTCACAAAATTATAATAGTAAATTAGGAGATGATTCACATATACTTCCATTTTAAACCACAAATCACAGAAATATGACATTCATTCAAATCTGGTATTCTGAACTTTTCGAGAAAAGAGCCCAAAAATATACTATGGGAAGAGCTGGGGAAGTTTAGGGATATTCATGTTTCGTGGAACAAATGGTATATGGCCTAATTCACAAAGATAGTTATATAAAATACATAATACAAGAACACTTTGTCGTAAAACGATTTAGCAATTACATCTATAAACCAACAATGGGGACCTTTAGTTTGCGGTTACATACCCCTAATACATCATACAAACAGGCAAGGACAGGGTCGGTCCCTTTACATTAAGAATTATTTGAAAGAAAATATTTCACGATATTTTTATATAAGATTTAAATGTTATTACAAAAATAAGTATAACAAACGATAAATTTTAAAATTTATGCAGTACATGCTCACATTGAAATGGCTGTTTAATTTTAAATGTGAAAAATGAATGAAAATAAACTTCAAAAAATTGAATTTAGATCTTTTCGGCAGAGAATCTGAAAATTTGTTCAATATAAGGAATTAAAATATTTAAGTTTGGAATAAATGTAAACGTAAACCCTTCATCTTGTAACATGAGACCTTCGGGCATACTGACTCAGTATGCTTGCAGCGTGAAACCATCTAATTCACGAATTAAACGACACTTGCTCAGTTTGAATATCTCTGTAAATACTTTGTTTAAAAATGTATATAATTATTATGGGCATGTAGGTATATATTAGTTTATAAATAGTTTACCTTTGCTGTCGTCCCTCTATTTCCATACAAAATTTTCAAAAAAAAAAAAAAAATACCAACGATTGTTCAATACTAACAACGAGAGAGTTGTTAAATTTTAGCAACTTGATGTAATAGTGAATTGGGATTTTGAACTTAGCAACTGACATTGAAATTAACAACTGAAAATGGTTGTTAATTATAACAATTTTGCTTAGAAAATTAGGCCGATTGTATGACTAGCGAATGAAAGTTAACGTTTAGATTATTTAATAGATGTGGCTTCTTTTGAAAACATTTCCCTATGTTTGATTTTAAAGGAAACTGACCCTTATGTATTCCGTTTCAGAAGATTAGAATTGTACTCAATGCCAGAAGGCATTTAAAATGACCTTAGCAACAGGATTCAGGGACGTATTTAAAAAATTTAAACCGCAAATTCTAGTTCGTTCGTCTCAGGTGTAAGCAACCCTCCAGTTGGAATTACTGTTAGAGGAAATTAAAAATAATCCTATTGTCAAACTAAATAGTTTAAAGATCAAAATATTTTGTTATAATCAACATAATATGATATTCAGTTACCCTAGTCGGCCATTTATTTTCAACCAGACATAGTAATGTATTTCTGTGCTTTCCTAGTTCAGTATTTAAATAGGTTCATGCAAAAATATCATACCTAAATATTTCGTACAATTCTTTTCTTCTCTAGGGTTTCAAAAGAAACCACATCTATAAAATAATTTAAACGTGAATAAGTGTTGACGAGTATTGGGAAGCTATAGTGTACAAGATATACTCAAATTTTTTGACTCTGTCGGGTCTAGTAATAAAACTATAGCAGCATACAAAAATAGCATTTATGTTCAAGGAACAGTGAGATTATTTTACTATACTCTAGGACTCACAGTAGGTGGCGAACCCAAGAATTTCAACAGAGCGGCGTTGATATCCAATGTTATAATACAAGTAGTATTAGTAGGCAATATGCCGCATTGTCATAATTAGTTTTATTGCTGGACCCGACAGAGTCAAAATTTTTGAGTATAGTATCGGCGAGTCGGGAAGTTACTGGTATACCGGGATAACTGTGGAAGTGTATACTCTCTAGTATTGAAGAGTATTGGGAAGCTAGATGTACGGGGACAGTAACGGCAAGTGGAAGTGGATATTCGGCAGTGGTGTTGAAGGATTGTGGCATACGGACAGTCCGTGATACTGAGTCTGTGAAAGAGAGAGAGAGAGAGTTACGTAAATAGACAGATAGTATTAAAACAAAAGAAACAAAAGAAATAATATGTAATTAAATATTGTCATATGTTAATTTGTATGTTTACGTTCTTCATTTTCACTCATTTATTATTCAGGTCTGAATCACTTTTCTAATTTCGTTTTCAATATGGTCCAAGCCTACTATACGGTCCATATAAAAATATCAAAACTAATTGAACTGAATAAAATTTCAGATCTAAATTAGGAAATTAGAAATGAAAATAAAAACTAATTATGTTCTCATTTGTTTCATTGCCACAATAATTATTTTTACCGTATAAAATTAATAATTGTTGCATTTTTGCTGTTTAAAACAAATGAATATCAATAAATTGTACATCGTTGGAAAGCTAAAAAAATTCTTTCAATGATGTAACATTCCAATATGGCGTCCGCATATAAAAATCATAACTTTGACCTCATAACTCGAAATCTAGCAGTGATAAAAAATTTGAGCATAGTCGTTTGAAAGAAAATAAAAAAATGTCCTAAAGAAGTATAAACCAAAATTACATATTGTTTCACATTTAAAAGTTATTTGTTAAAATAAAAATCAGCAAAATTTGATGTTTTGCATTTATCTAGTGACATGTGAAATTTTCGGGAAAAACAAATACATCTTTAAAATGGCCTACTAACGGGACAACTTTGCCCAAATTTAATCGACTTCGTATCTCTTATAGTTTCCGAGATCACAATGGTGCGCCTCGAAAAACGGACACCCTGTATTACGCATCAGACAAAATACTTAATAAATATCTACAATAAAGTACCTACAATATTATATTTATTCTTACTTTACCTTCGTAAGATCACTTCTCTTTACCGTACCAACCATTTTAGCTTCCTATAATTCTATCTTCAAAATCTATTTCTGATGCAAATCTATAAATTAATAATCCGTCACTACTGTCACTCGTTTTAAATATCTAACCATAGTACAAATTTATGGCATTTTACATATATTCCTATATGTCAGGCTGCCATTTTTAAATATTTTAAAGAAAATGACCGGTAATATTAAAGATATTGTGCTTAAGTTTAAGTAATGATTACTTGAAACTTATGTTTTAAATCTATTTTTAGGAGCAATACGCTACTTGCGTGTTATTGAAACTATGCTATCTATCACTAAATACCTAAAGTAAAGTTGAAAACGTACGGAAAAATATAAATTTTATTTTATAAAAATTATGTGGTTTTTAATAAATTAAGAAAGAAGATTTTCTTTGACGTCATTATTTTGAACTGGAGAAAGGGATGCATATTTACGAATGTAACCTGTAGATGGCGAGCGAGTGCGAGTTTTAATTTGATTTTGACATTAGTTCATTTTTCTGTCACTGTCTCTCTTCTTTATTATTTACAAGTTACGTTGTTTCTGTTACTTTTATTACGTATTTCGATTTGTTAAGCAGGATTTTGAACGATTTTAACTTAGCTTATACTCGTACAAGTTTAAAATGAAAACGAAAATATTAACGGCGTGAATAAATTGTAATATTGACTGCCAGTCCGAAACTTTATTTATTCCATCCCCAACACAGTCGAACATAATTTTTTGAAAATATTAACCTCCAAACTATTATTCAAACGTCAAACAGTTGATCTGTCATGTTTAAATTACCCGCACATGCCGTTGCTATTGGACGTACCGATGTTATTGCTTTACGGCCATTCTTTGGTTCAGCGTAATTCTACGTCATACATGGCGGTAATTTAAATATTAAAATTTTTTTTTCTGACCAATTAATGAAAATTTTGCTAAAAGAATTTTGCAAAAACATTAGTGAAGATCATAAATCTTTTAGAAAGGCATTATTTAGAAAGAAACATAATTTTCAAATGAATTATTCTAATTTTTTCAGTTAAAATGTGTCCATAAACCATAAATATCTCATGTTGCACGCCTATGCAAACGAAATGCAATGAAGTTATCTGCAAGTAATATTATATCAGACGGCTCACAAATGACCTTGAATAGTCATCTTTCGTGAATAATAGTTTAGCAAGTTTTTATCGTCTTTTTAAAAATAATTAATAACAAATCAGATGTGGCCAGCACATAACCCCTCGCCAGATATTTTACCTGGTTGTACCTACGCATAAAACGAAAAATATTTTTAAATACAAATACATATATTCATGTCTCACTACAAAATAATTCTCACATATATTTGCAAAATCTATGGGATATTTTAATATAAATTATGTACAATACATACGTTTTCTTTATATTCAATATCCTGAAATTTTATTTTTCTACTTTCCTTTTCTTTTTCTTTATATTGGTCATTTTTTCGCAAATTCCTTTTGTATTCTTTTTTACGTATATTCTTTTGCGTTGTTGACTTTTTTTTATTTTCATAATCTTCATAATGATGTACATATATTTTTGACAATGGCATACAAATATTTTTGACAGTGACATTTATGTGTCAATTACAAACATTTGAATTTCTTGCCTTGAAGTAGTTTGATCTGAGAATTTTTACATCAAATTATTTTATATGCATTTCTTTATCTCTAAATCTATAGAAGAGAATAATGAATTTATATTTATCGAATAAAGAATTTCACGTTGTTTAATATAAGTATTTATATAAATTTTCGATAAATAATATTTAGATGATTTTTTTCGTGTAGCTACTACTTCCGGTTGTCCAATTGTTACCAAAACTGACTCGACTCTTCCCATTATTGTTAGATTGAGGAATCCGTAGTTAAAATGTGTTAAGTCTTATAGTATTTGAGAAATCGTGGATCCAACATTCACACATCCACACACACATACGGACATCATCGTAAAAATGTTATAATTGGACTTTAGGGACCTTAAAACGTGCTTATTCACTAAAGTCTGGATTTGCGATTTTTAGCGAGAGGTAAAAACTGGCACGCAAGTAGCCCATTATTAAATGATGACATGAGTGATATGCAATATTTATTTTCCTCAAGTTCAGCGGACAGTACTTCGGATTTTCTAAAAGACAGTTCTACAGCATTTGTTTTTTTTTTACTTCAAAAAATCTCAACTCAGCTCATGTTAAACCCATCTCACTTTGAGCTGAAGAAAAGTGAAGCAAATGATAAGACGCGACTATTGTCTGCCGTTATGTAGATTAGCCGTCCGTAAATTAAATAAAAATTATATTGTATATTTCTCTTATAACAATAACGGAAATTTATAAAAGTATTGAATGTCTTAATAATTAGTAACTAATTAAAACGTAAAAATAATTCTCGGAACACGAGTTTGTGGTTATAGCGGTTAGAAATCATTGAAAAAAGGTTAAACTAATCACCGGAAAATAATTTCTGTTCATATTGAATTACTTTCTATTAAATTTACAGGGGTGAATAGTTTTTTGCCCTTACTCGTAATCATGATATGGTTTACTGGGTATCAACAGGGTTATTATTGGTGAAAAAACCTCGATTGGCAGCCGTAAAATTGTAAATTGTCATCACGCTTTCTACTTTTTTATGTTTTATATACAAGTTGAATAATATTTGAATAATTGCACTAGGTTCATTTTTAATTTTCATTGTAAATTAACTAATCTTTATCCATATAAATAAGATCACAATTTATTAGTTATTTACGTTAAGGGCTGGGAAGTGAGTTAGTAGGTACGTTTTTGGATTTATTTTACATTTTTCAGGTATTAAACACATGAAATTAAAAATTATAACTTTTTAACAGTTCGAAATTAAAATAAGTCAAAACATTAGTCTTGTTAAAGTGACATTGTTCTTGTCAAAGTGACATGCGCACACATATCAGCTGATTTCAGGCACTTCAAGGTTGCGTCGCGTGTCTGCTCGCGCCCTATTCTTTTGGTGATGTTTGTGATTTGTCGAGTGCAATAGGGGACTACAGCGCAATTGATTTAAGTGAAATTATGAAAAAATATTGAAAGTGTATGCTTCATAATAAATATTAATAAGGAAATGAAACGATATAATTGAAATACTTAGAAAATAAGGGGATTTTTGTTATAGCAGCTCGTCACTCATATGAATTTTGTATATATTATTTTGATTGGCGACTCAAAGACGGCATAGAAATATATAACGAATACCCAGTTAGGGGAGGAGCCTAGTAACAATGGAAGTAGAGAAATTCAAATAGCGGAGGAATGGCTATCAGTCCAGTACTGCAATTCTCAAACAGTTTTTATTTATAAATATTTTACATTAAACTTAATAATTTAAATACATTTCCAATTATAAATCATGTAGACTTGTACTGTATAATAATATTCATTTATTTTTTATAAATATAATGTAGAAATAGCATATATTTCAAGAACATTTAGGTCCACGAAGAAAATAGTTTGATATAAAAACTTATATTCGTGACGTCACATCTATATTTTCAAATTTCGGAGGTCTATGTAACTCGCTTATTAATAGGAATTTTATCACCGGATTTTCACCGATAGTCTTAGTTTTACTTATACGTTCAGATGAAATTATATTTAAAAAATCTGGTGTGGCCAACACAATACCTCCGCCATTTACAGCTCGAGTCACAAAAAAGATTAAATTAATCCTTATTTTTGGATTAGCGAATTTTACTCTAATTTTGACAGTTTATATCTTAAAATATAGTCTAATCTAATCCAAGTTACTACCTTTTTTTAAACCCATCAACAGGATTACATCCCAATTACAAAGTGGGTTCACATTCACACACATCCATGCCTTACTGGGATTCGAACCCAGAGCCCCGACGGCACTCAAGACATGAGGCGTTGCTCTAATCATTGAACCACCAAAGCTATAATAAAATGAAGATTAAATTTTAAATATCGGGATAGAATAGAATTCGCTAATCCAAAAATGAGAATTAGCTTAAACATTTTTGTAAATCGTTAATTTTTATTAATCTAAATACATACCTACATATTTACTTCTGCTGAATCGAATTCCTTTTCTATTGTTCTATTTACTTTTTTCTTTTTAAAACGTTACTAATATTATTTTGAAATGATTAGTTCTTTGATAGTGACATTTATCTGTCAGTTACATACATTTGCATAATTGCGTTTTGTTTGTTTAAAGCGTTGGCTCTGGGATTTAAATTATAGATAATTTTATAAATTTATCCATAAAATATATAGAAAAAGTATTAATGATTATCTATAGAAAATTTAATAATATTTAATTTTTATAATAACATTAATCTCGATAAAATAACATTTAAAGGTATTTTTCAAAGAAAAACTATTTTGAGCTTCTAGTAAAGTACCATTTCCGGTTATCCGATTTTCACCAAAATCTAATGGGCTCTTTCCATTACAAAAAAAGTTCGAAATACAAGGTTTCAACATTTTTTGAATGATAGTATTTGAGTTAGAGTTGAGGATCCACATACACATACACACAGACATCATCGTGAAAATGTTAAAATTGGATTCTAGGGACCTTAAAACGTGGTCATTTACCAAAATCTCGATATGCGATTTTTAGCATGGTCCCTATATACCTCCCTTACTAAGGGTAGCGGGAGGTAAAAATGGTGGAACCCCCTATTTCTTCAAAATGTAGCGAGGCAACGGTGAAGCTTGTTCCCACTAAATTGAAAAAGAATAGTAATCACAATCACTTACCGATCAGTAACCTTGAAACCCAATCGATAAACATTAAAAACAAAACAATTCTGGAAAACCGATAATACTGTAACATGAGACGCCCGCCGTCGCCGCCACTGTAAACGAGTGTCTATTTATAGCGGTGACGTAATCGCGCTAGTAGCCGGGCGACGTAAGCGAACAGGTCGCGACATGTTTAATTACTTCCGGTCGCCTGAACCTTTTGTGTTCATTGTTATTATGTGTTCGAATATTCTAGACTGTTATAGAAAATAATGGCAGCTATATATAAGGGACGTAGCTATGCTCGACAGTTAGTTCAGTTGAGTCCCTGATCACACAACATTAGTTGTGTGATCGGGGGTTGACTTACAGTTAGTTAGTTACATGGAGAGACATAGAGATGTTCATATAGAGTGTTAGTGAGTTTGAGAAGCACAGCAGTATCGTGGTGAGCGTATGCAGTTGGTGTCGAGTAGGTACTCGGGAAGTTACTGGTATATTGGGATAGATGTGGATGTGAATACTCGGTAGTGTTGACGAGTATTAGGAAGCTATAGTGTACGAGGACAGTAACGGCGAGTCTGGAAGTTACTGGTATATTGGGATAGCTGTGAAAGTGAATACTCGGCAGTGTGGACGATTATTGTGAAGCTAGGTATACAAGGACAGTAACAGCGAGTTGGAGTGGATACTCGGCATTGGTGTTGAAGAATTGTGGCATACAGATAGTTGGTGGTACTGAGGCTGTGGAAGAGAAAGAGTTACATAAATAAACAGACAGTGAGGTGAAAGGTGTGACTTCTGTCCGAGCAGTTGAATATACAGACGCTGTTGAGTCAGTTGAGTATACAGACGCTGTGGAGGTCGGTAGGCGGACAGTTGAACATGATATAAGTATATAGTGATATAAATATAGTGATATAAATATCGCGTAAACAGTCTACAAGAGTCTGCAACAGACCGGCAGTCTAAGATTGGAACGCGTAGTGAAATAAATAATTTGTAATATCGTGGAAATAAATAGTAGTGTTAATTCGTTAAATAAATAGTGTTAGTTTATATAGTTAATTATAGTTTTAATCTTAATTAGTTTTTAATAATTGTTTAATATAATTAATAGTAACTTTCCTTATAGTTTAATAAACACTTAATTTTACATTAGTAATAATTGTCTAATATTTACACTTCACCCAGATAAATAAAAACGTTACAATACGAATCGTAGCAATAAATTTACAGTAAATAGCCTAATCTAAAAGTTTCTGAAGCCAATTTGGTATAATCTTGTTACCTTACGTATAAATTGACCGAGAAATTGACTTTCAATTCAAACGTCTATTATTTAATATTTACAAATTTATTTGTAAAAATTTAAAGTATGTATCATCTAGGTAATCCATACTCATATTCATTCCGTAAAAGGAAATAAGACTTTCATAATAATTTGTGCAGTATGGTAATGGTATGACTGACTGACATTGGCTTTGGGTGTTCTGTGGATGTGAAAGGAACACGTGTAATTCTGCCTTTAACCGGATTAAGTTAATTGAGCACATTAAATTTACAGTAATATATATGCACTTATTTGCTCCCCTAATTATTTTAGAGCAAAGTTGTATTTAGATTTTTGCTACAGAAAAAAATATTGCATCCGAATATGCTATTGTTTATAATTTTCCAATTTCCGGGACTGTAAAAATAGTCGAAAACAATAACATTTTTGCAAAAATCATTGATGCCATGGAACAAAATTTAAACAAAAGCGAAAACATCTGCCATAGATTCTTCACGTTTAAACTTTAAAGAAATCTTAAATTTCGTTCAGGTCAGATTACATTGTTGTAATCAATTATTACATTGTTGTCATCAACTTCAATAAAAGTGTTTTCATTTTCCTCGTTTTGAAAATAAGTTTAATAAACGTCAAGAAACTATGACAGATGATTGCGTTTTTGTTTAAATTTTTGTTTCATGGCATCAATGATGTTTGCAAAAATGTTATTATTGTATTCGGCTATTTTTACGTTTCCGGAAATTGAAAATTTATATTCAGTAGAGTGTTCGGATGCATTATTTTTTTCTGCAGCAAAAATTTAAATACAGTTTTGCTCTAAAATAATTAGGGGAGCAAATAACTGCACATTAAGATTTTACCATTGAAACTCCTATGCTGCGTCGTCCAAGTCACCATCCTGTATATATATATATATATATATATATATATATATATATATATATATATATATATATATATATATATATGTATATATATATATATATATATATATATATATATATATATATATATATGTATATATGTATATATATATATATATATATATATATATATATATATATATATATATATATATATACTATTATTCACGAAAGATGACTATTCAAGGTCATTTGTGAGCCGTCTGATATAATATTACTTGAAGATAACTTCATTGCATTTCGTTTGCATAGGCGTGCAACATGAAATATTTATGGACACATTTTAACTGAAAAAATAAGGGTAATTCATCTGAAAATTCTGTTTCTAAATAATGCCCTTCTGAAAAATGTATGTTCTTCACTTATGATTTTGTAAAATACAAAAACATAGATTTAACTCATAAACCAAGGAATAATAATTTGATTTAAATGTAAACGCCACTTGGGTAAATATTAGCACAGAGGGCAGTGTAGTAGATAATTAGGTGTCTGTAATTTTACGACGTATGTCATTATTATTTATAGTGTGTTAGAAAATAATGCCACTATTTACATATATCTGTCACACCACATAAATTAAATAGACATAGTTCAAATAATTTTTCTCTTTCTAATACAAAATGTTGCTAAGCTATTGCTATAAAGTGATGTGTATTCTTTCTTCGAACAAATGACCTTGAATAGTCATCTTTCGTGAATAATAGTGTATATATATATATATATATATATATATATATATATATATATATATATATATATATATATATATATATATATATAGGGCGTCACAACTCGCGCCCCAGAGCGAATGAGGAAACACGAGACTGCACTCGGACGTGTAATTTTGAAGAAAAAAAAATCTAGCTTAAAAGATATTCGAGAAAAGACGTCTTAAAATTGACCAATCAGAGACCTACACCATTAACGTGTGTTTGCCGTAATTTTACTTTACTATGGTTTTATACAAATTAAATCTTCTTTAAAATGTGTGGGCGACTGTAGTTTTCGAAAAATTTCGTGTCTAATTAAATTTGACAAGGTGAATAAAAAAAGGCAAATTCTTACCATGTATTCAGCCGCTGATTACTTAGAAGTGATTATAATTTTCGGAGAATGTGGACGTAACGCCAGAGAGGCAGCACGAGTCTATTCGGAACGTTTTCCGGGTAGAAATCATGCTAACCTAAATTTGTTGACAATGAAAAGTCAACTCTAAAGTGTCAAAATTACAGTAAGTCAAACAAATATTGTAATTCACTAGTAGCATTTTTAAAACCTAGCAACCAGTTTTATTTTGTAATAATATCATCACACCTCAAGATATCCTTCCGGGATTGGTGGATTAAAAAGTCTTGTAACTCCGTTATGCAAGCAGCCGCAAATTATTTTCTTCTATATGTTGGCAACCTATTGTCGTCGGCAAGTGTCAGTTTCGTCTGGGGCGCGAGTTGTGAGGCACCCTGTATATATATATATATATATATATATATATATATATATATATATATATATATATATATATATATATATATATATATATATATACAACGGGTGTCACAATTAACTGATTTTCCATGTTAATCTCCCATGTGTCGGTTGACCTCAGACACCCGGTAGGTATATATATATATATATATATATATATATATATATATATATATATATATATATATATATATATATATATATATATATATATATATATATATATACGGTTCCAGAAATTGAAAAATTATAAACAGTAGCACATTCGGATGCAGTATTATTTTCTTTAGCAAAAACCTAAATACAATTTTGCTCCCCTAATTATTTTAGAGCAAAATTGTATAGGTTTTTGCTACAGAAAAAAATACTGCATTTGAATATGCTACTGTTTATAATTTTTCAATTTCTGGAACTGTAAAAATAGTCGGACATAATAACATTTTTGCAAAAAATGTTGATGCCATCCCACGTAATAATTTTTATAAAAATTGTACCTGCGACATAATAAAATTATATAAAAAGATAATTTGTATAAAAATAAGTGTTAATGACATTAAACAATCAAATTAAATTCACGGTAAATAATCTTAAACTTTATCTCAATCTTGTGGTCAATTGAACAATAATTCAAGTAGAACATGAAATTAAAAAAGTGTATTATAAAACAATAGGTTCTAATCGTAATAAAAACAAAGCGACAAAGAATAGAATAGTAAAAAATGGAAATAATAATAGATTTAATTTTTTCCATTCATTATAAATTCAAACAAGTGTTCATTTGGGTAATTTAAACATGACAGATCATCTCTTTGATGTTTGAATAATAGTTTGGCGGTTAATATTTTCGTTTGTCATTTTAATCTTGTACAAGTATAAGCTAAGTTAAAATCCTTCAAAATCATGCTTAACAAATCGAAATACGTAATAAAAGTAATGGAAACGAAACCACGCAAATTGTAAATAATAAAGAAGAGAGACAGCGACAGAAGAATGAACCAATCTCAAAATCATATTAAAACTCGCATTCGGTCGCCAACTAAAAGTTACATTCTTAAATATGCATCCCTTTCTCCAGTTCAAAATAATGACATCAAAGAAAATCTTCTTTCTTAATTTATTTAAAAACATATTTTTTTTACCTCTCGCTAAGAGAGGTATTGTATTCATGCTAAAAATCGCATATCCAGATTTTAATGAATAAGCACGTTTTAAGGTCCCTAGTATCCGATTATAACATTTTTACGATGATGTCCGTATGTGTGTGTGTGTGTGTGGATGTGTGTGTGTGTGTGTGTGTGTGTGTGTGTGTGTGTGTGTGTGTGTGTGTGTGTGTGTGTGTGTGTGTATGTTGGATTCACTATATCTCAAATACTATGAGACTTAAGACATTTTTAACTACGGATTCTTCAATCTAACAATAATGGGAAGAGTCCAGTCAGTTTTGGTAACAATTGGACAACCGGAAATAGTAGTTACAAGAAAAAAATCGTCTAAATATTATTTATCGAAAATTTATGTAAATACTTATATTAAAGAACGTTAAATTCTTTATTCGATAAATATAAATTCATTATTATATCTTCTATAGATTTAGAGATAAAGAAAGGCATATAAAATAATTTATGTAAAAAATCTCAGATCAAACTACTACAAGGCAAGAAATTCAAATGTTTGTAATTGACACATAAATGTCACTGTCAAAAATATTTGTATGCCTCTGTCAAAAATATTTGTATATTATTATGAAGATTATAAAAATAAAAAAAGTCAACAACGCAAAAGAATATACGTAAAAAAGAATATAAAAGGAATTTGCGAAAAAATGACGAATATAAAGAAAAAGAAAAGGAAAATAGAAAAAGAAAATTTCAGGATATTGAATATAAAGAAAATGTAAGTATTGTACATAATTTATTTTAAAATATCCCATAGATTTTGCAAATATGTGAGAATTATTTTGTAGTGAGACATGAATATATATATTTGTATTTAAAAATATTTTTCGTTTTATGCGTACAACCAGGTAAAATATCTGGCGATCTGGCGAGAGGTTATGTGTTGGCCACATCAGATTTTTTAATAAAATTTATATTTTTACATACGTTTTCAACTTTACTTTAGTTATTTAGTAATAGATATCAGATTTTCGCAAGTAGCCTATTGCACGCAATTGTTAATACTTATTTCCGTAGAATAAAATATTGAGAACTATTCAGGTCACGTGACTATCAGATTGTTTTTATCACTCTGTATATGCGTTTATGCTGTTTATACCTGAAGTTGTGGTACAGCATGTATAAAACATTTTATAATATAGTGTTCTTTTTCTTTTACTTATCGAATAGATTATATATTTTATATGTTTATTTATTTATCAAAAATTACTGACAGAACTTTTCAAATACATTAGTATAAGTTAAATGTTGATTTTTAATATAATTATTTTCATATTCTTCAATAATTTCATCTCGAAATCTATTTCTCCTTAACTCATTCAACATTGCCAATCGCTGCAGCATTCGATAGTTGTATATAACTCTTCGCGCTGCATTTATAAATCTGCATAAAATTGTATATCTTCTAAACCATGGTTCGAAATAACAATGTTTATTATTTATGTCGTATGTATCAGTATAGTAACGTTCATGTCGTTTTCGAATTGCTATACCTTTTTCTACAAAAAATAAATATATAACATACATAATGGCACATAAGTTTCAGGAAAGTATTTTCATCTACCACATCCATTCAGAAAATTTCCAAAAACTTATTAGTTGTAAACTTCAAATAGATTTTTATTTACCTCTGTAATCTATTGGTTCGACATCTGAACTAATAATAGTAACAAGAGATGGACGCTGAATTTCAAGCTCTTCCTTTTCTACTTCTTTTTCAACTTCTTCAGCTTTCTTCTTTTTTTTCTTACCACCTTTCTTGCCGCTCTTCTTGTCACTCTTCTTATCACTCTTTTTGTCACTCTTCTTGTCACTCTTCTTGCCACTTTTCTTGTCGCTTCTCTTGTCTTTCTTTCCACCTTTCTTTTTGCCTTTCTTTTCTCCTTTCTTTTTACCTTTCTTTTCTTTTTTTTCTCCTTTTTTGTCCAAATCTGGACTCTCCATATTCTCATATTCTTCTTCCACTTCTTCTTCCTCCACTTCTTCTTCCAACTTCATTGTATACACTTCACCTAATTTTGTTTTAGTATTCTTCATTGCTTTCAAATTTGCATCCAGTATTTCTTTTCCTATAAATTCAAATGTAATATGTATAGCCCGTGCCAAACGTCATGAGCTGTTGCCCGGAAAGCAAAACTCTTCTTTATTTTTCTCTCTTTCCTATTGCCTGTTTCTCGAGCTGTCTCTCTTTTTGATTTGCGCATTTCATAGCTCATGATATTTGGCACAACCTATACTTGTATCTATGTATTAAATTACCAAGTCATTAAGACCTCTGGCATGTTTACAAAATCTTAAAAGGGCTGTTAGGACCTCTGAAATGGTTTACATGTTGAGTAATAGTTATTTCTCTTTATTCTCTTATATTGTTCCATTTAAGCCATTCAGCAGATGGCGCTCACATACGCGCCAGTTTTATATAACCGAAATTACATTGAGTAAACTTTCTTGTCTCAAATTTCAACCAATTAGAGAGGTCAAAATTATTCCCTATTCTCTGCAATACTGAATGGCTTAAATAAAACAAGATATACACGGTTTCGTGTTTCAGTTTTGTGGCATTGAAAATTCTAAATAATATTGGCGTCAGTCGGGATCAAACCTGGACCTCTAGATTCGCGACCAAACACTCAGGCACACGGCCACGAGACCCATAGAGTTAGAAAAGTATTCGACCTTTGACCGGGGAAAAAATTGGCATACCTGAAGTGTTGAAAACCTAATCATCTTCAAAATAGTCTCCTTGGGACTCCACACACTTCTCCCAGCGGTGCCGCCATTGTTGGAAACATTCCGAGAAAGCCTCTTTCGGAATGGAGTTTAGCACGGCTATTGTTGCAGCAATAATGCCCGCTCTTGTCTGAAATCGCGTTCCTTTCAATGGCCTCTTGAGTTTGGGAAACAGCCAGAAGTCGCAGGGGGCCATATCAGGAGATAAGGAGCCTGTTGAACCACAGGAGTCTTAGGCTCTGCCAAAAGTCTGAATCAAGTGCGAGAAATGTGTTGGAGCATTGTCGTGATGGAGGCGCCAATTTCCTGTTGACCACAACTCCGGTTTCTTGCACCGCACAGCATCACGTAGGCGACGGAGGACATCCCTATAGTACTCTTTGGTGATTGTTTGACCCTGTGGTGCGTACTCGTGGTGTACCCCATCGCGGGATTCAAAGAATTGTACCACTCCTTAATCTGTGTGATGCCCATAGCATCGTCAACGAAAGCCGTCTGAATCTTCCGAATGGTTTCCACTTGGCAAAATTTGATGCAATAGCGCTGCTCCAGCCGTTCCTTCATTTTCCGTGCAATGAAAAACTGGGGAGAGCACTACACACCTCTATACTATATTAAAAGAAGTAGTCTCCTGTGGATCCCAATCCCACTACTGCGACCTCTAGATCTATTGTACCCTCCAGATTTATTCCTATTCTAGGAGTCCTGTTTGTTTAATAAACTCCAGGGTTTTCTTTAGATCTAAATCTTTTAGCGTATCCTACTGGATCTTTTCTGCCCCCAGGATATTATATCTGCTGCTCGTAAAGGCTTCACAGTGACATATAAGGTGCTGATGAATTTCTTCCTCTTCATCACATCCCCTGCATGTTGGTTCTTGTTTTAGTCCCATCGTGTATAGGTGTTTGTTTAGTAGACAGTGTCCTGTTAGGATTCCTGTGATTAATCTAACGTCTTGTTTGCTCATTAGGAGTAAACGTTCCGTTCTTTTCTTGGCTGGTTCATTTAGGAAGAGCTTTGAGTGTCTCTGTTCTTGTGCCATTGATTCAGCAATGTTTTTATTTCCAGCTTAACTGTCTCCGCTGAAATTCCGAAAGCCGGTTCTGGTCCTGTGAAAGGAAAACTTGTCCCCTTCTTAGCCAGACTGTCTGCTACCTGTTTTTCTTCGATCTCTGAATGCCCGGGTACCGATATTAATTTCAATTTGTTCCTCGCTCCTAGTGCATTTAATCTGTGGATGCACTCTAGAACAAGTCCAGATTCTAGTGTTTTTAGTGCGGCTTGGCTGTCTGTAACTATAGAGATTCTTCTGTTGCTAAAGTGGATCTTTAGTAGTAATTTGGCGCTGGTTAAAATTGCGTACAATTCTGCATGGAATACTGTCGTATAAGTCCCAAGTCCAATCGGCTGATTATTCCTCAGTCCTTTAGCTCCATGTATTCCTGCTCCGATTCCATTTGGTGTTTTGGATCCGTTTGTATACATGGCTATGTCATCTTTTTCCACCGGACTATTTACATGTTACACACCTCACTCAAATGCTGCTTGCCAGCAACAGACACTATCGACAGGCGGGAAAAAAATCACGCATGCGCACGAAGGTTCAAGGTCGGCACATGCATGCGCGCTTGATTCAAATCCATCAGTTTTTTTTTTTTTTTTAAATTAGGTCGGATACTTTTCTAATCTAGCGAACTAAAGTCAGAAATCTTAAAGCCGAGCGGAGAATGGTCCGCCATCTTATACTGGTCCATTACTGATTCGTTGTTTGTTTTTGCTTGCGTCGTCGTATTTTGAATTTATTCCTTAAACTTTTGTGTTTAAATATCTTTTTGGGCATATTTAGTAAATTTGAATAATAAATATTCCAGTGTACTTTGTATTGGGCTGCAGTAATGAAACAGTCGTCACTAGGCATCAAAGTCATTGCCCACAAACATGCTTCACGCTCCCTCTATTCGTTTACTCGTATATATAGACCAGAAAAGTAGGGTTAGAATTTGATTTTAGCGCAAGTTCATAGTTTGAATTCCCCAGTATAGGTGTCTTATGGAAGTGTGATTTTACTGACAAAAAAAAGATATTTTGTAAAAGAAATTAAGCAGCTCTTGTTAAGAATTCGAAAGTTTGTTTATTCAGTAACAGATTGCAACAGTTTAAAACTCTTGAAAAGGTAGAGTAAGAAACTTATTAGAAATTAATATGCTACGTATAAGTTAAAATGCCGTGTGTCGTTGATAGTCCCTCATCCGCCCGTAAATAGGTCAAGTTCAACACAAGCTATGGTACGTATGATTGCGTACCGATGTTGTAGGACCAATCGAGACATGCGTTCATTGAATTTTTGTAGTGTTGTATTTTTATTTAAATAATTATAAACTGTGCACAGTTCAAGTGAATATTATTATACGAATCTGGAGATAAAGGATCGGTCTAGGTGCTACATATAATGCTTTGCATAAGAGATTTACTTTTATGAGATTTCTCGGCCTTTAAAGTTAAGCAAAAATTTCCTTGATTAGAATACACGGAAATTAAAATCATGTTCACAGCGTTATGAACTGAGTTCGAATTTGGCTCCTAAATTTGACCGTTACACTTTTCTGGTCTATTCTTAACTCTATGACGAGACTCCATATACAAATTAATGACTATTATTATTATTTTACCTTTTGCTTTAAGCTCCTCGCTTTTGACTTTGTATAAGTCGTAATTTTCATTTCTGTACCTATTATTAGGCCCTATTTGTTCATATTGAGATTTTTCGATGTATGGTCCTCTCACAAGTTCTCTATGAATGTCCCGATGGGTTTTAGGAACACATAATTCTTTCGTCATTACGAATTTCATCTTGATTTAATAAAAATGTAATAGATTTTAAATTATGTTTATAGTTATTTGACAAATGACAGTGACATTTATGACAGATATTTTATCGGCCCAACAAAAAAAAAATGATGTGGCCAGCACATAACCTCCTGTCAATTCCATGTTTAAAATAGCAATGAGCTTTAAGTAAAGTATCACTTCCGATTGATCATTTGTAAACAAAACCTAATTTGTTGTTCCAATAAATAGAAAAGTCTGTAATACGAAATTTTGGATTATATTTTATCATGTTTTTCCTCGATATTCTGTTAAGAGCTCCAAATTAAGTACCACTTCCGGTTTATATAACTATAGTAAAAATCTAATATGTTTCAAATTATACACGAGTTTTAAATATCAAATTTGATTAGTTTTGGATCATGTTTTAATATATTTTTTGAAGAAAATCTGTTTATAGCTTTCTGTAAATTACTATTTCCGGTTTATAAATTTTAGAAAAAAATCTAATATGTCGTTCTTATTAATATAAAAGTCTTAAATACCAAATTTGAAAAGTTTTGGATTGTATTCATATATTTTTCACGAAAATATGTTCAGAGCTTCAAATAAAGTATCACTTCCGGTTTATCAATTTAAGCCAAAATCTAATATGTTGCTCCCCTTCATAAAATCTTAAATACTAAATTTAAAAAGTTTTTGAATACATCATAATATATTTTTTTACGAAAATTTGTCCAGAGCTTCAAGTAAAGTACCATTTCTGGTTTATTAATTTTAATTTAATTTGGTATTCCCCTTGATATGAAAGTCTTAAATACTAAAATTGAAATGTTTTGGATCATTTGTTAATATAATTTTTCATTAAAAACTGTTATGGGCTTCAAGTAAAGTATCACTTCCGGTTGTCTATTTTTACCCAAAACTCTTTATATGAATGTAGAAAGCTTAAATACGGAAAATAGAAATTAATTAATAATTAGGGTATCAAATATTTAAATATTTTGATAATGTATATTGAAAACTAAAAGTTAATTATATAAGTAGCCTAATAGTAAATATAAAAGTCAAATTTATATTATATGGGGTCTCGTGGCCGCGTGCCTGAGTGTCTGGTTGCGAATCTGGGGAACCGGGTTCGATCCCGACCGACGCCAAATATTTCGAATTTTAAATGGCACAAAATTGACCCCTGTGGTGCACTCTCCACGGCAGCAATGCGTGCCCGTGAGGTGACGCCTGGTAAACGCCCGCACGGTACAAATATGTCATCATCATTACCGATATCTGTGTACAAAGCAGATTGGCACACCCAGCAGTGGGTAATATGCCGTGATGATATATTTATTTATTTATTTATTTATTTATTTTATTTAAAATTTATATTACCTTATAATTAAAAATCGAAATCAAAGTATCACAAATTTATAACGGTAGCCATGTACAGTTACTAAATGTCAATATATGAATGCTTCGAAATATCAAATTACAGAAAATTTCAAATACATTTGAAACCATTTAAAAACTATTGGATAAAAAATATCGCATGGTTCACGTGTATTCATTATATAAATCACGTCAGAAAAGCGTTACTTTTCTCGTGTCTTGTGTAATGAATACACGTTTGCCATACGAAATTTTATCCAACAGTTTTTGAAATGATTTAAAGAATACCACAAACTAATAATAATTATTTAATAGGCGGACCTTTGGCTGATCCAGACGTTAATAAACTTGGAGAATTTGGATGCAGCGTTCGAACTTTGGATTTCAACAATGCAGATCTTCTAAGGCAGCTCTTGCTGACCTCCAGATAAATCTTCTACGGCGTAGGCGACCATCAATGGAGGAACTGGTAGGAAACTTTTTTTTATAAAATATTTTGTTTCCATGTTCAATCATGAGAACTTAAAGTCAAAAGAATATGACTATAATTTATGTCTAAATATTATCTTGTACTCAAATTTGATTTTGAGTACTACATTGAAAGAAATATAACTTTCATGGATGTCTGTATAATATTCAAACAATTTACAATTGAAATATCAACTGTTTATCAATAAAATCAATATATGGGAACTTATAATTAGCATATATCTTTCAGAAATCGGACATCAAGAAGACTAGATTAATAGTAGAATATAAGTTAGTTTTAAGTTCTTTTAAGTGTATTTTCAGGTCTTCATTAAACTTTGGATCATCGCGCCGTTGAGCAAACACGCATTTTCTTTAAAAATGAAAATAAATTGATTAATTGAAATGCATTCCTTGGCGATTCATCATAAAATCGTGCGTTTGCCACAGTGGTACGCGTTCTTCACGTGTTGTCTAGACGACACCTAGGGAGAGTGAATTTGAAAGAAAAACATATGTATCGGGGCATGCATGCTGCGAATGGATGAGAGAATCAGTGAGAGGGTCTGGAAGGTGGGAGAGATTCGAAACTTTGATGTAGGGTCGGGTTTCCTTGTTTAACATTATGGTCAGTGGGATGGGTAGGCAGGGTTCGTGCGTGATTTTTCCATAATTGAGTGGACTGATATGTTAGCAATGCCATGTGAAACCAGTTGTTTATTCTGGGGGATCGCTTCGCACTTGTGTGAATGTTTCTAGGGACAGTTTAATTCTTTTGTAAAGTTGCTGACCATCGATCGTATTGGCCTTCGCTCTAGATCCGCTAGATTCGATTGAGAAAAGATTAAACGAACCTGAATTCTAACACGGGAAGCCTTCTTATGGCGTCTATGTGCTCTCCTCATCCGGAGGCAACGTATGTAATCATCATTTAATGTTAATGGCAACGAATAATTAAAGACAAAGTAAAGTTTTTGTTTGATTTAACTTATTTGAGCACACGGGTTGACCGCGTTCGGGGTAGGTATCGCGTTTGAGATCGGGCGAAGTCTTCGGAAGTACCTCGCTAGGTCGCAGCCAAGCCGAGGAGATTAGATCTCTCTTGTCCGTGTACCAGGCCGCACATGCAGTGTATCGTCTGGGGTCGGCTTAACCCCCTCGTAAACTACATGTGAGAACCACGGCGGCGTTCTCACTTTTTGTCTTAGCTCGTATATTTTTCTCTCACTTCGCCTTTGTCTTAGCATAGTCTAGATATAAGATAGCTTGCGTAGTCTTAAGACAGCTTAGATATAAGATAGACAAAGTTTGTTTTTGATTTTTGAGAGAGAGAGAAAGATTAACATAACTACTTCATATTTTTAGATTTGCTATTCTTTCAACGAGATATTAACGTAAGGTAGGCTATTTTGCGCACTTCGCCAACTTAATTTGGGGGGTTCTACAATAATTTAAGTTAGATAATAAAATATTATTGTACACGAAATTGTATTTATTTAATAAATGGTATATATGGGGAGCGTGGTTTTGGCATTTGAGGGCGGTTGCTCCCTATGTATATAATTGATTAAATAAAGAGTTTAGTTTTAAGGTAGTTTTAAGTTGGAAGAACTCCCTACTGCCCTGTCACTGTCGTCGAGATTACAGTGCCGATTGGTGACGCAGACCATGGCTTCCTCTTCATAAAGACCTATTTAAAATATATGTACACAATAAAACAATCTTTTATGTTGTTTAGATTATTTTAAATCTGTCACATTAGTCGTACAGTAGGTAGTTTTAGTAAAAATTGTATTTATTTTTAAGTATTTGGACGCGGTCAGGGTAAAGTTAGATTTTAAGTATTTATTGTAAACGAAGTTTTGTATTAATAAATATTATATATTTTAGTAAAAGGGCGGTTGGGTGGTAACACCAAAAAAATATATAATATAATTAATGTAAAGGTTTGCAAATGGTCTTAAACTAAATTGTTGTAATTCTGTTCATAACTGTCACTAAATTTGGTAATAAATCTAATAACAATGTGTAATGGTGACAATCATTTTGCTATAATACAAATAAAATTTATATATATATTTATTTAAAAAGTCTTGTATTTTATAAAATAAATTTTTCTATTGAAAAAAGTGATTTTTATTTCTAAGTCCCTATACGTATGTAGTTTTTAACACGGCCACAAGGGGCAGCACCTGTCAATAAACGCTGAAATTAAAAAACAAGAAAGTACCCTTTAGATTATTTGAATTTTTATTTATTAGTTTTCATTAATCTATAAAATTGATGGGCACCCTTTTTTACTCAGTGAATCGTGCATGAATACTTCCTTTTTAAACTTAGTATACCTACTGGGAATTTAAACTAAGTAAATCGCGCATAGATGCTACTTTCGTTATATCTATTGGGAATTTTAATCCGTAAAAAAGAAGCATCCATGCACCAAATTTTAGATGAAATCGTGCATGGCTGATTCTTTTGATATACCTATTGAGAATTTTAATCCAGTAAAAAAGTAGCATCTATGCACCATATTTTTAAAAAATCGTGCATAGATGCTACTTTTTAAATTTATGGTTGCCTATGTTTAAGGCGCAAAGAAATGTAATGGGCACCCTTTAGAAATTGTGTGTGGACGCTGCTTTTTTAAACTCAGTGAATCGTGCGTAGATGCTACTTATAAAATAAGTGGTTGCCTATATTTTAGGCGCAATGCTTTCCGACAGGTGCTGCCCCCTTGCGGCCGATATAAGAGTTATGCACGTAATACTTTCACGACTCTGAGGGTATATTATAAAAATTAAAACTAAATATTAGAAAATAAGTCATTTTCAAATCAATTTTAAAGTTTATTGGCATATAAATTTACAAATATTTTAAAATATATACATTAACATTTTATTACAATTTTACAGTATTTAACATTTCTCTTCTACTGCCTTTGGGGTTCTTCTAGTTCACATGTTGACAATCTGCACAGAGAAATTAATAAAAATTAGATTATTAAACATAAATACAAAATAAGAGGGTAAATGAAAAGTAGTTGATATTGTTGTTGTGGAGAAAAATTAGAAATATTCCCTGTATATAACAGAGAATCTAAAAGATAAAATAGGAGTTAATCGACGGGGTGAACTTAATAATAAAAAAAATCTGATGTGGCCAGCACATTACCTTCCGTCAGTTCTATGTATTTTGTACAAATTTCATACGGAAAATTCCTTGCTAAATATTCTATTTCTTGTACATTACCTTCCGGCAGCTGCACATATTTTATGCAAATTTCATACAGAAAATTTATGTCTTAAATTATTCTTTTGTGACGTTTTCTATATACAGTATAATGTATCTGCAGAAATAAAAGATTTATTATTATTATTATTATTTCTTGTACAGTTGTATGTATTTTATACAAATTTTATACAGAAAGCAAGAGATCCTATATTTCCAATAAAATTATAAGACAAACACACTATGTCAATTTCACTTGACACTGACATCTTTCAATCAGAATTTTCTTAATATAGTAGCTGTTTTCATAGCTATAGCTACTTTATGAAATTTAATTTCTTTACAATTTTTTAACTCTATATCCATTTCATATTAAGTATAAAATGCAGTCAAATCGTATAGAGAATAAAATATTCTTTAATATTTATAATAACATTAAATGTGAAAAATTGATATTTAGCATAGTTTTTTCAAGAAAAACTGTTAAAATCTTCAAATGATGGTACTTCCGGTTGACCAATTGTAACCAAAATCTAATCAGCTCTTCATATGGATGTAACGAAGAAGTATACGAAAAAATTATAATTTTTGAAACTGTAGTATTAGAGTTATCGCAGACGAAAATTTTGTTACACACACACACACATCCACACACACACACACACACACATACAGACATCATCGTAAAAATAGTAAATTCGTATTCTAGGGACCCTAAAACGTGCTTATTGATTAAAAACTCATCATCGAATTTTTTGACCAAAGACAATACCTTCCTTACCTAAAGGTGACGGAAGGTAAAAAAATCTGATGTGGACACTACACGACTTCTTTGTACGCAAGACCAATATGAAGATGAAGTATAGACTCAATTATAAAATTGCACGTATTTGACGTAATTTGACATTAACATCTATTTTTTATTTTTTTGTTATTTTTTGTCCTAATCCAAAGCAAGCTTCATTACAAAAACCAAAAGTTTTAAATTTACATATCTCGCTTATACAAAGGGCTAATTTAATAATACTTGATGTGCTAGACGCAGAATTTAATTCTCTAAAACTCTTATTTGAAGCATTTATTTCTAAAATCAAAATGAAACCATTTTATTCAAGAAAAACTGTTAACAACTTCAGGTAATATATCACTTCCGGTTAGCCAGTTTTAACCAAATTCTGCTGTTATTCCAATTGATATAAAAGTCTTACATACTAAGTTTGAAAAGTTTTGGATTATATTTTAAAATAGTTTTTCATGAAAATCTATTATAGGCTTCAAATAAAGTACCTTTTCTGGAAATTATGTAATGACCAAAAAGGGAGATGCACAACTAGATGTTATAGAAGTCCTAAATACAAAATTACAACTTTCTACGGCTTACCGTTTTTGAGTTATGCGAGATACGTACGCACGTACGTACATACAGACGTCACGACGAAATTAGTCAGAATGGATTCAGGGATGGCCAAAATGGATATTTCCGTTGAAATCTGGAAACCGAAATTTTTCGCGAATACAATACTTCCTTTACTTAGTACAAGAAAGTAAAAACAAATTTTCTTACCTTAAGAGCTTCAAGTTATGTCTGTCCGTCTGCCCATCTGCTCGGAGACTCCTCACGCCTGCAGGGCCCAGTTATCTTCGCTCAATCGTTGTTCAAGATGTTTCCCATGTTCAACAGCTCCAGGATCACGACAAGTGAAGTCTGTTTGTCCGCCCGTCTGCACAGCAGTACCTGGAACATAGGCCTAATAGATAGCCAAATCTGAGCCCATAGGGATCGATATAAAGAGAGTTATTCATCTTCGAAAACTTTAACTATGACGTAAAAACTAAGGACCAAATTTTTTTTAGATGCGTTGGCCTAGAGACCTGCTCACTGTTATGTTATTTATCCATATTTATGTATGTTTAGTTTAAAGATTTATCAGGGCCCCACATCATTCATTTATTTGTTTTGTTTGTATTTATATGTATTTTTTTGTTAAAATGTTAGGTAGGATGTCTAAAGTAATAATAATTAATAATAAAATATCTAATTGCGATAAAACATAACTTAAACTGCGTCGAACTGGTCGAAAATTTCAGTTATCTTCAAAAAAAATGTACATTTCACTTTCAGGATATCTGAATCATAAAATAAAGGCCGTGTTACAACACCTTTTAGTTTTCGAGATAATCGAGACAAAAGTAAATTCTTTTCGTAGCCTACTTGAAATCAAACTTGTCTATCGATAACTCTTGTGAGCTCACGGGAGGTATAGTTGCTCCATCCTTATTTTCAATTGACGGAAAATACTGTTGCTCTATCTCCATTTGTAATTAGCGGGAGGTATTGTTGGTAAAAAAAATCTGTGACCTTTCATCACTTTAATTTAGTTGGCGGGAGATTCCGTTTTTCTATCCTCAGTTATGATAAAAATTATGTCACCTTTACACTAAGTTGACAGGAGGTATTATTACCCTTTCCTTATTTTCAATTGACGAAAACTACTGTTCTTCTATCCTCATTTGTAATTAGCGGGAGGTATTGTTGGTAAAAAAAACTCCGTGATCTTTACACTTTGATTAGTTGGTGGGAGGTACTGTAGCTCTATCCTCATTTTCAATTGACGGAAGGTACTGCTGATCTATCCATTGATTTAGTTGGCGGGAGGTATTGTGAAAAATATGAAGTGTCATCTTTGCCAGACTTTGATTGGTTGTTTTATTTAATTTAAAAGTATTCCCTTCCAACATGTATTTACGGGAGCCATTGTTTCGTCATAAAATAACATTTAGATTAGTTTGCAGGAATCACTAGGGCTCTATTTTCATTTTTAATTGACGGGAGGTGCTGTTGATCTATCTCCAATTGTTATTAGCAAGATGTATTGTTGTCAAAAATGCCACCTTTACAATTGGCGGGAGGCATTGTAAAATATATGAAGTGTCATCTTAACCAGACTTTGATTGGTTGTTTTATTTTATTTACGAGTAAAAGCATAAAAATATAATATAATTCAGCAGATAATGAAAATGAATAACAAAAATTGCAAAAAGGGTGCCCATCATTGCGATTGTTAAACATGTACCAAAATCTCGATATGCGATTTTTAGCACGATCCCTATACCTCCCTTACCAAGGGTAGCGGGAGGTAAAAATCTTAACGAACCGTATATTTTCTTGTTTTATTCTTTTAATTAAATATAATATGGTAAATATGAAAGTACATTTAATTATGAAAAATAGTTACTACATAAACTTATAAGAAATGCACTTTTAATAATTTACTGCGTTCATTTTGGCACCAATATGGCGGACGAGTCAACTATGTATTATCTAGTAGCTGTAGTGTCTCTGGTGACGTCACTAACTTATCGCAAAATATATTTTTCTATAACATTAGGAAAAATTCGGAAAGGATACAGACAATTTCACAGGAATAATAGTTTATTATACAAAGGACAATACAAAAACATCACAACGAATAGAGGACAATAGACACACAAATACTTATTACTGGTTGTACGAGTAATACAGGAAACAAATACACCTTTTATACATACATATTCGACTGGATTCTAGAATACCCAACCCCCTTGAAATTTCTAATTTTTTGGTACAACGTCTTCTTTTAACTAAAATATAACAAAGAAACGCAAAATTAGAGCGCGGAAAGTACTGTATTTATAAGTTTTTGCAAAAATAAAGTTAGATTTTACCTATCTAAAGGCTGTACTTGTGAAAATGTGACTTCTTCACTTGCAATTAAAAAAAAATACTTTAATCTAACAATAACCTAACGCGCAGAATTTAATTTGACGAAATTTGGATGGTTACATTCATTTTATAGGAATTTAACCCTACGTTTTTCAGAAAATATCTAAAATCACTATAAATATTGCTGTCCGCACCCTAATTTATGCAGAATTTAGTGTTTTTAATAGTTTTGCAACTATATACAACCATCAAAATACAATTCTAGAGGGATGGGTATTCTAGACTTTAGCTACATATTCTCCCGATCTCCTGACTAGCTACTGCTTGCCTTACATTTTACTTCTTTGTGTTTATCCCGCGTTCACAATCTGTTGTATCCAAGGAAGAAACTTAGCTGTGTCTGTGAAAACAACGTAGTGGGAAACATCACAAGCAGACGCGGAATCTTGTAAAGCTACGCTTAAAGATACAAGACCACGTAATTGCCAGCGGGAATCGCGAGTAGGAAATACTAGGCCGCCTCCCGAGTCGCCGGTACACACAGAAGTTCCTACACACGGAGTAAATATAATTATTTAGTTTTTGTAGGGTGGTTACACAAATGAGTAAAATGAGCTTAATCAACTTAAGTCTGATCTTTAACTTTTTTCGAAAAAGAGTCTATTTTGAATTCGAAGAAAAACTGAAAAAGATAGTTATCGAACATAATTTTGTCTATGCCAGTAAATAGACTATAAAAATAAAAAAAAATTAAAATAGATAGAGTTAAATATAACTAAAACTAATAAAATTACCCCTTAACCTTAAAATAAATTTTAATAAAAAGTAAATACATATTTGGAGAACTAAGTTCTCATCATTAGTAGTACAACAAGGGAAAGTTAAACAGAGTAGTCAAGATTACTCAACATGTTAACCATCAACATGTCAACCATGCCAGAGGTCCTAACTCTGAAACAAGGGAGAGAACTGGGATTATACAGGGTGTTTCTCGGATACGAGACATCCCAATTATTTTCTTTATTATTGATATTAGGAGAAAATCGTTCAAATAAAAGTTGTTACAGATGAAGGGGGACATTTACTTATTGAAGAAAAGAATTTTTAATTAGTGGTTCTCAAACTATAAAAAAATTAAATTTTCTTAAATGGAATGGTATGTATTATTTAGGCTCATTCGATAGAGTATTTTTTTCTGAATTCAACCATGTATACATTTTATATCCTTACATTACAAAAATATTGAGAAAAATGCAGTTGAAATTTAAAATACATTTTATTTTTATAGTTATTTTTCAGTAGGCTATGTATGAAAAATAAATATGTTATCTGTCAATTTGAATTATTTAATGCATAATTCCTATTCTTGCTTTTTATAAAGTTACAAACAAATATTTATGTTTTGTTGTAATTTAGGTTCAATTTTTTTCATGCATAGCCCACTGGAAATAACTATAAAAATAAAATTTATTTAAATTTCAATAGACCTTTTCAATTTAAAGAGATAGAATATATACGCAATGGGAATCTGCGCATAGTAAGAACAACTGAGATCTATGGCGTTTGTTTCTAGAAAATTTAGACGTAAAATGTGAGAATATGTCAGAGAACTTTAAAAATCTTATCGAAATAAGTTAAAAAAGCTTTTATTGAAGTTAAAATATCTAACGATGGAAATTTTCACTAAGAATACAGGTATTTTAATGACTGCAATATTTTTGACGTTTCGTTTGACAGCCCAACTGCAGCGATAGAAAGAGATAGCCGTTAAATTGAAAAGGTCCATTGCATTTTTCTCAATATTTTTGTAATGTAAGGATATAAAATAATTACATGGTTGAATTCAGAAATATTCTATCGAATGGGCCAAAAAAATATATACCATCCCATTTAAGAAAATTTAAGTTTATGTTTTAGTTTGAGAGCCACTGATTAAAAAAATTCTTTTCTTCAATAAGTAAATGTCCCCCTTCATCTACTACAACTTTTATTTGAACAATCTTCTTCCATTTCCAATAATAAAGAAAATAATCGGGGTGTCCCGTATCCGAGAAACACCCTGTATAGGGACGGGAGTCACAAGTTACCTATAAATTAAGATAAATTTCATTCAATAATAATGATGATGAACTTAGTTCTGGAAATACATATTTAATTTTTATTAAAATTAATTTTAAGGGGTAATTTTATTAGTTTTAGTTATAAAAATACAATAACGTTTTATATAAAACATTTTTCTCAATTTTTAATAGGTAACAAGTTATTTGAAAATATTGGTCAAGGTTGCTACAATATTTTACTTAGGGCTGGTATTTCCATCTTCGGATAAAGTGCTGGATAACTTATTTGTCGGATAAATGAAAAATATCGCATCAAAAAATGACATTCAATAATTTATGTCTCACGTCTCACTAAAGTATTATGAACTGTTTATTGCTAGGATACGGTGTATATAAACATATCTATAACAACCGGGGCATAATGGGAGGGCATAATACTTCATTATGCCCTCATTATAAGTCGATCATCGTTTATGGACTTTAAATTAGAAATAATATGAACGGTATATAATGAAATTTTTTAAAATTATAATTCGTTACAGGATTGATTACAACAATTAATACATTAATTGATTACAACAATTAATACATTAATTGATTACAACAATTAATATGATGAAAAAACAGCTTTGAAAGCACAACGCAGAAATAATTTTTAATTTAATTATAATACTTAAAATTTATTATGAAAAGGGCCTTAAAATGCAATTTACTTTCACCACACATAATAAGTACGTCGAACTGCAGACTGCAATGTTTCGTATTGATTTTGAACGGATCACTAATTGTTTTGGGGACGATATTTATCCACGTTTGAATTCATTTTTGATATTATTTACCGTCACATGTGACATCCAAAGCAGTACAAACTCTCTAAAATGTAATAATATTCATAAATAAGTGCCTAAGAAATAAAGACCTGAGATCTGTCATGTGAAAACGAACCTCAAAATATAATACGTACAACTTCTACAGACGAGAATGAAATAATTAGGGGAACATTTATGCGTTTCTCTTCCTCAATGTATTCAAAATAATTTCTTTACACCGTTTCGATAAAATATCTTCATCAAATTCATCCATTCCATAATCTCCAACGATATAAAACGTTGATGTTTTCAAAATAAATAAATATTGATAATAAACAAAACAATTAAACAACATCCTTAGCAACGCCAAAGCTTAAGCATTTTTGTAATTAAAATTATTGTAAATGAAAACTTATTCTAGTGAGACATAAAATCTTGTATGCACCACGAGCGTTACTAGATGATACTGCCCATCGGGCTAGATCCTCGTCGCCCTCCTGGCATTATCATCATCGTAACGCCCTTGGTACATAAAATACTATTACATCATTTATTCTTTTATTTCTATACGATATTTTATCATTTATCTGACGGATAGTTATCTTGAACTTTATCCGGAGATGTAAATATCGGCCCTTAGTCAATTATTTGATTTTTCTTGTAAAGCACATCTAAACAAAAAGTCTTATTTAATCGAAGTCGCAACTGTTAGATAGCAGAGGTAAACCACTGCCTTATATCTCGAAAACTATTGGATAGTTTAAGAACTTTGTACTAAAAGTTGTGAAACACATATTCTTTTTCTTACCGTTTCTAAAACCGGCACAGAAATTCCAATCATTCACAACTCTTGTGTAGAAATTTTTGTTAGACCAAATACATTTCTTATTTGACACAACAGGCATCACCGCTTTTAGTAACTTATCTGTTACTTGTCCTGTATTATCGTACCTAAAATATAAAAACTCGCATATATTTTTTTTGTACAAATACAAGGCCTGTATAATAAGAATCCGACCTTCAATTATCCCACGCAATATATCAGTATGGCGTCGCCACTTTCTATAATGGAGGGGGACATCTTCATGTGAAAGCCTGAATTTTCGCTTCGCCAACGAGTGCATCATTCGCTGCTGTATGAGGTATTCTTCCAAGTTTCAAGTATTTGTCCGATTTCATATTCGCTTGAAATGACTGAACATCTTGAGCAAAGATGTTGCATATTATCAAAAGCTTGGTGACGTTCAAAGCGAAACAATTCGTACTGCACGGAAACAAAAGCACAGTCATTGCAATGGAAGCATTCCTCGTCCCCAAGGCCGAAAAAATGGCGACAGGTGCGAAGTAAAATCAAGTTGATACTGTTTTCTTTGATTGCTATGGAATTGTGCATCACGAATACGCACCGGCAGGGCAAATAGTGACGAAAGAGTACTATCAAGAAGTTCACCGCAAAAGACCAGACCTCTGAACGGCGAAAAACTGGCAATTGCATCATGACAATGCTCCAGCTCATTCATCGCACCTGATCCAGACTTTCTTGGCGAAATATGGAATTCCAGTCGTGCTCCAAGCTCCCTACTCTACAGAAATTATAGTCGCCACTGAAAGGATCCCGAGTTGAGAGTAGAGAAGAGATAATGCGGAACGCGACAGTGGAGCTCTGTAGACCATTCTAAAAGAAGGCTTTCAGAGGTGTTTCCATCAGTGGAGGAATCGGTAGGCTAAAATAATATTATTGTTTGAAGAGGATGGGGGGGGGGGGGGGTTACAGCCGTGCATACTCAGGCCTAGTGGCCCATCGTACTTGCCCTCAAGGTTTCTTAACTAAGTCCTGCCGCCTCCACGAAGGTGGCGAGCCTATTGTAAGAGATCATCTGGATTTCATAAGGCTCTGGAAAGAGGGGGTTTAGGTCCCAACCCCGTCGGATACGCAAATTTTTTCCCCAGTCGAAGGTCGGATTCTTTTTAGACAGCCATCGTATAAAATAAACTAACTGTATATACACCGACTTTTCTCACTTGACCCTCACGTCATTGATTTCTGAACCACAAAATAACAAGTAATTGTATATTTATCTGTATCCTACATTCTATTTTCGATACGTATTTCTAATAGCTTCATCTTTGTCTTACTAACGCATTAAGAGAAAGATAGTTATACGAAATTTGAATATGACAATTATTGAACATATATGTGTACTGGTGACAAATAATAAATCGGATTGCGAATGAAAAACTTAATTTTTATTTGGAAGCTCACACACTGAACATAAACAAAATACAACGACAATTAAATTGTTACTATTTCAAAAACAGTTGGTAGTCAAAGAAATTACAAATAGGCGGGAAGTTTGAAACTGAGTAACAACTAAAAATTACATAGATAAATTTCAGTTTCTCTTTTTACTTCCTTGTACGAAGTAAAGGAAGTATTGTAATCGCGAAAAATTTCGGTTTTGAGATTTCAACGGAAATATCCATTTTGACCATCCCTGAATCCATTCTGACTAATTTCGTCGTGACGTCTGTACGTACGTATCTCGTATAACTCAAAAACGGTAAGCCGTAGAAAGTTGAAATTTTGTATTTAGGACTTCTGTAATATCTAGTTGTGCACCTCCCTTTTTGGTCATTACATAATTTCCAGAAATAGTACTTTATTTGAAGCCTATAATAGATTTTAATGAAAAACTATATTAAAATATAATCCAAAACTTTTCAAATTTGGTATATAAGACTTTTATCTCAATTAGAATAACATAGCAGATTTAGGTTAAAACAGGCTAACCGGAAGTGATATATTACCTGAAGTTGTTAACAGTTTTTCTTGAATAAAATGGTTTCATTTTGATTTTAGAAATAAATGCTTCAAATAAGAGTTTTAGAGAATTAAATCCTGCGTCTAGCACATCAAGTATTATTAAATTAGCCCTTTGTATAAGCGAGATATGTAAATTTAAAACTTATATACTTTTTGGTTTTTGTAATGAAGTTTGCTATGGATTGCGACAAAAAATAACAAAAAAATAAAAAATAGATGTTAATGTCAAATTACGTCAAATACGAACAAGGAAGTCGTGTGGTGTCCACATAAGATTTTTATAATTTAACAATATTACAACAACAATCGACAGTAATGGTACTTAATATTTTTGCATGCTCGTTCGCAACCGAAATTCAGGCGTAATTATGGCTCACTCTGTTTACGTTAAGTGTTACGAAATTCGAGAAGTATGAATTTCATTTTGAACAAAAACTATGTGAAATATCTCAAATGTAGGTTTGACATTTTAGAGGTACGTATTTGTCAATGTCATTGTTATTTTTATGACGATATTTACCCTTTCCTACAATGATTTTCGTTCTTAGGTAAATATAATCTTGGGAATAATTGTAAAATGGAATAGTATTTTTGTTTAAGAAAGAAAGAAATAATTCAGTACAAAATTTACAAATTTAGGCTATATTTTTAATTACAAACACATGAATTTTAAATGACAAATTACGCTCCGAATATGAATAATTATGAAAGTGGTCTGAAATTGAAACATCAAAGCTGCAACCTTTTACTTGTCACAAGTATAAATATGTAAAAATAAAGAAAATTTTATTTCAACTACGTTCCAAATTGCAGCTCTGTAGACCGTTAGAAAGTCGGTTAAAATGGTTTGTAAAAAGTAGGAACAGCCATACAAACAGACAGACAGGCAATGCAAGTTAAATAAAATGATGAAATAAAAATGTGATCCATGATTATGATAAATAACTAAAGATGTATAAATATGTACACAACTCGGTACTACAAAATGACGTAATTGCCTTGCACACAAAACTGTTTGAGATCTGGGCCTCTATTCTCGAATCTAAACGTATACGTTTGCGGCGTTCGAAACGTATGAAATGAGATTTTGGTATTCTCCAGCGTCCGTTTCATGAACGTATATGTTTCTAAACGTACAACTTTCATACGTTTGACAACGGATGGGTACTGACCATACGTTCAATGAATTTTCCATACGTTTACATCTAAGTGCAATAGTATTATATATAAAAACACTATATTATGGGGAATAATTCTATTATAAAAATATTTAGGGATGAATTCTGTTATTATTTTTTAAGGCAAGTATATTTTTAAAAATATAAATTGTTAATATAATATAATATGTATAATACAATATATGTATAATAGAAATATGATAAAAGTATTCAACCCGACTGTAATTTATTATTCCTAAGGAAAAAAGTTAATATTTAACTTTTGTTTGCATTAGAAATCTTTATAAGTAAATGTAAAAGAAATATCCTGCCAAACGGATATTTTTCTGGCATTATTAATTGAAATAATAACTGTGAACTTGTTTATTACAACAAATGCTATTTTGATTAGAGTTAATTACAAGAATGAATCCAATAAAGCAAATTGTATGTTTTAGATTAATTTTTGTAGTTCATAGAAAAAATTAAAATTCATGAAATGATCCTTTTCCGAGGTTCCTCCGGAGGCTGTGGTCACAAAGGAAAATATATATTGTAAAAAGTACATAGTATCTTAAATATTTTTCTTATATGTTATATTTCTTTGCATGAAGGCGTCTTTTACCCACAGAGCTTATCGTACCGTCTCAAAATCAATCAGTAAATACATTTCATATGTTTATATGTAGGTCTTTCCTCAGGTTTTCCAGTCTTTTTTGGTACAGGGATAACATTTAACATTATTTATTAAATCTTCTCAAAATTCGATTGCTTTTTGTGTGTAAAAGTAGAATCAAATTTTCCACGTTCTAATAATTATTCTTTTTTGCTCTTTAGAGAAAAGAAATACTTTATTTCGGAATTTTTATGCAAATAATTGTAGGTTTAGTGTATATCAATGTCAAAATGTCACATTTTGACATTTAATCAAACGCATGGAGCGTGGTGCTGTTGTCTGATTGGTCCATTCACAAATGAAAAAGTCAAGTGGAACCATCCTTTAGAAAGTCAAACGTATGCGAATGCATATCAAGCGAGGCAAACGTATACCATTCGAGAATAGAATTTTTGGAACGTATACGTTTAGACACTATACGTTATTGAACGCATACGAATGCGAACGAATGATTTGGAGAATTGAGGCCCTGCTGGTAACCACGTTTCTATCACTACCAATACCATTTGATTCATACGAACATCAAACTATGACGTGAGGGTCAAGTAAGAAAACTCGATGTATATGTATACTCTGTTCCATTTAAGCCATTCAACAGATGGCGCAGATATCAGCGCCAATTTGTAGTAGACAAAATTACATTGGGCAAAAATGTTTCTTGTTTCCAATTTCAGCCAATCAGAGAGTTCAAAATTATGCCCTATGCTCTGCAATACTGAATGGCTTAAATGGAACAAGATGTAGGTAAATTATATTTCTTACCCCCAACCAACGACTGTACCCTCTCGATTTTCGACGGAATTTAGCTCTATTGATTCGCTCCACAAACAAACTGGGCGAACATAATCCGTATAATCCGCAGGTAGAGACAGTTGTAAAATAGCTATATCACTAGCATAGTTGTTGCTGTCGTAGTTGGGATGCACATAAATATTACTTATCTAAACATAAGAATTAAAATTGGTTTTACAGATTATAGGAATTCATTCATTGAATATCTGACTTAGTTTATTTAAAAATACATTTCTGGAATTTGACAATCTATCTAATAAATAAATTCAAGAATTTCATTTGGGCCCAGTAATGAAGAAATCAAAATATTAGACCCATACTTTTTTTTAATTTTGCATAAAAATTTATAGTACAGGAAAAAATGCAAAAGAATTTTGTTATTTGCCATTACGTGATCCCGTGACATCACAACCCCAGCAAGACTTTAGCCAGATAGAACCTAGTGTGAAAATAAAAATGGCTGTTGATGAACCGTTTACGTCACTGGTCACTATCGATTTGAGGGAAAATAAAAAACACGGGTGTATTATTTTTCATTACTCTGAAAAATCGTGCATGACCCCATTCCAGGAACATTTTGACGCTACTCGTAGTTCATTGACTAATTTAGAACCACAATTTTCCACACTCCTTACCTGTCTCTGCTGTACCCCTTGGTTACTTTGCTTCAACAAATACTTCCCCATAAACACCACCACCTCTTGGTTCCCAACTTTTTCCGTACTTCTTGGTCTAGTCACACAATGCGCAGCCGTCAACACATATCTCAGCCCTACCAACACCCCACCACAGTAATACTCCAAAGGGGGCCCTGCGGCATATAGGGCGACGTGCCAAGGCCACTGGCCCGCCTCGGTAGTGGCCCCACCAAAGAGTAATGGCAGGGGGGCGGTGGCGATAGTCCCGCAAGTGGTAGGACTAGTGGCGAGGGATACGGGGGGTTTGACGGCGCCTGCCCAATCTGGGCGAGGGAAGGGGCGGGGGGCTACTGGGGGTTGAGGTTGTTGTTGCCATGATGGAGCTCTGAAATTGATAAAAGTCTCCATTTGACTTAATCTAAATAATATGAATTTCAGGAATTTGACTTATTTTGAATAGTATGACTTACGAATGAAAGTTGATGTTTAAATTATTTAATACTATACCATATTTGTACAGTATGTATAACGGCGTACATAAAAATAACGATAATTATTTTCTGGCGGGTGGTAGGGTTCTAGTTTCGAATACTCCCGCCAGGTATTGTTGCGGTACACGCGCTCGCGAGTGCAGACAGAAGTGCACAGTTAGCAAAATAGGAGGCACTGACATTCGAGCCACGTCACGCTAATCAAGCCATAAACCTGCAGTAAACACAGATAGCGCGGACGCCTGATGCCAAATCAAGCCATGCTGCGATTATCGATCGGTTAATGCCATAGCTAATACACAGGTGGCGTGGGGCTAGTCGCTCGTGCCAACGCATCAGTCATCAATCGGCGAAGTTACACGTCATCCCACGTAGCAGTTTGGAACCAACCCCTTCCACTACTCAGGCAGGGTATATAAGGCTGACCAGAACAGTCTTCTTCTGCCGACGTGGTGGTTTAGTGGTTATACGAGGTGTGTTCAAAAACTATCGCGAATTTTGAATTTTCGCGGGTTACGTATATTCGAATTTCGATCTTTTTGTGGCTTTATGTTGGTACTCATGTCTCTCACTTATGTCGACAAGCTCGGCCATTTTGAATGTTCACTTAATTGTTGACAGCTGCTTTGCTTGCACGTGTTTTGGATCGTCTTCGATTTTTACCTATTCAAAAAAATGGAACAAAGAACCTGTATCAAATTTTGTGTGAAAAACGAAATTAAGTGCGCGGATGCATTCCGAAAGTTGACTGTGGCATACGGAGAAGCTACCTTGGACCAAAGCAACGTTTATCGGTGGTACAAAATGTTCTCAGAAGGCCGAGAAGATGTGAACGACGAAAAGCGTGCCGGACGCCCGAGCACTTCAACAACAGACGAAAAAATTAATGAAGTGGAGAAAATGATATTGGCCAATCGTCGAATCACCGTTAGAGAAGTTGCTGAGGACCTAAACATATCGATTGGCTCGTGCCATTCGATTTTTATCAATGATTTGGGCATGAGACGGGTCGCCGCGAAATTTGTACCAAAATTGCTCAATTGCGACCAAAAACAGCATCGCATGAACATTGCTAATGAGATGTTGGACTCTGTCCGCGACGACCCAAATTTGCTCCAGAGGGTCATAACTGGTGACGAATCGTGGGTTTATGGTTATGACGTGGAAACCAAAGTTCAATCATCTCAATGGAAGCTGCCGCACGAACCAAGACCGAAAAAAGCGCGCCAAGTTCGGTCGAATGTGAAAGTTTTGCTGACAGTTTTCTTCGATTGCAGGGGCGTGGTGCATCATGAGTTCTTGCCACAGGGTAGAACGGTCAATAAGGAATATTACCTGCAAGTTATGCGCAATTTGCGCGAAGCAATCCGCCAGAAACGCCCGGATTTGTGGAAGAACAAAAATTGGCTTTTGCACCACGATAACGCCCCTGCTCACACATCGTTGCTTGTGCGCGACTTTTTAGCCAAAAACAACACACTAATGATGCCGCAGCCACCGTATTCCCCAGATCTGGCCCCCTGTGACTTTTTCTTGTTCCCTAAACTGAAGAGGCCCATGAAAGGACGACGTTACGCTACGCTTGACGAGATAAAGACGGCATCGAAGGAGGAGCTGAACAAGATAAAAAAAAATTATTTTTTGAAGTGCTTTGAAGATTGGAAAAACCGTTGGCACAAGTGTATAATATCTCATGGGGATTACTTTGAATGGGACAAAATAGATATTCATGAATAAATAAATAATTTTTGAAAAAACAAAATTCGCGATATTTTTTGAACACACCTCGTACTGCCAGACCGGCATCATTAAGGTCGCCGGATCGGTTCCCCGTTCCACAGACTACGTTTATTTCGACGTTTGAAGTCGCTTGAATTTAGTAAATCCCTTTTCAATCTTCGAAATAAACGATCGAGATTAATATTTGAAGCCGCTTGAAAATATCAAGTCAAGTCTATAAAGTAACAGGCTTGGACTTACGAAGCGGCTTGAGTTCTGTCGAAATAAAAAGTGAAGATTCAAATAATGCAATTACGCATGCGCACGTCCGCAATATTGCAGTGATACTAAATTCATATTGTTTTCATTTTACCTCATTTTATAAAAGTCGCGACATAAATCTTAGTAAAATTGTCGAAAAGCGAAATATTTGGAGTGATGAAGAAATAAATGTTTTTTTAATGTTTTTGAAAGAGAAGACAAATAACAACATAACAATTTTTAGATTTTGGGGTTATATACTCGTATATCCAGGATGAAATTAGATCATATACCTCTCCCTGTCTGTCTGCATAATCAATTATTTAATATCTTTTTTTAGACGATACGAATTTAAAGAAGATTGAAAATAACTCAATGCTCAATTTTCCATCCGCTGAGATAAACCATTAGGATTTTTCAAGTCATAATAAACTTGAAGCCGCTTGAATTATCAAGATAAACGTAATCACAGACTTTATATGCTATAAATATCACTCGGTAGGAGGGTTTTTCTCCGGACACTCCGGTTTCCCTCTGTCGTCCCACTGTATTTCCAACACGCCACGCAGGTTGCCGTAGAGCGCTACTTCACCACTCGGGCAGAGAGCTATCTCTGTTCACTAAGTGAAAACTCGAAAATTTCATAGCTAAGAAATACAGACGCCTGTCTAATACTCAACCCCACGACCATCACTACACATACAGTACACGCACATACACATAACACCATGAAGAGGAGCTAGTTTCTCCTATACCGGGGCACACACATAACAAACAAACAGTCTTCACTCGTTCTCCCAACGAGTCAAACCATTCACGCTAACCGTCGCTCACTAGATTACGCTACAGTCACGTATACAGATACAGAAGTGTACAGCAATCAGCACAGGGGGCCCTGACGACCGCGTCTTTGCAAGCCACGTCACGCCAATCAAGCTGTAAGTCTGCACTAGAGATAGCGCGGAAGCCTGAGGCCAGCTCAGGCCACGTTGCGATTATTGATCGGTTATTGCCATAGCGAATATACAGGTGGCGTGCGGCTCATCGCTCGTGTCAATGCATCAGATTATCGATAGGCGAAGTTACACGTCAGCCCACGTATCAGTTTGTTCTCAACCCCTTCCACTACTCAGGCAGCGGGCAGGGTATATAAGGCCGACCAGTGACCAGAACAGTCTTCACTTGTTCTCCCAACGAGTCAAACCATTCACGCTAACCGTCGCTCACTAGATTACGCCACAGTCACGTCTACAAACGTAGCAATCAGCACGGAGAGCCCTGACGGCTGTAAGTCTACACTAAACACAGAAGGTGCTTTTTTTTGCTCCCAAAAAATTGGATTGAGCAATCTCAATCTGATCGGACGTGTTCTTTTGCTCTGCAATTATATACCCCCACCACTAACTTCATGATTGCAATCCGTTCCATCGAATCACTCCTAAACTGCGATCACTGCGATCTGATTGCTGTAGCTTGGTAGCACAATTGTCAACTGACCAAAGATTGCGATCATTACAGAGTACTGTTCTTTCGTGTCATACTCATGACGTCACTCAATCGGATCGCACCTGAATCGCTGACCGAAAGAAAACACCTAGAGATAGCGCGGACGCCTGATGCCAGCTCAGGCCACGTTGCGATTTTTGATCAGTTAATGCCATAGCGAATATACAGGTGGCATAGGGCTCGTCGCTCGTGCCAACACATCAGATTATCGATCGCCGAAAGTTACACTACTCATCCAGGGTATATAAGGCCGATCGAGAACAGCGAAACTTTACTCGCTCACTCAAGCGAGTCGAACCAAGACCACTCTCACTAAACGGAAGGCTAGCATGCATCATCCCTCTCCCGCTGACTGGAAGTCTAGCATTCCCCCTTTGTTCACTACAGTCCAGCGGTCAGAAATCTCCACCCGTCTTCACCAACGAGGTACACCTAGCTTCAACAACAGGTCCACCAAGGGGGAAGAAGATTGCTGCCAAGGTCCGACGGTTAGGTAAACGGTTCGCCATCAGGTCCACCGTCCTTGTGCCGCATCTCCGCTTCCGCCATTGCTTTCCAAGAGGCCATCCAGGTCTTTCTCGTCGCAGCAGCCGTTTCCCAAGCGGTTTGACACCCGGTTCGGCGTTGTTGTGCGGGCCGCATCTCCACTATCGCCATCGCATTCCACGAGGCCACTCCGGTCTTTCTCGTCGCAGCAGCCGTTTCCCGAGCGTTTTGACACCTGGCCCGGCGCTATTCTACGGGCCGCATCTCTGCTGCCGCCATCGCCTTCCAAGAGGCCACCCAGGTCTTTCTCGCCGCAGCAGCCGTTTCCCAAGCGGTTTGACACCCGGTCCGGCGATGTTGTGCGGGGCGCATATCCGCTGCCGCCATCGCCTACTAGGAGGCCACCCAGACCTCTCTCGCCGCAGCAGCCGTTTCCCAAGCGGTTCACCATCTGGTCCGCCGCCGTTGTGTAGGACACATCCCCTTTGCCACCAGATACCTTTTTGGATCTGTTGCTAAAGCGCCATTCTTGGGAAAACATTTGTGGGATCAGTATAATTTTTTTCGTAAGCGCTGTTTGGCGTGTTCGGCGATTTTGCACCGGGAGACATTAAAGTTTTGTTTCCTGATAGGGAAATCAGCAGCGGTAACTGTCGCAATGCTACGGAGGGTTTACAGGGAGGAAGCTTTGAGCCAAGCAAGATTTTATGGCTGGTTTGTTTGTTTTAAAAGTGGTTCAATATTAATAGACACTTACACAATTGCAATTTGGCTATTTTTTTCTCTCGTCAACCGCACCCGCAGCCAATCACAGAGCCCGATACTGTCACGTGACTGCCTTGGTTTGACGTATGCTATAGTTTTCGTTTGTGACGGTGCAGCATTTACCTATTAACTTATCCATTGTTTTTTCGCGAGTTCACCGCCGTTTCGAACTGTTCTCGCCTTCGATTAAAAACGTCAAGACGAATAAACAGTTTGCGGTGTGGTGGAGCGGGAGCGGCAACTGCACCGTACAGTATGATTCCAAGAACCAACACCCGCATCCAAACCCGCAACCGCCAACCTATTCAAAAACTGCTAGTCAATCGTCAATATTATTTTTTACAAAAGTTGCCCAAGCCACATTTGGTTTTGAACTCATTTTTAATAAACACAACAAACAAAACAAATCAGATGCAAATAGAATAATAGGTATAGTACTAAGGAGAGGGACGTAAGACGACGAGGGGGGCTTGTTTAGAAGCAAGATATTATATCTCTTTCTTGCATGTCTTGTCAATTCTGTGTCTACTGAAAACCACCCTCGACCGGGACATCCCTCGACTTCCAAAACTTCTGAAAGTACTGAAAAATCAGTGTTGTGATCATGTCTGATCGTCGTAAAACAATCGATGAATTAGAGGAACTCATTGTAATATTCTTGAGTTTATGCCAACGAATTTTGGAAATGAAACGCAGAAAAATTTGTTCCATGTGTGCTTTCCGACGACTAAGACCATAATATTTGAGTGTGTGTTAGGAATTGATAGAACAGTCACAAACTGATCTGGATTTTTTGTAAGTAACAAAAATAGATGTTAATGTCCACCATTTTAAAATTGTCGACCACGTCAAACAAATGAAAAAATCATACTAACTGCTCACATATTTTCCTAAGGATGACGCTTAGGCAACAGATCCGAAAGACTGTCTAGTAAAGTTACCTAGCGGAAGAAGTATAGCCCTACCACCCGCCAGAATATAATTATCGTTATTTTTGAGTACATCCCCCCGTAGTTAGCATTTAATGGTTAGACCAGGTGTGGGAATCTGTAAGTGAATAAATTTTATTACTTACGGCGTCGGAGCAATAATACCGCCATTTCCATTACTCGGACAAATAGAAATAGCATTCAACTTTATTTCTATTAATTTTGGGATAGGTTCCGCCGAATTATACCTAATGAAAAATCTCAACGGTACAATATTTCCCGGGGATAACTTAAAATCCCTTCTTTGAATTCTGTAGATGATATTATCATCAGTTTTCACTTCTCCAAACCAGTTCTGTAAAAGAAACAATCAACATTTATCAATATAGGTTATGTATACTAACCGAACTTACTCCTAACTGCACAGACTGCCTGTCGAGAATGACTCTTAACCAAATTCCACTTAGCTCTCTTGGAGTCTGCAAATTTATGACACCATACCATCGATCTCGTTCGCTTCCGGGTGGCTCGTAAGTGAATAATTCTGGACATGGTGAAATCAGCTGTTCAGCGATGGAAACTGTTGTGGTTTCCGGTGCGATGCCATTTTCTGGACAGACTGTGCGCGCGTTTAAACGAATTTCTACAAGTTTTGGTGGGGTGTCGTTAGGATTAAATTCAGGAGATATCCGTAGGGATAAAGTTTCGCCGACTCTGAGAGGGTTAGATGGATTACGGATTAGAAAATCGCCGTCTCCTCTACGAACGGCTTCGCCGAAATCTGTCTGAAAACAATATGCTACTATATTTTTATACAAATAGTTATTAGTGTAACGCATGTCCGAAAAGTTTTGTCACAAATTTGTTTAAAACATTTTAAAGTAATAATGGTTTTACGGCAATTTTTCAGAACAGATATAATTAACAGCTTTATAAACAACTAAATTTTTATTTTAAATTAAATGTAAAGGTCCCATCCCCCCCAATGGCATCGTCTCCAAATACCTGGCGAATCTTACGAATTGTTTCGCTTTAAGAGTCAGCAAGCTTGTAACAAAACTTGTAGCATCTTTGCTCAATACGTTCAGACATTTCGAACGAATCAGAAATCTGTCCAGGAACGACACATCACACAGCAGCGAATGGCGCACACGATGATGAAGGTATCCCCCTACACTGTGGAAAGTGGAGCCACCCTACCGCCATTATTTTGCGCGAGAAAATTGAAGGTCGGATTCTTTTTAGACAGGCCTCATATCATTATTACCCATTAGAAGAAGACAACAAATTCGAAAAGTGAGATAATTTTGTGTTTTGTATTACTATGGCCTCTACTCTTATCAACGTATTTTCCTAACCCAATATGACGTTTGCTCTGTTTTCTTTGTTATAACAATAATTTGTTACTTGATACATTCAA
Organism: Harpalus rubripes; assembly: GCA_963082715.1. Lineage (NCBI taxonomy): Eukaryota > Metazoa > Arthropoda > Insecta > Coleoptera > Carabidae > Harpalus > Harpalus rubripes. Next base: position 42,884,282 of record OY720462.1, on the reverse strand, counting down.
AATTATCCAACACATTAAATACTGTTGTAACTTCAATCTAAGAGGCCTTGGTAATACTAAACTATCTCTCTCTCCGAACTTGTCTTTGTTTAAAGACGTTACCTTCAGAATTCAGTAGAGGGTAAGAATAAAATTCTAAAATCATAAGTCCCTATTCTCATTGCGATAGTAATAGATATGTACTTACTCCTAAGTTGGTTACGGGTTTATCGAAAATAACTCGCATCCAAATGCCGGCCAATTCAGCATCTGTTTGTACTTTGATACTGCCATGCCATCTATCGGTTTCTGACCCTCTAGGTTCATACTGGAAGACAGATGGACACGGAGATTGTTGTTGCTCAGAAGCCGGCTTTTCTATAACTCCATTTTCGGGACACACGGTCCTGAAAACATTGAAACCAATTTTACGACAATAGGGGATTCCCCCATTTTTACCTCCCGCTACCCTTGGTAAGGGAGGTATCGGGATCGTGCTAAAAATCATATATCGAGATTTTGGTAAATGACCACGTTTTAAGGTCCCTAGAATCCAATTTTAACATTTTCACGATGATATCTGTGTATGTATGTGTGTGGATCCTTTACTCTAACTCAAATACTATCATTCAGAAAATTTTGAAACCTTGTATTTCGAACTTTTTCTGTATTGAAAAGAGCCCATTACTACACTTTACTAGAAGCTCAAAATAGTTTTTCTTCGAAAAATACCTTTCAATGTTATTTTTTCGAGATAAATGTTATAAAATTTAAAGATTATTAAATTTTCTATAGATTTGCATTAATACTTTTTCTATATATTTTATGGACAAATTTATAAAAATATCTATAATTTAAATCCCAGAGCCTTACGCTTTAAACAAACAAAACGCAGTTATTCAAATGTATGTAACTGACAGATAAATGTCACTATCAAAGAACTAATCATTTCAAAATAATATTAGTAACGTTTTAGAAAGGAAAAAGTAAATAGAACAATAGAAAAGGAATTCAATACAGTTTCCAGCATAAGTAAATATGTAGGTATGTATTTAGATTAATAAAAATTAACGATTCACAAAAATGTTTAAGCTAATCCTCATTTTTGGATTAGTGAATTCTATTCTATCCCGGTATTTAAAATTTAATATTCATATTATTATAGTTCCGGTGGCTCAATGGTTAGAGCAACGCCTCATGTCATGAGTGCCGTCGGGGCTCTGGGTTCAAATCCCATTAAGGCATGGATGTGTGTGAATGTGAACCTACTCTGTAATTGGGATTTAATCCTGTTGAGGGGTTTAAAAAAAGGTAGTTACTTGGATTAGATTAAATTATATTTTAAGACAAACTGTCAAAATTGGAGTAAAATTCGTTAATCCAAAATACTTAATATTTTTTGTGACTCGGGCTGTAAATGGCGGGAGGTATTGTGTTGGCCACATCAGATTTTTAAAATATAATTTCATCTGGACGTATAAGTAAAACTAAGAGTGAATATATTTGATTAATGCATGCACTACCTTGCATTTAATCTGAATCCCAACAATTTGGGCGGCGTCTCTCCTGGTATAAAATCAACATTAATTCTTATATTCACTAATTCTCCAGCATTTATTTTATTATTAGGCTTCTTAATCAAAAATTCACTTGGCTCTTTCTGTTCGGCTTCCCCAAAACTTGTCTAAAATTATACACACAATTAGATACAAAATAACGCACAATATTATATATTTTTGGCTGCATTCTAGAATATCCACCCCCCTTGAAATTCCAATTTTTTTGTTGCAATATCTACTTTTAGCTAAAATATAACAAATAACACAAAATTAGCGCGCGGAAGCAGCTATTTTTTTTTTTTTTTTTTTGCAAAAATAAGGTATCTCGGGTAATACTAATGATAGAGCAAAACCGTTTGCACATTCCAGGGTCAACTTTTCCAGAAATGTTTAATAGTCACCACAGGACATTTCGATCTTCTTTTGTTTCTGAGCTACAGGCAAAAACTCGTTTTTCGCTCATTTTGAAAATATCTCATATCTTATTTATTATAAAAGTTAGAGAAAAAATGTTTTTACAAAAATTTTACCGTTTTTTAAATAGAATAAAATGGCGTAATTAGATTTTTTGAAAACTTAATGATTTTCGAGATATAACACAAACTTATGATTTTTTAAATGGGAACCTATGTTGAAAATAGTCTCTTCTTTTTGCTTATTTTATAAGCTTTTCAATGATATACAACAAGTCTACATTCTTTTGTTTTAAACATTAATAAAAGACGAATTATTAATTTATTGGGGTGAAAAAATTTAAAATTATTAAGAAACAAATGAAAAAATCTATTAGAGATCATCATTTGCATATATCTAATAATATTTGTTTCAGTTTTACTCATTTTTTCAATTTATTTACTTCAAAAGCGTATTAAACCATCTTTTTCGGATTATGTCAAAGCCAACTGTAACGTCGGTAACTAGTAATTTAACTTTCCCGAAAATAATTGGTTAAGAATAATTTTGGGAACATAATTAATAGATATTAAATCAAAATGAACAAATGATGATTTGTAATAACTTTTTTCATTTGTTTTTTAATAATTTCCAATATTATCACCTCAATAAATTAATAATTCGTCTTTTATTAATGTTTAAAACAAAAGAATGTAGGCTTGTTATATATCATTGAAAAGCTTATAAAATAAGCAAAAAGACGAGACTATTTTCAACATAGGGTCCCATTTAAAAATCATAAGTTTGTGTTATATCTCGAGAATTATTAAGTTTTCAAAAAATCTAATTACGTCATTTTATTTTATTTAAAAAACGGTAAAATTTTTGTTAAAAATTTTTCCTCTAACTATCATAATAAATAAGATATGAGATATTTTCAAAATGTGCGAAAAACGAGTTTTTGCCTGTATCTCAAAAACAAAAGAAGATCGAAAATTCCTGTGGTGACTATTAAACTTTTCTAGAAAAGTTGACCCTGGAATGTGCAAATGGTTTTACTCTATCATTAATATTGCCCGAGATACCTTAAAAAACATCGAAAATGAGATACCCTGTACTTGTTGAAATTATGACTCTTTTGTTGACAAATTTTCATTAACTAAATTCGAGTATGGGTTAGTTCCAACAAAAGTTTAGAACTTTATTGACTCTGCGCAAAGCCATTTTATCGTTCCAACAAGTCGAATGGACCTTTTCAATTTAACGACCTATCTCTTTCTATCGCTGCAAATAGTAAGAAAATGGCGCGAACAACTGCCAGTTGGGCTGTCAAACGAAACGTCAAAAATATTGCAGTCATTAAAATACCTGTATTCTCAGTGAAAATTTGCATCGTTAGACATTTTAACTTCAATAAAAGCTTTTGTAACTTATTTCGATGGGATTTTTTAAAGTTATCTGAGATATTCTCACATTTTACGTCTAATTTTTTTTTAGAAACAAACGCCATAGATCTTTCTTTTTACTATGCGCAGATCCCCATTACGCATATCTTCTATCTCCTTAAATCGAAAAGATCCATTAAGGCCTTAAAAAATGCCAAAATTACTATTCGCGACTGAAATTAACTCGTAGCCACCTAGCGGTAAACTTGCGAACCCTCCGAATTGGTAATGACAGCCAATCACGCCTCAGAAAAATTACCAACTAAGTCGGCCATCTTAAATGAACGCAGCGCCTCTATGGGACATTGTGCTTTCCGCACCCTAATTTCCGTGGAATTTAGTGTATTCAATGATTTTGCAACTATATATCAATATCAAAATAAATTTCTTTAGGGGTGGATCTAGACTTTAGCCATTTTTCTTTAACTTACTCCAAAATCTACCGGAGGCCTATCCAGAACGACCCTCATCCAAAGTCCAGATAATTCAGACTCGCTCCTAACCTGTATATTACCATACCAACGATTTCCTTCCGATCCTAGAGGTTCGTATGAGAACAAATTTGGACAAGGAGAGACGAGAGTTCCTAAATTGCTTGCAGCAAGGGCCTCTACTGGTGGTGGAGGGGGTATAACCCCATTTGTAGGGCAGACGGTTTTGCCATTCAGGCGAAAGCCCAAAATTTGCGGTGCGCCTGTCAAAAAGAATGATAGAATAAGGCGCGAACAGACATGTGCATGAGTGACCTTGAAATGATTAAAATCTTATTGGGGTATGACAAAAAATGCAATTTTTCTTACAATAGCGGTAAAAATATCTCAGACCATATTACAAAACATCACCATATAAACATTTAATTAAATTAAAATATCGTGGAAATCCCTATTTATGTATTTAATCGTTTTATTATACTAATTATAATCTGTTTTTGTTTAATAATAATATATTATAAATTTACATATTTCCAATTCTTTAGAAAAACGGTTTTTCAAGGTCAGTCGTTTTATATTTCTCAATAAAAATATAAATAAATATGACAAATTTGAAGGAAATTTCTTAATAATATAACATATAATATAATGAAACCGAAATAGTATAATAGGAATTATAAATATATAGATAATAGTTTTCAATTAATATCGGCCGTCCTAAGGATCCCAGTAATATTCACAGACCAGTAATATTTGACAAAGGCGTTTAGCGAGACCAAATGGGACACTTTATTTTTATCTGGACGGACAGTATGAACTATGCATATGTGCAAAGGCGACTCAAAAATTTTACATAATAAGCGAGATATTAATTTTTAAAGGTTAGAATGGGGTATTCCGGTGTTATGAAATTTATGCAAAATAGTAAATTTTTTCTATCTATTTTTACATCTTCATATAGTCAACTATTATTCACGAAAGATGACTATTCAAGGTCATTTGTTCGAAGAAAGAATACACATCACTTTACAGCAGTAGCTTAGTAACATTTTGTATTAGAAAGAGAAAGATTATTTGATCTATGTCTATTTAATTTATGTGGTGCGACAGATATACGTAAATAGTGTCATTACTTTCTAACACACTATAAATAATAATGAGGTATGTCGTAGAATTACAGATACCTAATTATCTACTACACTGCCCTCTGTGCTACTATTTACCCAGTGGCGTTGCCGTTTAATTCAAATTATTATTCCTTGGTTTATAGTTAAGTCTGTTTTTGAATTTTGCAAAAACATAAGTGAAGAACATAAATCTTTCAGAAAGGCATTATTTAGAAAGAAACAGAATTTTCAAATAAATTACTTTTTCAGTTAAAATGTGTCCATAAATATTACATGCTGCACGCCTATGCATACGAAATGCAATGAAGTTATCTGTAAGTAATATTATACAGGGTGGGGCAGAAAAACCTATCCGATTTCAAATCCCTTTTTCCCAGAAGAGGGAGCAGGTAGAGTAGTGGGGTAAAAACCGTTAGAAAGCCGGTTTTATGCCATTTGTCAGTAGTCAACATGCCTTGGTCTGGTGAACATCGTGCTTTTGTTATTGAGCGGTTTATCGAATGCGGCGGTTCGATAATTGCTACACAACGTGCTTTTCGAATTCATTTCGGACTCGGGCGTCATGATCCTGTTCCACATCACGCTACGATTAAAGTGTGGGTGTCAAATTTTAGACAGACGAGTTCAGCATTGAAAAAGAAGTCGCCTGGACGTCCCAGGACAGCAACAGGACCTGAAAACGTGGCCAATGTGAGAGCCGCGATTGAACGTTCCCCGCGTCGTTCGGCGCGAAAACATTCGCTCGCTTTGGCGATTTCCAACCGCAGTATTCGGCGCATTTTGCACCGGGACCTCAAAATGCATCCCTACAAAATGGTTGTTGCACAGGAATTAAGTGAAAGGGATTTTGAAACCCGTACGAACCTGTGTCGCGATCTCCGAGAACTCCCAAACGACGATGTTGTGCTCTTCACGGACGAAGCCCATTTTCACCTTTGTGGTGCCGTTAACAGGCAGAATTTTCGATATTGGAGTGACGAAAATCCTCGAGAAATCCATCAGGAACCCCTCCATAGCCCAAAAGTGACTGTGTGGTGTACTCTTTCCCGCCTAGGCGTCTGGAGGCCTTACTTTTTTGAAGAAAATGGGCAAACCGTAACGGTCAACAGCGAGCGCTATTGTTTCATGCTGGAAAATTTTCTTAGACCCAAAATGGAAGAAAATGGCGTGGAAAATGTGTGGTTTCAACAGGATGGTGCAACCGCCCACACATCGCGACGATCAATGGACATTCTCAGGGAACTGTTTCCCGGTCGCCTCATTTCCCTGAGAGGTGATCTTGGCTGGCCGCCGCGCTCACCGGATCTCACTCCATGTGACTTCTTCCTTTGGGGTTACCTCAAATCGAAGGTTTACCAGCATCGACCAAGGACCCTTCTTGCTTTACGAAGGGAAATTGCTCGGGCAATTGAAGAAATTCCTGTGGAAATGACGGTGAAAGTCATGGAAAGCTACCGCGAGCGCCTAAATCAGTGTATCCGCTCCCAAGGACGACATTTGAGTGATGTGCTTTTCAAAACTTAAATTTAAAAATGGCATAAAATTTGCGATATGTTAATAAAAAATTTTTTTGACAAGTTGAGTGGTTTTAATTTTATAACGTTTTGAAATCGGATAGGTTTTTCTGCCCCACCCTGTATCAGACGGTTTACAAATGGCCTTGAATAGTCATCTTTCGTGAATAATAGTTTAAAAAATACATTATAATATGTTTAAGGAAAAGTTTTCATACGTAATTTGATGTTAGAAAATTGAAATCTAAAAACGTCCTTGAAAATTGTGATGTTATTTCGATACGCCTTTGCGTGGTTTTTGCTCATTTTAGATTAAATATATGCCGTTAGAAACACAGATGGCGCTGGTAGTTACTATGAGCGTGTATTTTGTATTTGATATTTTATTCACTTTGTTTGTGTTAATTATTACATGACCCTCTGATATTTGTTTGTTTACCTACGTTTTCTTTTTCAAAAGTTGTAAATAGGCAAATAGCTGTCTATGAACACGTGTGTTTAGGCACTGAAGTTTGCTGCAGATGTCAATACTGGATGTTCGTCATAAGGCGCGTCATGATAGAAAATTTGAATTTCAAAGAATTTTTCAAAAATTCATATCTCACTTGATATATGTATTTTCTTATTAAAAATTATATATTCATAATCTTACAGGACAGAACTAATGAAAAATTGTTTAAAAAATAAATGCCAGAACATCCCATTTGGTGTATGACGTAGCATGTCCTTACCAGTGGCCGACAAATTGTTAATTCTAGAAGGTACAAATTTTTCATGTTTGCATAGCTGAAATATTTTTATATACAAACTTATGTTACATACCTGAAGAAATTATTATTAAGCATAAATAATATAAACAAAATGCATTTTTTAAAAATAAATAATAGAACATTGAAACAGTTTGACCATTGTTTGACAATATTGTGACAAACTATGGCGGCAGATAGCGCTAATATTTGTCCATTGATGGTTTCACAAGACAAGCGTACAAGACACGCGAGTCTTATTTTTAAAATCAGCAACCAATCAAATTGCTTAGGACATGATAAGTTATCCCAATTATGAATCGACTTCAATCGTTTGTAGTTTGCGAACTAATTAATATTTAAACAAAATTCTTTTACATATACTCATTAATTTATATGTTTTCGCATTGTTATCTAAAATAGTTAAGATTTAATTATGGTACAGTATCTCAACTAAATTCAAAAAATTTGGCATCAATTTTTTTTTAAATTTATGTACAAAAGCACCCGGTGAAAACTTTTACCATGTTATTTTTTTATTTATTTACCATGTCAAGGTTTGCTTCGAACACCCGGTAAGTAATATAATAATATACAGTTTATTTACCATACCCAAAACAGGATTATTCTTCGCTGTAATCCTAATTTGTAACGTAGTTCCCGCATCTACTTTTGGGGAAGGTCTCTTAATTAAAAATTCATTCGCTTCCCGTTTTGTAGCAGTTCCAAAATCTGTCTAAAATAGAAAATAATTTCTTCTTATATGTACAAACACAAACACTTTACACTATAAATAAAAGTTATGATACGAGGGGGTAGATCACCCGTTTGTAGGGTACCTTTATAACCAGGGTATGGCCATGGCGTGGCTCACGTTTCGTCCGCCATTACCGGGACATCTGTTATATGTGTTATTCTTGCGCAAAGTATTATGTATTTTAGTGGCTATTTGTTTTATTTTAATGAAAAACACATTTAATTATCATTTTAATATGTATTTAAAGTGTAAGTAATATATTTTATCTTATTTACTTGTGTAGTTTGTTAAGATACCCATCACGATTACTGTCACTGAAAACAACTAAAAATTACCAATATTAAGCACAATCATTTAAATTTTTAAAAGGTAAGTTTAGAATATGTAATTATTATGTAATTAAGAACTAGTGATGTTAAATTAGATGTGATAATAACAACACATATCATATATTCTACATAACCTATAATTGTATCTATGTCTTAATAATAATTGTATATATCTTAAATAAATTCATTTTTATTACCTTTTTAAATTCACAGTGTGATTATTTAATATTATTTTATAATATAATATCACATTTATTACAAATAAATAGGAAAATCAATTACCGACAATGGCGGCGATCTTGACCCATGGCCATACCCTGGTTATAAAGGTACCCTACCCGTTTGGATCTTTTGCCCAAGTGTCACCCTAGGGGAAACACCTGAGCGGTCAGTGTGATTTTTTTCGTTTGACGTGGTTGGCGATTTTGTATTGGCGGACATTAAAAAACAATTTGTTTGTATCAAGTTCTGTTTTGTGTTAGAGATATCAGCAGTAATCAATAAAGCTTGGGAGATCGATTTCTGACTATTCTTTCATTCAAATCCTGGCACGCACTCAAATGGTTGGCTTTTCGGTCGTTGGAAAGCAAACGTGGAATGATTTCCGTTCCGACCTCGGGTCCGACACTTTTCATCTTCAAATTTTCAGTCAAAACTCGTTGGCATTAACTCCAAAATATTTCAGTGCGTTCTTCCAATTTGTTATTGTTCTACGACGATCAGACATAATCGCATCACGGATTTTTAATGCTTTCAGCCCTTTGGAAGCAATTGAAGATTAACCTTGGCCAGGTCGCTCGAGGTTAATCTTTTATTGGCATCCGACCACTTTTAACATAAGAAAGTTTCTTTTCCGTAAGCCCCAGATCACCAGATGTATCTCTAAGGATGACGCATGGGCAACAGAACAGATCCAAAAGGGTGTCCCGCCAGAAAATTCTCTTTGCTTTTGGGTATCCCCTCGTATTTATATTTTAATTTTAAAAGTAATATATAATTTCAATATTATACTTACAGTAAGTTCGTCAAACGGACGATCAAATACAGTTCGCATCCAAATTCCAGATAATTCTGTATCTAGAGTTACCCTAATCGTTCCAGACCAACTATCTGTACCTATGTTGTCATAGGTAAATAAATCTGGGCATGGCGAAGTAAACTGACATGATATATGCGGTAGAAATATAGAAAATAATATAAATATTGTCTTAAACATTGTAAAATATCTGAAAAATAATATAAAATTAATATATTTTCAAGTATACAACAAAATATTAACGTTCGGGCCCGATTTATAGTAATGTGGGACCCCTTCCATTTCCAAAAAAACAAATTACTGATACAACGCATTGTTAATGTTTTCGGGTTTGGGAATTTGGGAGTTCAAAACTAGTTCTGAACAAATTTTCTAGACAGTGCCCAATGCTCGAATTAGGGTGTGGAATGTAACATATACAGGATGATCGGCAAAAGTCCGGCACCAAAAATATTTCGTTTATTTTGAAAGATAAACAAAGATAATAAGCAAAGTTTAACTAGAGAAAGGGGCTCATAAGATGATCGTACCAAGAATTCTGTACCACTTCCGGTTTTAGCGAAAATGGATACAACTTTAAAATCTAGCATAGGGAACCGGTATTTTTATATTTTTATTTTTCAGAATATACACATCACAATTATATCAAAATATCATAGATTTACTACAACCACTTGAAAATGGCGACCATTTATTTTCAAAATGTGTATTAATAAAATTCCATACAAAATGAAACATATGAAAACAATTTTAGTACAAAAAAAAAGTTGTAGGGATCTAATAGAATTTATTTGACATTTTCCGAATATTAAAACCATATCAACCATTTCTTCATTGTGTGGATATTAGCACAGAGGGCAGTGTAGTAGATAATTAGGTATCTGTAATTCTACGACATATGTCATTATTATGTATAGTGTGTTAGAAAGTAATGCCATTATTTACGTATATCTATCACACCACATAAATTAAACAGACATAGGTCAAATAATCTTTCTCTTTCTAATACAAAATGTTGCTAAGCTACTGCTGTAAAGTGATGTGTATTCTTTCTTCCAACAAATGACCTTGAATAGTCATCTTTCGTAAATAATAGTATACAACATATATTCCTCACTCTTAACATATTAAAGTGACCGATTTTCGGTAGCGAAATACCGCATCCGGACCACAATTACAGTTACGAAACAATCATCCTTCGCCACACATTCCTGTCTAAGCACACTTCTTTCGCCTCGGCCACATTCATATTCGCATTCATACACGCTCTTCTTCTCTTCCCACTCGGAAACTTTCTTTCTTTTAGTACCTTATCAATCATATCCATCCACTTAGACACTGGATGGTCACGCTATCGAACACCCTCAATTTCACCAAGATATATACGCTTTACAAGCCGTTCACTCTTCATTCTCTCCACATGACCAAACCATCTCAACTGGCTTATTCCTACTCTCTTAACAACATTCTTCCTAACCAAACAAAACATTAAAAAAAACATAATAAAATATAATCTAGAATTTTGTATTACAGACTTTTCTATCGGAACGAGAAATTAGATTTTGTTTACAAACGATCAATCAGAAGTGATACTTTACTTAAAGCTCATTGCTATTTTAAACATGGAATTGACTGGAGGTTTTGTTCTGGCCACATCAGATTTTTAATACCTATTTTGAAAATTATCGCCATCAAATTATGTTGCTCTGCGTTTATTGAACGGTTGCTATGCGTATGTTTAGCGGTTGCTATAATGGGCAGTAAAAGTGACATTTTACAGACTGTTAGCTGTCAAAAAAGTGGTACTAAATTCTTACTACGATCATCTTATGAGCCCTTTTGCCTAATTAAACTTTGCTTATTAACATTTTTTGTAACTCTCAAAATAAACAAAATGGTGTCGGACTTTCGACCATAACGCTTTACACTATACAGGCTGATTCATCGGTCTGTCCTCTCTTTATAACTCTTTTATTTTAAGTCAGATAGAAAAACTCTTCAAATATAATTTATATGATATATTATTGTCTATCTACGTACCATATGCATTTGTATACAGGGTGCTCCGTTTAAGCGCAACAATATGTAACTTTATATTTCTTAATGGAACACCCTATATTTATTTATTTATTTTGATAGTAAATTAGATTCCCTTTAAAAAAGTATTAAGTAATAAGGGGTCTAAAATTATAAATTAAGAAGTTATTTACGTTCATAAAAAATAGTAGTTCAGAGTGGAAAAAACCATATAATACAAAATTTTGATCCTTTTTTATTAATACTTATTTTAAACATTACACTAATTCTGAAGAAGCTATTAAAATTTAGTGACAGACTAAATAATGCAAAATTATAATAAATGCTCGAAAACTTGTCCTTCAACTTCAATAGATTTTTCTATTATAAATATTATACTAACCATCTCATCTTTATTAAAATTTGTATTATTCATTTTCACATCAACATCAACAATGATAAAGTAAGAGTATTTGGACAACTTGTTTGTTCAAATTCGAAACAATTGATCAAATTATCCACAGCTTACTTTGTTAATAATAACATGATAGAAACATATCATTCAACAAATAAAGGTAAATAACTTCTTAATTTATAATTTTAGACCCCTTATTACTTCATACTTTTTTAAAAGGAATCGAATTTACTATTAAAATAAATAAAATAAATATAGGATGTTCCATTAATATAAAGTTACATATTGTTGCGCTTAAATGGAGCACCTTGTATACAAATGGATATGGTACGTAGATAGATAATACTATATCATATAAATTATATTTGAAGAGTTTTTCTATCTGACTTAAAATAAAAGAGTTATAAAGAGAGGACAGACCGATGAATCATCCTGTATATTCTTTCTAAAGCTAAAGCACAGCTAAAGCCTCTATTTTGTGAGGGAATAAAATTAATACTTTGTTATTCAAAACAGGCGATAAATACATGATTTAATTCTATAATGTCTTACTAAATAAACTATTATTACATCTTAATATGTAAATTAGTAGGTGAAGCCCATTTTTTGTGCAAAATTCCTACAATTAAAATTGATGACATGACGTTAACAAATCACTAAGCGTTTACGAATGTTTACATTTTCTAGTACAGTAAAATGAATGAGTGTAATTAAAAAACCAATGTCAATACCAGAACCGGTTTTGGAAAGATATATAATTATATTCAGTTATAGACAGAAAATTTGGGAACTACGAATATTTGTCATGATTCACTGATTTCTTAGGAAAATTACGAATACAGTTTATCGGATTATTACATATAATTATGTTTAAATTATTAGTTATTTATAAATGCGAGGGTCACGCTAGAATGATTGAGAATACGCCACATTGTTAAAAAATGCTATAAAAAAGTAACTTTTATAAATAAATAAAATAAATATATCATCACGGAATAATTACTGAATTAGATGTAAAATTTAATTTTCTAATCGCCGGTTGGGCAAATGTAACTTAAATTTTAATCGTTCCTTAAATCGACAATATTGCGTCGAAATGAAATGTCAAATAAATTACAATGTATTGCTGTCAAAATATCGATTTGCATTTTTACCTCTCGCTAAGAGAGGTATTGTATTCATGCTAAAAATCGCATATCCAGATTTTAATGAATAAGCACGTTTTAAGGTCCCTAGTATCCGATTATAACATTTTTACGATGATGTCCGTATGTGTGTGTGTGTGTGTGTGTGGGGATGTGTGTGTGGATGTTGGATTCACTATATCTCAAATTCTATGAGACTTAAGACATTTTTAACTACGGATTCCTCAATCTAACAATAATCGGAAGAGTCCAGTCAGTTTTGGTAACAATTGGACAACCGGAAGTAGTAGTTACAAGAAAAAAATCGTCTAAATATTATTTATCGAAAATTTATGTAAATACTTATATTAAAGAACGTTAAATTCTTTATTCGATAAATATAAATTCATTATTATATCTTCTATAGATTTAGAGATAAAGAAAGGCATATAAAATAATTTGATGTAAAAAATCTCAGATCAAACTACTACAAGGCAAGAAATTCAAATGTTTGTAATTGACACATAAATGTCACTGTCAAAAATATTTGTATGCCTCTGTCAAAAATATTTGTATATTATTATGAAGATTATGAAAATAAAAAAAAGTCAACAACGCAAAAGAATATATGTAAAAAAGAATATAAAAGGAATTTGCGAAAAAATGACGAATATAAAGAAAAAGAAAAGGAAAGTAGAAAAAGAAAATTTCAGGATATTGAATATAAAGAAAATGTAAGTATTGTACATAATTTATTTTAAAATATCCCATAGATATTGCAAATATATGTGAGAATTATTTTGTAGTGAGACATGAATATCTATATGTATTTGTATTTAAAAATATTTTTCGTTTTATGCGTACAACCAGGTAAAATATCTGGCGAGAGGTTATGTGTTGGCCACATCAGATTTTTTGTTTAAGGGTCGCTTAAAATTTATGCCTTGTTGGTGCAACTGGGCATAAAACATTTATTTTCCGACGACCACTACGAAAACTACATAAGTGATATGGAAGCTTGTTAGCCAATCAGATGCGTCCGCAACTGTGTGATATGATTTCATCACACGCTGCGGTAACTGAGCGAACTAACCTAAAAATTTGTATGCTATTATTCACGAAAGATGGCTATTCAAAGTCATTTGTTCGAAAAAAGAATACACATCATTTTATAGCAGTAGCTTAGCAACATTTTGTATTACAAAGAGAATAGTATATTGTGTTATTAGGAGTAAAAGTGATACTTTGTGTGGCGAGCATGGAAGAAATTGCATGCGAGGCACACAAAGACACTTTTATTCCGAATAACACATTCATTTTTTTTTCAAGCGCACTACTTTTCTTTTTATTCGCTAATTCTATGTAGTTTCTATGGATATTTGTTTATTTTATTTCTACGCCACCGGCGTAGAAATTAGCTATTTCTACTCCGGCGGCGTAAAAATTAGCTTATTTCTACTCCGCCGGCGTAGAAATGAAACTTCTACCTTGTGAATCAAGTCACAAAAAGTGTCATTTCTACGACGTTTGAAAAAAAAAGATTATTTGATCCATGTCTATTTAATTTATGTGCTCTGACAGATATACGTAAAAAGAGGCATTACTTTTTAACACACTATAAATATTAATGATTATGTCGTAGAGTTATACCTAATTACCTACTACACTGCCCTCTACGCTAATGTTTACCCAGTGGCGTTGACCTTTAAATCAAATTATTATTTCATGGCTTATAAGTCAAGTCTATGGTTTTGTGTTTTGCAAAAAGCATAAATCTTTAAGAAAGGCATATTATTTAAAAAGAAACATAATTGTCAAATAAATTACTCTTATTTTTTCAGTTAGAATGTGTCCATAAATATTTCATGTTGCACGCTTATGCATACGAAATGCAGTGAAGTTATCTGGAAGTGATATTATATCAAACGGTTCATAAATGACCTTGAATAGTCATCTTTCGTGAATAATAGATTATTTAAAAGTTTGACAGTTGCTGATAATTTGCTGAATTTACACGAATTAAGAAGGTTGGTCCCTGATTTATCAGATTTTAACATAATTTTTGGTAAATTCTGATAGCAATGATATTAACATAATCTGTTTTCATATTTTTATGTAAATTTTATTGTTTTTTTTTTACTTTGTAATAAATTGTATTATTACTAATAATGGGCTTATTATTTTTGTTCTAATACGCCTTATTTTAAAAAAATAAAAATATTAACATAATTTCAATGAAAATTTGATAATTTTGTTAACAATGCATGCCATAATTTGTTATTGTTGTTTGTTATTACTTTTTTACTAGCCCCTTATTCTTGATCACTTTTTGAATTTAACATGTTTCTCTTAAGTCATTAGATCGCTCAAATAACCGCTGGTTGTTTTAAAGAAACCATCCTGTATATATCCATATACAGTTATGTCAATTCAACAATTGTGGTCAACAACAACACGTGCTGAAAGGGTATTTCACACTTGTGTGAAATATCCAATTTTCAGCACTAGTGAAGCATTATAGCTGGTTTATGATGAATTTAATTTACGAATTTACATTTATAAATATAAATTGTACATATCTGCTTTTACTGGTTCATGATTAATTTAAGAAATTTATGATTTAGAATTTACATTTAAAATATCACTATATTTTATATTCTAAATGTAAATTTGTAAATGCGTCCAATCATTTCACAATGTTTCAAACAATGATTTTGGTGGGGAAAATGACAATTTCAAGTGACAGCTGAAACATTTTAATTTTGATTTGATTAATGGATTCTGAAAATATGGATATATTATTAATATTATATGTAGGACAATACAGATTTATTATGATAAAAGTGATAAATATCATTTAACTGTTGTTAAAAGTTGGCCGAATTATTGTCATATTGGGCTCGTAAATCATGGGCCGTAATAAGACTGAACCCAGAAGATTCAAAAATTAATAATCCCATCTTATGAAAATGTTACTTTACAAAATGATATTTCGAAAACATCTAATCGTGTATAATAAACTGTTTTTGAAGGAAAAGCACTATTGAGCCTTCTACAATACCTGGAATAAGGAAAATTCTCCTTCTTATTTGAGAATAATAAATATTTTATGGCTAATATTGTAGATATACAAATATTTGTTTACTTACTGTTTACGCTAAAATACACAAAACACTATCTTCTATTATGAATAAATAACTATAAACACTTTCTTATACATTTCTTTAAAAATTTAACATTATTTCTTTGTTAAAACCTCTTGATGCGTCCTTATAAAGCGTAATAGGTCGACTGAACATCTCTTTCGATTATTATAGCGTTGTTTTGGTTGATTTCCACGTTCCACCAGTCACTGACGCGACAAAACGAGTTTCGGTTGAGAATTTTTTATATGCTTGGAATTACCCAAGAAAAAAATTCTGCATACTGTTAACCTCTTAGCGAGCCATTCAAGATTTCAATTGAGAATGTATGAGTGTTTTTCTTGTAAATTTAGTCATATCAATTAGGGAAAACTATTTGGAAAGGTCAACATTTTGCCGGTATACGAGATACGCGACAATATGGGAGATTCAAAATTTTTATATATTAATCTACATGAAAAATATACAAAGTGGTGACTCGGACACCCGAACATACGACTCATGTAAAATCAGATTTTTGTAATTTCCTGCTTCCCTGATTACTTAGGTATTTAAATAAAAGTTGTAGAACTTAAAATTTTAAATCGAATCAACAAGCACAATTAATTTTGGATCATCTCAAAAATAAAGATAACTATAGAAAAAATCTGGTGTGGCCAACACAATACCTTCCGCCATTTACAGCCCGAGTCATAAAAAAGATTAAGTTTTTTGGATTAGCGAATTTTACTCTAATTTTGACAGTTTATTTCTTAAATAAATATAAATAAATAAATATATCATCACAGCATATTACCCATTGCTGGGTGTGCCAATCTGCTTTGTACGCAGAAATCGGTAATTTTGATGACATATTTGTACCGTGCGGGCGTTTACCAGGCGTCACCTCACGGGCACTCATTGCTGGCGTGGGGAGTGTACCACAGGGGTCAATTTTGTACCATTTAAAATTCGAAATATTTCGCGTTGGTCGGGATCGAACCCAGTTCCCCAGATTCACGACCTGACACGTAGGCACGCGGCCCCATTTCTTAAAATATAGTCTAATCTAATCCAAGTAACTACCTTTTTTTAAACCCCTCGACAGGATTCAATACCAATTACAGAGTGGGTTCACATTCACACACATCCATGCCTTAGTGGAATTCGAACCCAGAGCCCCGAGGGCACTCATGACATGAGGCGTTGCTCTAACCATTGAGCCACCGGAGCTATAATAAAATGAAGATTAAATTTTAAATACCGGGATAGAATAGAATTCACTAATCCAAAATTGAGGATTAGCTTAAATATTTTTTTGAACCGTTAATTTTTATTAATTTTAAATACATACCTACATATTTACTTATGCTGGAAACTGTATTGAATTCCTTTTCTATTGTTCTATTTACTTTTTCCTTTTTAAAACGTTACTAATATTATTTTGAAATGATTAGTTCTTTGATAGTGACATTTATCTGTCAGTTACATACATTTGAATAACTGCGTTTTGTTTATTTAAACCGTAGACTCTGGGATTTAAATTATAGATAACTTTATAAATTTATCCATAAATATATATAGAATATATAGAAAAAGTATTAATGCAAATCTATAGAAAATTTAATAATCTTTAATTTTTATAATAACATTAATCTCGAAAAAATAACATTTAAAGGTATTTTCCGAAGAAAAACTATTTTGAGCTTCTAGTAAAGTGCCATTTCCGGTTATCTGATTTTCACCAAAATCTAATAGGTTCTTTCCAATACAGAAAAAGTTCGAAATACAAGGTTTAAAATTTTTCTGAATGATAGTATTTGAGTTAGAGTGGAGGATCCACACATACATACACACATATACATACACATTTACATACATCATCGGGAAAATGTTAAAATTGGATTCTAGGGACCTTAAAACGTGGTCATTTACCAAAATCTCGATATGCGATTTTTAGCACGATCCCTATACCTTCCTTACAAAGGGTAGCGGGAGGTAAAAATATGATGTGGCCAACACAACACCTCCTGCCATTTAATTTTTATTAATTTAAATACATAGGTATATTATTAATGAAAGATGACTATTCAAGGTCATTTGTTCGAAGAAAGAATACACATCACTTTATAGCAGTAGCTGAGCAACATTGTATATTAGAAAGAGAAAGATTATTTGACTTATGTCTATTTAATTTATGTGGTGTGATAGATATACGTAAATAATGACATTACTTTCAAACACACTATAAATAATTAAGACATATATCGTAGAATTACAGATACCTAATTATCTAATACACTGCCCTCTGTGCTAATATTTACCCAGTGGCGTTGACATTTAAATCAAATTATTATTCCTTGATTTACAAATTAAGTCAATGTTTTTGTATTTTTCAGAAAGGTACTAAGAAAAAAACATAATTTTCAAATAAATTACTCTAATTTTTTCAGTTAAAATGTTTCTATAAATATTTGATGTTACACGTCTATGCATACGAAATGCAATGAAGTTAACTGCAAGTAATATTATATTAGACGGTTCACAAATGACCTTGAACAGTCATCTTTTATGAATAATAGTTTATTTAATTTTTTGCCGTTGGTTGGACGGAGATAGCTTATACCCCTTTGAAACACTGACGACAATTAGATAGCAAATAAAAGTCTCGTATATATCTTGTGTGTACGACAAAGATGCTACATAATTTTTTTTTGTAATTCTTGCATCAAAAATTGATGACGTGGAGATCAGCTGGGAGATATAGAGTGTATACATATAATCATGATATTCCTGAAGGTTGAGTATTTTAAACATATAAGATTTCTAAAAACTTTTTTTCTATTTTTTTTTTGTCTTCCAGCAGAAAAAATGGCAGGGCGCCCTTCTTCAAGGCCAAACTGGGGAGATCAGACGAAAATTTCCTGAAATTTGAATAGGAAACAATTGGGGTTTTCCGCTTGACAACGCTCCGATACATCGCTCCCTAATGGGGAAAATTACCTTGCTCAAAACAGTATCACCACTTTAACAACCTTCCTATTCACCCAACCTTGCACCAACCGATTTATACTTGTTCTCACGGCTAAAAATTGAAGGAACGTTTTCCTAATCCATCAGAGAGCAGAGGTGATGGAAAATGCGACAAGGCAGCTAAAGACTCTTACAGAAAATGATTTCTAAGAGTGTTTTGAACTGTTGTACGAAAGGTGGACATGTGTAAATGCAAGAGGGTTGTAGTTTAAAGCAAATTAATGTAAAATTGTACCTTTCTTAATTTTAATATAAATTGTTCAAGTGTGTGAATGTGTGTTTTCCTCCTCAATAAAGTGGTCGCCAAATCATCCACCATCAGTTAGTGAAAGGTACATCGCTCGGTAAAGCCCCTCGTGTTACAATAAAAGACAATGTAAATAATGTCAAATGACAAATAACTTATTTATTATCAATAAATTTGTACAAGACAAGTAGAATAAAGACACAATATGTATAAACTCGTCTACTTTGTACACTTTTTACTTTAGAAATTAATGTAAAATCTTAAATTAACAATTGATTCATGTCTATCATCGATACGTTTATTATTCACAACTTGAGAAGGAAATAGATACAAAAATAAAATAAAATACTGATCAGTTACAATCAACATATATAGAGATATTATTTATTCATTGTAACCAAGTTTAAAAATAATGAACATAATTCAAGTAATCATTTATAAACTAATGTTGCCAGTCAATATAAAATCTAGGTGCAACTATTAACTCACTAGCGCTTAACGGAAAAGATATTTACTACCGAAATGTTACCGGAAATATTTAACCTTATTTTTAAATCAACAGTTAATAACATTTCATCATTTTTATAATATAGGTGTCCGTATAAAATTCTTAAATACTGATTTTGTAAAATAAGATAAACATTATTACAAAATATACTTAATAATTATTTATGTGAAAAAATGCACAGATATAATCTGTTTTAAAACCGGTTAACGGTTAACCGGTATTTTAAGTCTGAAAACGTGATTTTTAACAGAACATATTAAATGTTTTTTCAGTGAAAAATGCACCTTTAAGTACTTTTTACAAAAAAAGAAGTAAAGGTGTATATTTTTTCTTTTTTAAAAACTTTATATTGTGTGTCCCAAGCAAACCTTGACATAGGCGTGTAACATGGGAAAACTTATTTTCGTGAATAAAAAGTGTCCGGCATAAAATTAAGCCATGCTATTTAACATGATAATAGTACATTACCTCGTGTACCTTATTTAATATTAATTACATTATTATCATTGCGTAAATTAGAGAAAATTATAAATATCTGTCAATAAATATTTGTTTCATTATTTTATTACATAATATCAAAATAATTGTAATTGTCATTGTAGGGCAATGGTTAGCATAGCTGACTGTGGACTGAGATGACGTTTAGAGTTTGGGGTTCGAATGTCCGTCAAGACAGTTTTTCTATTATTTTTTTTATTTATGAATTAATTGCGAATTATATTAAAGATATTATGTATTATATTAATATGGATATCAATGTTCTGATTATTGTAATCAATTCATTGTTATAACCAAGTACATAATATAAAATAATTGGTTTTAAACAATGACAAAAATTGATTACAATAATCAAAACATTGATACAATAAAAATGCATTATATTTTCTTTTAATCTTAATAAAACATGATTGAGATAAAATGAATATGTGTATGTTTTGTGTTTTTACTGTAAAAGTAGGTGTTATAGTTTAAATTCTTATGCTTTTGGGTCATACTGATAATTACTACTTCCATTGAAATTAGTATTATATCATGATAGAAACTTATTTGTAATTATTTAACTAATTCATCCATATTAATATAATACATAATATCTTTAATATAATTCGCAATTAATTCATAAATAAAAAAAATAATAAAAAAACTGTCTTGACGGAGATTCGAACCCCAACCTCCAAACGTCATCTCATTCCACAGTCAGCTATGCTAACCATTGACCTACAATGACAATTGCAATTATTTTGATATTACGTAATAAAATATTGACACAAATATTTATAATTTTCTCTGATTTACGCAATGATAATAATGTAATTAAT
This sequence comes from Harpalus rubripes, assembly GCA_963082715.1. NCBI lineage: Eukaryota > Metazoa > Arthropoda > Insecta > Coleoptera > Carabidae > Harpalus > Harpalus rubripes. The sequence continues at coordinate 42,863,182 of OY720462.1, read as the reverse complement.
ATTAAATAAGTTACACGAGGTAATGTACTATTATCATGTTAAATAGCATGGCTTAAATTTAAGTCGGACACTTTTTATTCACAAAAATCAGTTTTCCCATGGTAAACGCCTATGTCAAGGTTTGCTTGGGACACACGGTATATGTAATATGTAAAAATGTCTACAATAAAACGTTGTTTCATTTTTTCAGCCGCCGGCGTAAAAGTGTTTTTTAACAGACGTAGAAAAAATCATTTATACCATTTGAAGAAAAACTATTTTAAAATTATTTTTTTGTCTTCATTTCTATAATAGGTTGGTCAGAATGACGATGTTTCTATTTTTAGTTTCAAAAATTAATAAACACAAATGAAAATATGTATCATCACGTCTTATTACCCATTTCTGGGTGTGTAAATATCAATTGTACCTATTTGCAGATTTCGGGCAATAAATGGTTTTTTTTATTTTAAGCAAATTAAAATTGATATTTTTATTTACAAAAATATATGATTTTTAACCGACAAATTCCAAAATTACGTTCTCGATTTCGGTTAACCATTAACCCTTTTTTAAGTTGCGGTAAAGTACGCAAAATATTTGTATCAGGTGTCACCACACGACCTGTCGTGAAGAGAGATAAAAATTGGGATATCAATTTTATTTATTTTGTAGCTCAAATATATTAAAAATTGTATAATTGTAGTTCAAATATTTTTTTTTTTGTCAGATTAACAATAAAATGTTTTTAGTCATTCTATATAATTATTGCCGATTTTTGTACGGACATCATATATTATTATTTATTTCTAGTGTAATACGTAACTATTTTTATGGTAATAAATATCTTTTCGGGTGTACCTATTGTAATTATTGTATGTACAAGAACCGATTATAACAACCACTCACGCGCGGCGTAAATAAATTAGTCGTCTTCTTCGTGTGGTTCGGGCATCATTTGATCACTCAAAAGAGTGATGGTGTGTTTTCCGGGCTTCATATCCAATTCGGGATCTTCTTCGTCGTCGTCGTCTTCTTCCTCCTAATAATATAAAGATAATTGATGGATAAATTCAGAATCGAATAAACTATTTTAAATTGATTTATAGATTGTTTGAAATTTGCGTGAATGTTTTCTTCGATTTACTAGAACTTTTATTTGGATGGTTTTCTTCTACTCCCAATGGGAGCGTTTGGGCAAAGCTTATCGTAGATGGCAGCAATGGACTAGCGTACGACGCCCGGGAATATTTGAATTGGTATCATCATACGTAATATAACAAGTGATATGATTATCATCGATGATATTCTCGAATGAAACCGAGTTGCAGATTTCACGAGTCCGAAGGACGAGTGAAATGTGCTGCTTCGGTTTCACGAGCAATATCTTCGATTATTAATCATATCACGAGCTAATATTTAATGAGAATATAATGAATTTTTGTGACACATTGTGTGTGCTGCTAACCTAACTTTTAATATATTGTATTACAACATGGTTAATTTGACAATTGCCTTATTATTTTCATCCTTGTTGATATCAATCCAACGATTTCACACATTTTTATACTCAAAATTAATTGTCAATGTCAAATAAAGAAAACAAATCCCTTAGTAACGAATGTAAATAAGGTGATAATTTCTTTGTTTTTTATCATCGCTGTGATACACATGTAACTAGGGAGATTTTGAATATTGATTGGCGGAAAACATGTCACGTGACTCATGAATTATATTCTCAAAGTTATAACTTTATAACATGTGAACTATTCAATATATACAGTGAATTTATTTTAACGTGCAACATATGGTCAATCACTTCCATGGTTACATACTACTGTCAAAAAATGACAGCAATGTAATGTTTGTCCATTTTAAAATGCAACATACGAAAATTTGTAGTTATGTATTATCAACTCTAATTTCCAATAAATTGGCCTACATACTATTAACAAAAAATCAAAACTTTAATGTAGCACATCTTAACAAACTTTGGCTTACAAAAAAAATAATTTTAATGTAATAAATGTTCAAAAATACCTCCATTCAAACAGGCAATATCCTTGTCGCTCGTAGAAAGAATTGATACCATTTGTGATGTGTTCTGGAGATATCTTCTATGCTGCAAGACTATTTATGATGTTGCATTTTAAAATGGACAAATATTACATTGCTGTCATTTTTTGACAGTAGTGCGTAACCATGGAAGTGATAAATCATATGTTGCATTTTAAAATAAATTCTCTGTATATATATATATATATATATATATATATATATATATATATATATATATATATATATATATATATATATATATTATTATTATTATTATTATTATTATTATTATTATTATTATTATTATTGAATATTAGCTTTTCACTTTAATTACTTTGTAGTAGTTCATTTTGCACCTTCGTTTGTTTACGTACAAACTTTTGTTGTGAGGTTATTTAAAATTTTTGAGAATGTGGGATAAAGATAATTATAATTTGTGGAAATTAGAAATGCTGAAAACTGAATGAAGATGCCGTGGTGCGAGTGTACGAGGGAGAAAAAGTAATTTAATTTAGAGGCAGGTCATTTTGTTTTGGCTATGTAAGGTGAAATTTAATTGAATTTTTTTTTTGTTTTGTTTGTTTTGTACTTCGGAGAAAATATTATTTGGACTGCACCTTTTCTCAAAATTCTCCTCGTATTACGTATTCCTGAAAATTTGATTTACAAATAATTAACATAAACAATTTTTAGATATTTATAAGTTTAACGAAAATTTTACCAGTATCATAACATTCTGTGAGGAAATCTATTTTCTGAAAATGCTGAGAACAAACAAATGGCGAGTTTGGAGCATATTTTTTTAAATTTGAATTCGTCTAACCATAACTTTCTTTCTATTTTATCTTTCGGCAAACGATGCATGTTTGTTTTACTTTTACAAACACAACAGAACGCATTTTAATTTATGGACCTAACCCTGTTACTTGTGTTGGCGATAACAATCAATTTTCTTAACAAATTCTGCAAATTTAGTTACACTTTATGCTAGCGCGCTATACTACGTGTACGTATTTCACTATACGCTTCCAGAAAATACGCTAGTCCAGTGCTGCCATTAATTCGCACAATAGCCACCAAACACTCCCATTATAAAGAAAATAATTGAGGTGTATAAACACAGAAATTCAAATAATATACCTATAAATGGAATTTACTATTTACTTTAAAGGAAGGAATGTATGTGAAAGGATATAAGGTGTTACCACCTACCTTAGGACGTATATTTTTCTGAATATGGATAAGACAATCATTAGGAGAAGACAGGATGGGAATAAAAAACTGGAACACCCGGCGCAACTGGAAGTATTCATAATATGAAATTTTTATTTTGTTAATATTGATCACCACAGAATTGATTGCTAAAAAATGGGGTGGTATTGTACCGTACTTTTTTCTGACAATACACAGGGTTAGTCTTTGAAATGACCCTTGTCATTAGAAATAGAGCATAAATTTATTAACAGAATTTATTTGTCTACTCAAGGAGTATAACATCACACAAATATTAATAATAAACAGTTTTATTTATTGGCTAATGCAAACTACTGTCCATTATTGCAATTATTTCTTAATAAAAACATAATTTCCACAGTACACTAGATTGAATTTAAATAAATTTAGACAAAAATGGTGAATAACTCCGAAATTATTGGTTTTAGGCTTAGGATACCCTTAATAACATAGAAAGATAACATAATAAGAAACCCAACTAAATAATAAAATATAGGGTGTTCCATTTGAAAATGACGAGTTATTGTCATTTGAAATTGAGTAAATTTGATTCGCTTTATTGAACATCCTGTATAATTATATTTTTTTTTAATATATGAGAACATAGATTATAGTTATAGTAGTTGTACAGAAAAAAAAATTCTTATTTTTTACTATTAAAATAACTTTAGTACGCCTTTATAAAGCAATGCTTGTATTAGGTCATTTTTAGAGAAAAAACGGAATAACTTAACAATGCCGAGGAAAAGTTTAAAAAAATCTATGTGCGTATAGGAGAATAAAATACAATTCAAGATATATGAAAATACATACGGTATTCCATTTAAAAAAAGAGAAACAATTCTCGCCGAGCCGTAATGCAACACCCTGTATATATGAAAATAATTTTCGGTTATACTCCTTGAGTAGACGAATAAATTCTGTTAATAAATTTATGCTCTATTTCTAACGAAAAAGGAGATATCGAAGACGGTTATTTCAAATATTCACTCTGTATATAGAATTCATATGAGTTACGAGCTGCTATAACAAAAATCCCCTTACTTCCCAACTATTTCAATTATATCGTTTTATATCTTTGTTAATATTCATTATTAAGCATATACTTTCAATATTTTTTCCTAATTTCTCTTAATTCAATTGCGCTGTAGCCCCTATTTTAAAAAAATGATATCAAAATATCAATTTATCTTTTCCAAAATTAAATATACTTTCTCTAAAATTGAAGTTACTTTTTCTGAAACTAAAGTTGAAAAGGTATAGACCAATTAAAGTTGTTCAAAATTTTACGATAATAATCGATCGATTCGTGCCAGTGTCGTTGCCTTTATAATAATAATAGGAGAGTTTAGTAATGTTGAAATGAAATGATTTTTCCACATTACTGTAATACTATACATGCAATATTACTATTAATGCAATAAAAGTAATAAAATATAGCGTATTTTTTGTACAAACGATATTAAATTTATCGTTAGTTAAATCACCGCAATACGATGACGTATGCGGCATCTTTGGTTCGCCGTAGTTGTCCGCTACGAGCGCTAGTTTACAATGAAAACATAACGTATGTCTTCTATATTTGACTTTAAATATGTAAACGTAAAGCCTAGAAAATACGATAAACACAGAAATGAAATTGTCAAGTCACAAATGTAAACAGAAACAGGTGGCCGTGTTTTGCTTCTGTCTCTTTTTATGAAGCACGTTTTGGGCACGTATGTCGAGACCTAATTCGCATATAGTTGGTGTTATGTACGCCGTAATGGCGGGAAGAAAATATTATAAAAGTAAATAACTTTTTATATACTTTTTAAAATTATACTTTCAATAATCATATTTTAACTTTATCTATCTAAAATTCAGTTCAGAAATTCTTATCATATTATGATACTCACGACATTTATTTGTTGATTAAAATGCATACGTGCGTGACTTTAAATGCTCTAGCCTATGCACCCTGTACCCCTAAGATAATCCTGTTCTGAAGATAGCGCTTTGTTTTAGATAGTCGGTATTAGTTTGTCACGTCAAGAAGACGTCTGTACTCAGATAGTAAACATGTAAGAGATTAAGTTTTGGTTCGCGTTTTGCTCAACGCGAGTATTTTGGCCTAAGGATGCAACGGCATCTGGTAAAAATATTTTATCAATTTCATTATTCCGTTACTATGATAGGCTAATAATATGAATATTGGAATAAACTTCACTTACATCAAATCCGAAACAGTTGCTCATATCATCCTCCTTCTTCTCTTCTTTGTTGTGCCGAGTCTGAAGCGCCTTGATGACATCCTCATCGTGGAGATCATTCCCGATGATGTGGTCCGTATCGGCGAGGACGCCATCTTCATGGGAAACAACCGCTACTTGTTCATCGCCATCTGCAAGTTGTATGACTTCCAAAACGACGTATTGCTGGCCGTCTGAACCTTCCACCGCCATCATTTCGTCGCTGCTGGAATCGCTGTCCATCCCTGGCATCACTTCCACCTGCTGTCCGTCAATTATCTGGACCTTTAATGTTAAATGGAAACAACATTACTATAGACTAACCAAGTACGTGTCGTCGCGCTACTCGCGGATTTTTTAACACTATGGTTGGGACGTGGCTGCGATGACAGTTCGTAAACACGCGATGAGCAACGAAAATCGTGGTAAAAAGCCATCAAACATGTTGTATTGTAGAGTGCAAATAATCTAAATATAATGGGGATAATAAGATTCACTTTTGCCCCTTCCCTTATTAACCTTGGGAACAGGTAAGGCGACAAAAATGGATACCAACGATTCGTCGAATGACATAAGTACAGTTGAATTTTATTAAAAATCTGATTACATATATCTCACGCACACAACATGGTTTTAAAATTTATATATTTTGTGGTTTTATCAAATAAAAAATTTAGTTCAATAATTATAACTTAGGAACAAAATACTTCGATTCAAAATAGGTTATGGGACAATACATATCTGTGTGCCTTTGATAACAATAATGAAAAATAAAATATGTATGAAATATACATGCTATTGAATGTATAATTGTATAATATTTATGAGATCTACGATAAATTATTAGTAGACAACTTTATACAAGGCGCACGAAGGAAATCTTTATACTGACCTTGACAAAAATATACGTCAAGTTCAAGAAACATGTAAGTAAATGGAATACACAAATTACATATTAACTAACGGTTCTCCCAAATCAACGGGCAATATTTTCCAAATTGTCGTCGACTAAAAGTACACAGTGACAAGTAGTGATAGTCTGACAGTCCTCACACTGGCGCAAATTTACCGCGCTAACGTATAAGAAAGATATGTCGACGTTTTCAAAATCACAGCTTATGATAACATACGTATTTTCTATTTAAAGTGGTGCTTCAAATATATTTTTCTATTTCGGTGTTCTTATGAGTCTATAAAAGCACTATTTATCACTGAAAACACGACGTTTAGAAGATCTATAAACGTACTGTTTTTGGCGCCTTTCATGTTCTAGAGGTGGTAGTCATGCTTTCATAACTGACAGATAACCTCAAAATGGTAAATTGTTTGTGTTGAAATATTACTTCTAATTGTGGATTTTTAGAAATAATGCGCTCAGGTGTCAAAATAATTAAAACGGTAAGTTTTACTTATCACAATTTAAATTTATGATAATGCAATTTTGAATTGAATGTATTGTTATTCCAGGCAGGTTATGAAATGTATAATGCACGTTACTTGAAAATGTTGACACTGTCTACTCAATTTGTGGCGGCTACTAGCAAACAAATATGAAAAGTTGACGTTTTAATCCATGATTTCCAGTTCCACGTTGTGGCGAACTATCGAATATATGCCATATATGTTTTGTATTAAAAATTGTAAGAACAGCTGTTGCCGTTTTCTGTGCAACTGAGCTGTGAGTGTTGACAAAATGGTGGAAAGTAAAAGTCTAGATGAATAAATTGTTCATTAAAGTATTTCATTATTTAAAGAGTTTTATTTATATGTTGTTTTCTCAATAAAAAGTCTTGATGGTCCATATAACGTCCTTCAATCCCATATTCAATTTTTATTTATGATAATAACCAACACGAATCACCGATATGTCAAATCAGGATGGTTCATTAATAAACCTTGGAGTTCATTGAATGTATTGGTTTTCCTCTTTCAGAATTGTATAATGCTTGATACAATGTTTTAATGTAAACAATCAGACAAAATCACAAGATACACAAACTGTCAAAATGTGAAATTTCAATTTTTAGCGGGAAGCGCTACCAACATAACTGATAAAAAAAACACCGGCTCATATTTTTGTCGTCCTTTTTTAAAAAATCTAATAGACCATATTATTAACTATAGCGCCTCTACCGACAGATTTATGAAATGAAAAAAGCGTGCCAGGGTGACAAACTATTTTTTAATTTTTCCAATTAAGTTGGCAATACTAACTTATTTTCTCTATACTTTTCTTAGGAAAAATAGGAAAAGATATTCCTTTTTAATTAATGGATTCAAATCACAATCCGGAAAACAACAATAGTAAACAGGCATAATTTAAAAAAAATATATTTCGCACTTTACAAAAGAATCACAACAACAAAACATTAGTTTGGGGTTATCTGTCAGTGACAGGAGAGTAAACAGGCGCTTAATTTTTTAAATTTTAATGTTTATTTTATTGATTATTTATAGATTATAAGGGCATAATCCAGTAGTTAAATAAGAAATGAAACTTGCAAGAAAAAAATTATCGTTAATTTACGTCTACATAAAATAATATTTTGCTTTAAAAATACAATTTTTCCCATAAGATAACATTGGTTTCATGTCCGCAGTACTTCCTAGCATATGATTGTTGCATTCTGAGCATGCGCATTGAGATAGTAATATGGTCTATTGTAAAATTACCTAACTACTTGAACTCGTACGTTAACAGATTGCCTTATGATACTTGTGTTTTAATGTACTATTTAAACTGACAAAACGGTTCGAATTTACCGCGCAAACCTATAAGAAAGATATGTCGACGTTTTCAAAATCACACCTTATGATAACACACGTATTTTCTATTTCAAGTAGTGCTTCAAATATATTTTAAACTGACAAAACGGTTCGTGTATATATAAAACGCCATTCTACAAATAATAAATCCCTCCCAGAAATATATAACGGGAAATCCATTAGATGGCGCGACCAGCGACACGGAACAGCTGCTTGGATAGCCTATTTTGAGTAGAAAAAATATTATTATTACCTTTTTCTGCCGCCCTAATTTCAGCGCAAGTTGTTTTTCTTGCACAGAACTCTCCGGGTCGTGCACCGCCATATGCCTGATCAAATTTCCCTTATGCCTGAACGCCCTTCCACACTCAGCGCATTCGTGCGTTTTTTCTCTCGGGGGTGGAGGAACATAAGTCGGATTGTGATAAAGATTTTGATGTCTCTTTAGTAGTTGTTTCTGTCGGAATGATTGGTCGCACTGCTCGCATTGAAACGGCTTTTGGTCGGTGTGTATAAGCATGTGCGATTCCAGATGGCGTGAGGAGATCGAGGCGTAAGGGCATAGTTCGCATTTGAAGCATTTTTCGCCCTCGTGTGTTTTGTTGTGGATTTTGTAGCTGTAGCGGTCCGGGAAGGATTTACCTAAAAGATGTCAACTTAGATATCGTGTGAGACGATGGGGTTTGAGATATTTTACCACCTTTTTTAAAATTGATTTAGACCTTTTTATAAACAAATGGTCCGAAGCTGTGTTTTTAAATTTCGATTTATTGAGGGTATATTACAAATATAATAAATTTTAACCGTGGTTAACCAAGTGGTCCAATAATTTCATATGGTAAAAATTGTAAATTGATTTCAATCGATTTACGTCAACAACTTGCGATGAATATGAAAAACTATAAATTATCAAACGTTTGAAATGTTATCAGAAGTAATATCACAAGACCTCCTGATTTTATCGATAAATTTTTATTTTACACGAATTTTTTGCTTAGCAACAAACACGAAAGCAAACTGCATGGTAAATCCCGACTCCGAAGAAGGAGGTGTTTTACCTAACGTTAGTTTGCCTGAGTGATTTTGCTTAAAAGCAAAAAGAATGAGTGCTTAAAAATAAAAGTTTATCTAAGAAAATCAGAGAGGTCGTGTGGTATTTGGTGAGATAAATTCCAAAGAAAATGCAAAATGAAAATTTAATTATTATTTTATTTTTAAACTTGATATATTATTTAACTGTCACATTGACAGTTATAAACAATTACAACTGTTTATTTACTTGGTAGCAGAAATTTATCGGGGTAACGGAGTTTTATCAATATAATACTGGTCCCATTGGTTGAATTTTCAAATGTTTTGTATCATGATTGGTTAAAAACTAGTCGTTGAAATTTATCAGTAATAATATAACAAGTGAATGAGAATAAATTGAAAAGAATTTGACAGATTTTACGAAAACTTGTTGCCAGGCAGTAGTCACGAAAGCCCGAAAGGGCTTGAGTGGCTATTACCAAATGGTAACAAGTTTGAGAAAAATCTGTCAAATTATTTTTTAATTTATCGAACTCTCGAATTAAATTTAATTAGATTATTTTTTGAACCACAAGTTTCAAACAACGGAATCAGGCTGTCATGCTATTGTAACGCCGTCTACTGTTGTAATTAACTAGCTTCATTCATTTACATGGCTCAGTTGGTAAGTCTGTTTTGACAACTAGAATACACTTTGATAATGCAAAATAAATAATCAAAAGATATAATTACTAATTATCGTATTTCTAGAAGTGGTTTCTATAATTTTTTGGTTTATTTCATGATCAGAAATGGCACAAAATTGGTCTTTTTCGCTCATTTTACTTATGTATTGATTACTATCTGACATATATCAACAAAAACAAAAGCTACAGAGATTATTCCAGGAAATGATCTCTAGAGTTTTATTGGTTAAAATACGTGACACAAAATGGAACATTTCATTGGTTGTAAGAAATGTAATCAAGTAACTCTGCATATAATAAAATAATGTAAAAAACAACACAAAATATTTCAAGCGCAAATCCCTCAAAAACAGCATAGAGGTGATGTCATTTAAGTTTGGATTCATGACAGAGCTGTATGGACAAACATACAAAACACAATGCAAAATAAAATGTACAACCATATTCTCAAACATTATAAATTGCTGAAAATGAAGGCTATTGGGCCTTCGAAACGTCTACAAAAATTGTAAAAATAATTTTCCAAAGGGAAGTAAAAATCCACACAACTAATTTTGCATAATTAGTCATTTTCTTTATTGTAATCAAATTTTCTTTGTTGTAATCAAGCAAATTATTTAACTTTGACTCGCACTATAGGCAACAATCATAACATAAAATGATCCAATCTCATATAAATTAGCTAAACAATTTAGTAACTTTCTATAAATGACGTAAATCGGTTGATATCGTGAAACGGCCATACCATTTAAAATGTAACAACCAAAGCGCACCAACGCAACTGTGGTTTTTTCTCGGTTTTATTGATAACATCTGCTGTCCTTTTTCTGAAAATGCTAGATTTTATAAGGCCCGGTTTTTCCACCTGTGGATAAACTGTCAGTTAACTGCCAGATAAAAGAAAAATATTGACACGTCTAATATTAATGCGATATTTCCATTTTATCTGGCAGTTAAAATAACTGAGACTCTATCCAGAAATGGAAAGTGACATTGTTCTTGACAAAATGACACGCGCACACACATCAGCTGATTCTAAACACGTCAAGGTGGCTCGAGTCACGTGCCTGCTCGCGCCCTATATGTTATATTATATACTGACGTCGTCAATTCCCTCCCCCCGCTGGCGAGTTAAACCATATGCTTACGAGTGATGACGTGGGGATCAAGTCGTGGAAACGGACTTTATCTCACTTTTGGGAGAATTACATCACAAGTAATTTTCAACAGTTTTATTAGGCATTTACGAAAATTCTACCGGTAGATACTGCATTTACCGATTGCGTTCGAAAACACGAGCGGTTAATAGTTACCGTGTTCGAAAATTGTACCATATCTACCAGATCCATCTACCGGATCCATGATTTGTGGATTGAGAAATTTAGCCGGTAAATGAAGAATTTAACCTCAAAAAAGGTAGTGATGTAAAGCGAAGCGCGCGCGTTACAAGTGAAAATGTGTTCAATGTGGGAATCGGAAAGAGGACTGTCCTGTTTTTAACTACGTCAAATTTTAAATATGTTTCAAACTATCAAATATTTTTTATAGATTAGAAACCTACCCGGTTTACCACTTGCGTTTTTAAAATATCGATTCCGGTAGCTACAACCTGGTAAACAGCTGTTTATCGATATATACCGGTAACAGTTCACCGGTAGAATTTTCGTAAATGCCTATTAATTTTTTCGCGGATATTCTTTTTAATTTGTTGGAAGGATTAAAAAATAGTCAGGTCTAAAAATTAATTTTTGTAAAACTCGACACGACATATTTAACTGAAATTTGGTTTAAATTGTGAAAAGATTGTCAGCCACTGGGATTTGAAACCGGGCCTTTATTTTCCGCAGTAACGCTATAATCATCTAAGCTGTGGTTGATCTAATCTTGATGGCTGAAATTATCTTCCACTTTAATTGCTTATGTTCTCTCAATCGAGACTTGACGCATAAAAGTATTCCCCATTATTTGAAAATAGTGCGAATAGATTGTATCACATATAGAAAAGGTGGTAAAATAGTTTTAAAACATACATCACATATAGAGAAGAATATTTGAACCAAATACATTTAGAAAAACTGTCATTATTTAATTAAAATAATTTGCCAATTCGTTTAGTTTCAAATAAATTTCAATAAAAATGCGCGCAATATTTTTATTTCTATTTGTTGAAAACATCGACTGAGAAGAGAATTATTATTATAAATAAAAATAATTTACTTGTGAGTAACTGGAACGGGTTAGTCGGTTCTGCAAAGAAAAACGAGTTCAGTACAAATTGAAACTTCTTCAGTCTTTCGAGAAAATATTAAATCGCGAACAACTTATGCCCTTAATGTATGAGTTAATACGAATCATTTGTGAAGGAATGAGAAGAGAAAATGTGTACATACCGCATCGCTTGCATTTGAGGGGCTTGTCACTGGTGTGTAGTTTTTGGACGTGGATGCGAAGGTCGGTTTTTCTGCCGCATGTTGTCGGGCAAAGTTCGCATTGGAATATTGGTTTGTCGCCCACGTTGTGGATTAGTTTATGGGCTTTTAAGGAATTTGATTGTGTGAACCTATAATATAAAAAACGTCTTATATTTGTTGAATCTCGGAAGTTGGCGACAAAAAAGTTATCGGCCTGTTGAATGCCGCGATTGCTCACGGTGGACAACAAGCCGGCTTTCAACCAGGGACATGAACCGAAAAGTATTTATGGTTCAGGTTGGATTCAGGTTTAGTGAATAAATGTCGGTTCAGGGTCAGTTTCGGTTCAAGAAAATGAAAACAGTTCATCGGTTTTGGGTTCGGATTCGAATTTCGGTTCGCAGCGATAAATGCGCAAATATATATGGTGATATTTTAAAATTATATTAATTAAATTTTAATTTACAATTTTTAATTATACAAGATGGAACAGCTAAATGAGCTACCTCAAATATTTTCTATATTATTAAAGATACAATAAAATGCTATAAGACAAACTTATAGAAGACCAAGGGGGACATCCGATTAGAGAAGAAAATATTTTTTTAAACCAGTGGTTCTCAAGTTACAATACAAAAATATATTTTATTCACAATCGGTTAGTAATATGACGATTTCTGACTTTTAAAAAGTTGGGAAGTTAGTTATTGTTAACCTCATATTCCAAGAGGTTGGAAAGTATAACGTGAAGATAGCTGGGGTTGGAAAGTTGACACTTTCCAACCTCAGCTATACTCACGCTATACTTTCCAACCTCTAGGCGGGAAATAGCTGCCCCCCGCTTTGAGAGATCAATGCGTATCAATGATGGGTATTTACATATAAACAAAGCATCTTTACAATTTATATGATAAAAATATGAAATAAACTTGTAAATAATACAAGTAATGAATGAAATCAATATTTAAGGTTAGAAATCATACTGACAGTTCATGTGACAAATGAACAATCTCAGACCATTCGTTTATTTATGTTAGGTTATTATTATTTAAATATCAAATATTAATTTTTTATTTCAGATTGTGAATAAAATAGTATACAAACCTCGGTGAAAAGTTTCGTTGTCTCGGGCTATAGTTAACCTCGGCGCTTCGCGCCTTGGTTAACTATCTTCGCCCTCGACAATGAAACACTTTCCACCTCGGTTAGTAATATACTATTCTTAAATGGGATGATATATTTTTTTACGCCTATTCGATAGAGTATTTTTTTCTGAATTCAACCATGTAATTATTTTATATCCTTACATAACAAAAATATTGAGAAAAATACAATAGGGTAGTTCAGTAATTACGTCATATGCTGCGCGCTTTATTTAAACTACTGTCCTACCGGTAAACACATCTTTCAAAGTGAACCTTATTGCCACAACAAATAAGAACTATAATTTTAAGCAGTTCATTTCTTTGCATATCTCTTACTTAATTCAGAAAAGTTAGCTATTTAAGTTATCATTCAGTTAAGTTTGAATATTACCCTTTCAATTAAACAAAACATATTATTCTAATTAGTAATAACACTTATTCTATTTAAGTTTTAAAATACTTTGCATGGAACTGCATGTTCGACCAATCTCGAACATGTTCGTGAAACATCGCGTAAAGCGGCCGGAAGGCCCGTTTGAAAGACAGCGAACCATTTTTATATTACAGTACTCTAAGAACACGACATATTATTAATATATTAATGTGGATAGACAGAGTTATTTACGTACATTAAACTTAAAAAGAAAAAATCTAAAGTTTTGAAAAGAACTGATTTGAAAATGCTCAAAGATGCCAACAAGCAAAATCTCAGTCGGTATGTCGGTAAACTCTCGGATATGTTTGAAGCTGCACAAACTTGATGCTCTGTAGTTCAGAATGTGCAGAGTTGATTTCAATTTGAAATAAAACCTTTATTATTTATTAATGTGTACATATTGTATTACGAAGTGATAGAAAAATGTTTACAATTTGATGTTATTAATATCTCAAAGCTAACTTCTTCATAATAACATTAATATCAACATGAAATTACAAGCCTTTAAATTATGACCCTTATGTGTTCTGTCAATAGAGTCTACTTTGAAAGTATCGTTTTTGCTTAGGACAGTGCTTCATATTTGGCGCTATGCTTTGCCGTCACACTATTCTACCCCATTGAAATAACTTTGATTTTTATACTTATTTTTCAGTAGGCTATGCATGAAAAACAATTGACCTTAAATTAAAATGAAACAAATATTAGTTAATAAAGTTATAAACAGTGTCCTATTTAATTTATATCCAAAATAATTCAAATTGACAAATAGAAATTTTTGTTTTTCATACATAGCCTACTGAAAAATGACTATAAAAATCAAATTTATTTATACCTTGTTCCATTTAAGCCATTCAGTATTGCGAAGCATAGGGAATACGAATAGTTTTGACGTTTCTGATTGGTTGAAATTAGAGACAAAAACCAGGTTTACCTAATGTAATTTCGGCTACTTCAGATTTGCGCTGTTGCCAGTGCCATCTACTGAATGGCTTAAATGGAACAGAGCATAAATTTCAATTGTATTTTTCTCAATATTTTTTTATGTAAGGATATAAAATAATTATATGGTTAAATTCAGAAAAACATACTCTATCGAATAGGCCTAATAAATTATATCATCCCATTTAAGAAAATATAACTTTGTATTGTAACTTGAGAACCACTGGTTTAAAAAAATATTTTCTTTTCTAATCGGATGTCCCCCTTGGTCTTATATAAGTTTGTCTTATAGCATTTTATTGTCTTTAATAATATATAAATTATTGGAGGTAGCTCGTTTTGCTGTTATACCCTGTATATTTAATAGATTTGAACCGAATCTGAATTTAGAACGGTTTAAATTCGATTCAGGTTTATTGACCTTGAAAAATAAAGGTTCGGTTCGGGTTCATCAAAAGTTTGGGTTAATTCGGGTTTTCGGTTCGGGTTCAGTTTCATTTCCCTGCTTTCAACTTCGAAACTGACTTTGGAGCAATTTAAGCGAGATCCGAAGGACTTGTTGCGTCGAATTGTCACCGTCGATGGGACCTGGATTTATCATTATATACCGAAAACAAAGCAACAATCAAAACAATGTGTTGCTTCCGATAAATCTGCGCCAAACAAGGCGAAGCCAGCTGAAAAAGTTATGGCGTTGATTTTTTGGGATGCAAAGGGCGTCATACTTATGAACTAATGGACTTCTTAGAATAAAGAAAAACGATAACTGGACAATATTACAGTAAGTTATTGGATCATTTCGACAAGAAATTGAAGGAAACACGGCTCCATTCGCACATTCATCCGGAGTTGTTGCCGCTAAACTGTATGAATTGCGCTATGAATTTCTGCCGCATCCCCGTATTCGCCCGACCTGGCTCCCTGCGATTTCTTCCTGTTACCAAACATGAAGAAATGGTTCGCGGGAAAAATTGCTCAAATGAGGATGTCATCGTCGAGATAGGGGCGTATTTTGGGAAGCTAGACAATTCCTATTTTTGGAGGGGTTAAAAAATGGCAGGGACGTTGGGAGAAGTGTATATTCCTAAAAGGGGAATCAACAATCAAATTTTGTGAATCTATCTAATCATTCGCTTTGGTCATTGACACGCTGTAACGTTTTTGGCTAGTAAAAACGATTTCGCAATGGGCAAAATGAAAACATAGATAACCTAAACACCTAAAGTGTGACAAGACAAGGACAAGAGCAATAACAAATAAATAAAAACGCAAATTTGAAGAATAAGTTGTGATTTTGATGATATAATGTAAAATTTCCTTCTTACCTTGCCTGGCATATGTCGCACTCATAGGGCTTCTCCCCCGTGTGAATACGCAGATGCCTCTTGAGCTTGAAGGTGTCCGGTGAAGCGTACGTGCAGTGCGGACACTGGTACGGCCGTTCGCCTGTGTGACACCGGATGTGCCGTTTAAGTTTTGAGAGCTCCACGCTGGCGTAGTCACATTCATGGCACTTGTGGGGCTTTTCGTGCGTGTGGCGGTACCGAACGTGACGTACCAATTCACCTACAGAGATGAAATTTGATTTTGAAGTGATTTTAAATTAAGTTTAATTAAGGAATTTTAAGTCTAGATTGTCTAGAGTTTAGAGCAATTACTTGTAATAGTTATTTTTGTGCAACCGGACGCGAAATAAGCATTTCGCAGCCGCAATACAGGCCGCGAAATTCAATTTCGCGACCGCTACCATGACAACGGTCGCGAAATTAGGTAAACAACCACTCTGACACTTGAGAATTGCATGGTTTTGTTTATCAAATGTTAATCCCATAGCCACCTTGAAAGCTAACTTTCTATTTACATTAAAAGTGTTTAAAATTAATAAAATTTGTAATTACATATTTTTTACGGTTGCAAGCGGCCTCGGCGACAATCTTGAGGGCACTAAAGAATTTCGCGGACAAGGTGTACACAATATTTTTTGCGCAACCGTAAAAAAAACGTAATTACAATTTTTATTAATTTTAAACAGTTTCATTGTAAATAGAAAGTTAGCTTTCAAACTGGCTATGGGATTAACATTTGATAAACAAAACCATGCAATTTTCAAGTGTCAAAGTGATTGTTTACCTAATTTCGCGGCCGCTACCATGACAACGGCCGCGAAATGAATTTCGCGGCCGTTACCATAACAACGGTCACGAAATTTAATCTCGCGGCCTGCATTGCGGCTGCGAAATAATTATTTCGCGTCCGGTTGCACAAAAAAAAGACACTTCACCAACGTGACTGGAAAATTTCAAAGATAGCCGAAGCCTGAGGGGATGCGACTACAACCTTGAATGGCGTTTGCGACAACAGCGCCGCATGCAAACTAATAGTATATTCCGTAATGCAACCGGTTCGATTAGGTTTACGGTTTAGTGTTCCGTAAGTTCTGAAATTATTTACTGTTCTATTTGGAACACGGTTCCTGAAAAAGGTTGGTAAAAAATAGGACCACGGCAACCACGAAATAATCCTGGTTTTTTTGGTATTTTTATCCCCACTACCGCGTATTTTCAAACATCATCATAACAAAATCAAACGATGTACGTCAATGTCAACTTTCTAAACCCTATTAGTGGTATTACTAATAATTATTATAGACGTAAATATGAAAACATTATTTATATATGATATATTGTTGATTTTGTTGTTTTTATTGCCATTATTCAACGTTATCATTCATATAGTTATTTTTACCTCCCGCTACCCTTGGTAAGGAAGGTATAGGCATCGTGCTAAAAATCGCATATTGAGATTTTGGTAAATGACCACGTTTTAAGGTCCCTAGAATCCAATTTTAACATTTTCACGATGATGTCTGTGTGTATATGTGTACGGATCCTCTACTCTAACTCAAATAGTATCATTCAGAAAAATTTGAAATCTTGTATTTCGAACTTTTTCTGTATTGGAAAGAGCCCATTAGTTTTTGGTGTAAATCGGAAAACCGGAAATGGCACTTTACTAGAAGCTCAAAATAGTTTTTCTTCGAAGAATACCTTTATGTTATTTTTCGAGATTAATGTTATTATAAAAATTAAATATTAAATTATCTACATATTTGCATTAATACTTTTTCTACGTATTTTATGTATAAATTTATAAAATTATCAATAATTTAAATCCCGGAGTCTACGTTTTAAACAAACAAAACTCCTTGGTTGCGCAGTTATCCAAATATATGTAACTGACAGATAAATGTCACTGTCAAAGAACTAATCATTTCAAATTAATAATAGTAATGTTTTAAAAAGAAAAAAGTAAATAGAACAATAGGAAAGAAAATCAATACAGTTTCTAGCATATGTAAATATGTAGGTATGTATTCAGATTAATAAAAATTAATGATTCGCAAAAAAGTTTAAGCTAATTTTCATTTTTGGATTAGTGAATTCTATTTTATCCCGGTATTTAAAATTTAATCTTCATTTTATTATCAAGAAAGGTAGTTATTTGGATTAGATTAGTTAACTATATTTTAAAAAATAAACTGCCAAAATTAGAGTAAAATTCGCTAATCCAAAAATAAGGATTAGCTTAATCTTTTTTGTGACACGGGCTGTAAATGGCGGGAGGTATTGTGTGAGACACATCAGATTTTTTTTGGAACATTTTGGAATTATATACGTCTATTATATTTTAATGATGAACTTTTCTTCCATTTCTTAATTTTCTAATTATATAGGTTAGGATATACAAACAAAATTCTCAACCGGTTCTAAATCGTTCTAAAGCCGATATCCCACTGTAAAAATTTTGATAAAAATGGACGTAAATATTTTTATAAAAACCGTTTTGACAGAATTTTTATGAAAACTGTATTTACATGACGTCACGTAAAAATTTTGATGTGACGTCACATAAATACAGCAGTCTGTATTCATTTTGATGAAAGCTGCGTTATGATTGGATGTTGATGCGGGCGTGCGCAATGCGGTTGCTTGAACCATGGGTAAAGTCATTTTCTAAAGACAGCTGGTGCTGTTATTCTCTGACATTATTTGAACAGCGGTGAGCATTTGTTTATATTGAATTTGGAAATAATATGAAGCAAAATAATCAAAATGCGTAGTCTAGTTGCCTGAACAGACAGCGTTTTAATTGATTTGCATAGAAATGAAGAAGTTTGATAACACACAAAATCGCCTGAATATGATAATAAATACGCCAGGCAAAGTGCGATTTTCAACTGTTAAATGTTATTATCTTATAATAATTAGGCAATACAACATCAAAAAAATAAGTATTAAAGTTATTTAATATTTACATGCGTTATTCTTTGCATTTCTTTTTTCTCTTTTTCTCCGTCCGAATCCTATTAGAATACTCATTAATCGTAACCAACAAAGTTTTTCAACCAATAATTTTACGTAGTATTAGTATAAATATCCTGATCTATAATTTATAGAAAGTGTATTTTGAATTACCTATACAAATTTGCAAAAATAAAATATGAAGTAAATGAGAAGCCCATACAAATCCGCCTCGTTCAAGCATTTTAAGATGGACTTTATTCACCTATACACTCGCGTCGTACCCATTAAGTAGTGACGATAAAAGGATTAATTTTTCAAAATTTATGTGTACACTAGATAGAACAATGCCTATCTTTCATGTGCCGAAATACACTGCCTTAATAGAGTGTCACGTTTCTTACTTTACTTTCGAACCATGTCCAAGATTGTTAAGAAATGGTCTTTCATTCGAAGAAAATTTCTGTAATTTATTTCATCTTCTATTCGTAATTTGGTGTGTTTGATAATTAAACACTGCGATTTGTATTTCTTTTCTCCAGTCATAGACTAGTCCACCAGCGATGTTCTGATTTTTTTTATTTTTTGTATAACTGTGTAACCCATTACTCCAACAATTATTGCAGCTAACATTTTTTTATTTGAATGAACGTTATTCATAATGAAATTACAAAACGCAACTACCTCTGCAGAACAACGGCTACAAAATGAGGTTTAGTAGTATCTTTGGCGCCAATTCTCTTTCATGAGTTATGCAACACTCCATAAAAACGCGTAAAAATTTTTACAGTGGGATGCAGTACTTTTCATGGAACGTTTTTATAAAAAAATTTAGGGAAATTTTTATCAAAATTTTTACAGTGGGATACCGGCTTAACACTAGTCAAGTTGGTTCTAGAACTATATAAGTTCGCGCATGGATTCTAATCAGTTTTGAATCACATTCTGAACGGTTCTAAATTTTCTGATGGAACAAAAATGCAGATTTTTAATCCCACTTCTGATATCCCAGATACCCACGCATTTCATACACTAACCCTACAGATTTGTCAGAGCGCTTGCAGGCTCTCGGAGAGGACATTTTAAATACACCTTGATGAACAATTACATAATAATTAGACATTTTTATACGTTTTTGTAGAAACCCTCAAACTTTAAAACATTTTTTGCGAGGAACATTTTTACCACACTTGTCATCCTTGAAACCTATATGAAACTCATATTTACAATATTTGGAATGATTGTTTTTGCCCGCGGTTCAACAAAATCGCTAATCATAAAAAAAGATGCAAGCAGAATATTATTGTAAACTCACCACTAGTTGTAAACGCCGAATCACAAAACTTGCAATGATGAGGCTTCGTGCCTGTATGTGTATTAACATGATTCTGCAAACTAGCCAGCGTCTTGAACCCTCTTTCACACACACTACACTTATGCGGCCTTTCCTCCGAATGCGACTTCATATGCCGTGAGAGCAAATACCGTTTCGGACTTGTGTAATTGCAATAATTGCACATGTGCGCCTGCGTCACAGTCTGAGATTTTCTTGGGAGGATCTTGACGATTTTGGATTTGTCGTCTTCGGCTTCGGAGTCCACCATAGCGGAATCTTCGGCCTCGTCGAAGTCGTACACGGTCATGTCTTGGTCGTCGGCGCCGTCGCTGTCTTTGGCTTCGCCTTCGTCCTGAAAGATGTGGAGTGGTGAGAAATGAACAGCTACTGAGAAGAATTATAGAGAATACATGTATTATTGGCGAAAAAACTGAACTATAGGTGGCAGGCCGGACGGTAGCAAGATGGCGGAGGAATAAGGAAAGTTCTCTCATTCCTTATTGCTGGCAATATGCATTTCAAAGTGCAAAGTATTTAATATGGAGAAAATTAACAAAGTTAGATTATATTTTTGAATACATTGATCCTGCACGTCCTATAGAGGAAGACGAAACAGTTTTTTAAGGCAGGATATGTATTGCTTTGTGGAATAAAAGTTGATGGATCAGGTACAATACTGGGATTTTGTTTAAACACCAGTCATTTGAGTGGAGATCCTCATATGATTGAAATTTTATTAAATGAGAATATAAATTACTGGAAAGCAAAATTTAGTTGTAGAGCAAGGTTGGGAGGCAAACATATTGTTGCAGTATTGTTGCATATGAACAGGTTAGTAAAAATCAAAACTATATTTATAGTTTTACAACAAAAGTTACCATTATTATTATGCTCTTACTTTATTTGTTTATGGATTTGTGTATTACAGAGCAGAAGAAATAGAAAAATTAAGTTGTACCGATTTGGAACAAGTTAGGGGAAAAGGATGATAAATAGTATAGTTTGGCTATAACATTAGAAGAATTTTACCATCCTATTTTAAAAAAGAAAAAAAATTAACCGATTGGAGACGTCAAAACTATACGGAAAGAAAATTTGAAGATCATATTTTGTCACTTGGGATTTAGTGTAAACTTACACTTTATGACTTGTAAATGTGGCACTGGGCAGTACCTATGGCATTTACTGATCATTATTTAAATCTGAAAATGTAATATACACTATATATGTCAGTTTCTTTTACAACAAATATTAATTAAACCTGATTAAAATTATATACATTTCAATGTATGCTACCAAAGTTTCCTTATTCCTCTAGTTCACAAATCTGCCGCCAGACGTCACCTACTTTGAATTTTTTCGCCAATAGGGCGCGAGCAGACACGTGACTCAAGGGACCTTGACGTGCTTAGAATCAGCTGATTTGTGTGCGCATGTCATTTTGACAAGAACAATGTCATGTTGACAAGATCAATGTTTTGACTTATTTTGATTTTTAACTGCTAAAATGTTATTATTTTTAATTTCTTGTGTTTTACTGCCTAATTGTTCTTGTCAAAATGACATGCGCACACAAATCAGCTGATTTTAAGCAAGTCAAGGTCCCTCGAATCACGTGTCTGCTCGCGCCCTATAGCTATTGCCATACACACAACACACCAGAAAAGTGACAAATTTAGGCGCCAAATTCAAACCTATTTCATAACGATGAGAACATAATAGGGTTTTCCACGATTTATTGATTTTTTTATGTTAATGTAGAGATAAAAATATTGGACCAATATTTGGGCAAAGTATAGAATAGGGTCCAGCTTTAAAATGCATTTTTACCTCCCGTCATATCGTAGCAGTTATACGACTTTAAGGCCCGAGTGCTAGAACGTCAGGTATCACACAGTTACATATAACAAACAGGTACCTGACGATTTACGTGCTAGAAAGTATGTTACCATAAAATGCATCGTGAAAGCTGAGTTACATATAACAGCGACTTCACTGACTGTTACGTACTGTCAACCTGTTATATTGGTAATATTTTGCTCGTACGTAATTTTGATGTTCAAAATGTCTTCTTAAAATATAAAATAATAATATTAGTAATATAATTCGCGTATTTCAATCTATAAATTTCAGAAAACGAAATAACTTTGATATGTAAAGTGGATTTTAAGACAAGTTACAAGATTTCCACTAATTTTGCCAGAATGTTGTTTATGATTCTTGGATACAGGTCAATTATGTTTGTGCTTTCTTCATTTTTTGTTCCGTGCGTTTTATTTAAGGATTTTTCAAATAATGGTGGCAGATGATTCGAAGAATTGTGAATCAAATAATTAAAAATAATTTTACCAAAAATGGCCAATTTATCTTCGTATCTTAAAATTATATTTATTAAATGATTTCTCTCGAAAGAGATGAAATTCATTTCTTTAATTCTCTCTTATACTTTAAAATAACAAGTATGATTTAATATTTATAAGCAGAGACTAGCGAAAAATATAATTTTTTTGCTTGAATGTAACCTCAAAAATGTATATATTTTTGATTTATTTGACATTTAGATAGTGTTGCGATGATGTTGCGGAAGAACACATCATATTTCATTGGTTTGTGCCATTACTAACTGATACTGATCTGTTACGAAGCAACAACCAACATTCGTTTCTAGCACGCCGTAAAAAGGTATCGGCATGTTAGGAGGTACCAGGCAGTTAAGTAACACATAGATACCGCTGTGTTTCTAGCACCCGGGCCTAAAAGTGAAAGATTGTTCAGCCATAAAGAGGACAGCAGCCAATAGCTTAGTTGGTAGAGCACTATCCTGACAAGGTAGGTGTCTCGGCTTCGAATTCCGATGGCTGACAATTTTGCACAATTTATTTCAAATAGTTTCAAGTTACTTGGATTCAAGTAACTTATCTAATGTGAACGCCTTTTAAGTCCAAGCCTGTTATTTTAATGGCTTGAAATATCGGTCGGTCAGACGTTTATTTCGAAGATTGGAAAGGGATTTACTGAATTCAAGCGACAATGTCGAGATAAACGTAATCCGTGTTTCCCTCCTTTTTTATCATTTTCAAATAGTATATTACATCCGAGGTGGGGGGCTGTCCTTAAATTACGTAACGCTTCAAGGGGGGGTGGGGGTCAAGAGTAGCGTTACAAAATGTTACGAGGGGGTGGGGGAGGGTTAATGTGTGCGTTACGTAACGATAAAATATTAAAAAAATGCGAAACTTGCTTTAATAGTTTTGAAACATTCAAATTTCGCGGTGCTAATTCGTATATACAGGCAGTCGTTTGTTTTCAATAACAATCAGCAGATGTCGGGCACAGTTCAAATTCGGACCAGTGGTCTTTCATTCGTGCAATGTAAATCATATTAAATCATGAATTCAAGTAGTGTTGATAAGGAAAAACTTTTCAATAGTTAATTAAAAGCATATGCAAATGCATATGCTAAAATTTTAACTGAATATTAAGGAGGCCATATACTTTTATATCCAGTATAAAAATTAGGGTTACAAGCCGTAGGCCAAGAGTAGTACATTATTTTTCATCTTTATGTACATTAATTTAAATATTTTCTGTTCTGTTATTTTTCATCTTTATGAACATTAATTTAAATAGTTTCTGTTTCAAATTTTAACTGAATATTAAGGAGGCCATATACTTTTATATCTAGTAAAAAATTTGGGGGTGGGTCAAGTACTGCGTTACGTAATATATGGGGGGGGGTTCATGTTTGCGTTACGGGTGCGTTACAAGGGGGTATCAACAATTGCCTAATTTTGCGTTACGTAATTTAAGGACAGCCCCTGGGATATACCCACTTTTGAATTGAATAATGATCAGAATTTTTCTGAACACACTGTATTAAAGATGAAAAAATAAAAATTCAATAAATTAAAAAAAATCCTACCTGTTGTACGATGAGAACATAACTAACTTCCCCCTGATTTGTATCACTCGGCACGATCGTAACCGTTTGGTAAGCATCTCCAGAGTTGATGAGAACCTGGTTACTTCCCGGTTCTCCGGTGATGATGGTGCCGTCATCATTATCGGCGTCCGCGTCTGCATCTGGCTGAATCACGAACTCTTCCTCGTCGTCGCCGGATACGACCGCCATGACAGGTTGCTGTTCGCAACCAGCCGCTTGGTAATAATAGTGACCGGATTGGTCGATGAAGTAGGTGCCTTCGGCCTCATCGCCGTCGGCTTCGTCGTCTGCGTCATCTGCTACGGAGAAGATAATATTTTGATGTTTAAATTATGATTGAAGTGAAATCTTCGTATTAGATTTAATAAAAGATTGAGTCTAAGGTTACATATAACTTAAACTAATAAAATTACCCCCTCGATCATCCCATAACCTTAAAAATAATTTTAATAAAATCTAAATACGTATTTCGAGAATGGACTACTTGCGTGCCATTTTTTATTTAATATTTTTGAACAGATGATAAAAACTTGCTACCCATATTTTTTCTTTTGGCAAAATTTTCATTAATTGGCCAGAAAAGAATTAATGAAATTTTAATATTTAAATTACCGCCGTGTATGACATAGAATTACGCCGAACCAATGAATGGCCGTTAAGCAATAACATCGGTACGTCCAATAGCAACGGCATGTGCGGGTAATTTAAACATGACAGATCATTTGTTTGACATTTGAATAATAGTTTGGAGGTTAATATTCACGTTTTTCATTTTAATCTTATACGAGTATAATCTAAGTTAAAATCCTTCATAATCCTGCTTAACAAATCGAAATACGTAATAAAAGTAACAGAAACCACGCAAATTGTAAATAATAAAGAAGAGAGACAGTGACAGAAAAACGAACTAATCTTAAATCAAATTAAAATTCGCACTCGCTCGCCATCTACAGCAAAGGTTACATTCTTAAATATGCTTCCCTTTCTCCAGTTCAAAATAATGACGTCAAAGAAAATCTTTCTAATTTATTAAAAAACAGATATTTTTTTTAAATAAAATTTATATTTTTACATACATTTTCAACTTTACTTTAGGTATTTAGTGATAGATATCAGATTTTCAGTACCACGCAAGTAGCCTATTAAGTTTTCATCATCAGTAGTACAACAAGGAAAAGTTGAACAACTATTTAAGAGTTGTTAGGACCTTTGGCATGGTTGATATGATAAGCAAAAAGTTGTTAGGACCTCTGGCAGGGTTGACATATTGAATAATTTTGACTACTCTGTTTAACTTTCCCTTGTTGTACTATTCATGATGAGACCTTAGTTCTCGAAATACGTATTTAGATTTTATTAAAATTAATTTTAACGGGTAATTTCATTAGTGAACCGCTAAGGAATATAATGCTTTTCCCCCACTCCACCGCTCAATCTGCGCGCGCAACATAACCTTCTGTTTGATTATTTTACGTCCAAGTTAATCTATCTGATTTTTATTTCTTTATAAGTTGTTGGTGATTTTTTAAAATATACTATTTTTAAGAACAAAAATATAGAACTATCTTAGATACGAATACATACGTAAATTAATGAGTATTAATGAAAGTATTTTGTTTAAATATTAATTAGTTCATTA